>VDFB02193867.1:589238033-589579303 GCA_007258455.2 Sequoia sempervirens | reverse complement strand
CAAGCAATTAAGCCTTTTGTGAGTAAGCGATGGTTGAATGAAGGAACCAGGGTTTTTAGGGAGTTTGGTTGGTTTAATTAATTCAATATTATGATGTCAAAAGTGTATTAGAGGTTCATTGAAAGTTTAATACGTTGAAGTCACATTTTGGTGTATTTGTAGCTCTTGAAATCATGTTTCATTGAAGTGTATTAGCGAATGTTTTGGTGATTTATCAAAATCAGTGATTTGTGTCTTTGAAGACCTTTGAAGCCCACTATGCTCTGCATCAGAGTTGAATGTCATAATCTGAGACCTCCAAACCGCTTTAGACTACAAACAATATCCCACTTCACAAGGCTCCACTTAGAAGACAACATGCTGCTAACCCATAAAAACCTCCTATCTAGAGAATCCAAATCTTTAATAAATCCAATAGGAGCCACCTAGAGCATACACTTGTATTTGGGAAGAGCTTGCACCACCGACTTAAGAATTTGAACCTGGCCAGCGAAAGAAAGCCATCGGTGAGTCCAATGGTTCACCTTCGCATGAAACTTGTTGAGAATATTTTTCCAAGAGCCCTTAGGGCTCAAGTACTAGAAGAGATAGGAATGTTGATATAAGTCAAAGGAAAAGAACCAATCTAAAACCTCAAAATACTAGCAATCCTCTATTGAATGAGCCTTGGAGTATTAAAGAAAAAAATGAAAGATTTATCCTCGTTAATCATCTACCTAGAAGTTGCCAAATAAATGTCCAGAACCTTACATAAATTAGTAGCCTCTATGACCTTGGCCATGCCCATCAAAGCAATATAATCAAAAAATTGCAAGTGTGACCGAGGAGGTAAACCATTGCCCTAAGCCCATCCTTGGATAAGACCTAGTGCCACATTGCTCTTAATCACTCTCCCCAAACTTTCAGCCAAAAGAATGAAGAAATAGGGAGAGAGAGGACCCCCTTGGCAAAGACCTCTAGAAGTCTCAAATAATGAAGACAATTCACCATTTATCAAAACTGAAAAAGAAGTGGTCACGACACAACTCATAACCCACATAACCTACTCCTCAACAAAACCAAAAGTAGAAAGAACCTTGTCAAAAAGGACCACATAGCTTTATCATATTCCATATCCAACTTGATGAACAAAGCTTTTTCTTTAGAGGTCGCCATGGAGTGAATAGTTTCAGTGGCAATGACCACACCATCCAAGATTTTCCTATCAACAATGAAACCTCCCTATTCCTCAAAGATAAGCTTGCTAAGCCACTTCTTCAAACTCCCAACAAACAGCTTGGAAAGAATTTTATAGACCACATTGCAAAGAGAAACAGGGTGAAACAAACTCAGCTGATTCACTCCATCACATTTAGGGATAATAGTAGGAAAGGTAGAATTCATATCCCTCAACATCTGCTTGTTCCTCTAAGATTCCTAAACCACCTTTAATAAGTCCAGATTTATAATGTACCAAATTTTTTGAAAGAATTCAATTAGAAAGCCATCAGGACTAGGAGCCTTCCCTTTCTTCATCTGAAATACTATAGCCTCTAATTTGTCCATGGAAATGCAACCTAATAGGTGCTCATTCATTTCCACAATAACCAAAGAGGGGATACATGATAAAAAATGATTTTCTTCTACCAACACATCATGAGATTCCTCCCTAAACAAGTAGGAAAAGCACTACAAGGCTTCTCTAGAAATATCCCTCAAAGAGGTTAAATGCTTGCCCCTGTCATTCACAAGAAAAGGAATCAAATTACCATGTCTCCTAGCCTTTACAGAGTTGAAGAAGAAAGCATTATTTTTGTCCCCCTCCTATAAACAATCAACCTAAGCCTTTCGTTTCCAAAAAATCTCCTCATGCAACTCACGCTCCTCTGAATCTTTCAAAGCCCTCACCTCCTCCTTGAGAGAATCCTCAAAAAATCCAAACTCCCTAATCTCAGAGGTGATAGCATCCAAACTAGCTTGAGCAACCACCTTAGCATGGAATATGTTGCTGAAATGCTATCTATTCCACCTTTTGAGCTAGTACTTCACATACTGCAATTGTTTGGCAAAGGCATACATAGCGGTGCCAAAAGGAGGTCTACCCAAACTCCACCATTCAACAACATGATCTTGTGGAGAGGGATCCTGTAACCACATAAGTTGAAACTTAAAAGAGGGAGAACAAGTAGCACAAGGCAAAGAAGCGAAAAAATTAATAGGTCAGTGATCTGAGCCCCTCTAATCCAGAATCTTAGAACAAGTAGACTAGGATCCACCAATCCAAAAGCAAGAGCCCAAGAACCTGTCAAGCCTCTCGACAATACAATCCTCCCCCAGTCTCCTATTGTTCCAAGTAAACTGATCATTACTAGGCTTAATGTCAACAAGATTCAGGGAAAATACATTATCACAAAGAAGAAAAGTCGAAGGCTCCAACCTCAAATGTCCACCCCTCTTTTCACCCAAATCAGTGATGGCATTGAATTCACCTATAATAATCGAAGGATATAGAGGAACAAAGGTCCAAATAAACTAGAAGTGAGACCATAGGTGTTGTTTACTAGGTAAATTAGTAGGAGCATAGATGTTGGAAAGAAGAATCGTTTCTCCAGTCTCTAGACTTGAAGCAACCACTAAAATAGACGACTTCCAGGAAATCTACCAAAGAGGGTGAATCTTCAATGGATTCCATAAACAAGCCACTCCCCCCACATTACTTTGGGCACCAATGCATTGGCATTGACCCCACCCCCAAATTTTAGGCACCCAACCACACAGTCTCTACAAACAACTTAGTTTCCTGTAAGAAAAGCACATCAAGAGAATGATTTCTCACCAAATCACAAACAATTTTTTGTCAAGGGCCACTGTTCAAGCCCCTTACATTCCATGAGAGGATAATCACTTCTAAAAATGTGAGTCAAGAGTCTTAACAGATCTTGACTCCACCAACATCTCCCCCATCAACTTGATTTTCTCTAAGTCCTTTCTCCCAACCTTGGAAGCCTTCGCAGCAACCCCTTTCTTCATATTTTTCTAGTGAAGCCCCAAAGAAGGAGAAGCCTTATTACCTTTTTCCAAATAGAACCCCAACTTCACTAATGGAGGAGAGATCTCCTCCCCACTCTTCTCCATAGCATTGAGGGCCTTAGGTACCACTGAATCCACCAAACAAAGATTAGTGTCCATTTGTAATGCACCAACATCCTATGTATTCTAAAGATTTTCAGAAATATTGCCCTCCTAATCTGTCTCCAAGACACCTTGATCCAAAGCAATCATACTTGGGTTCATCTCCTGTTGACTAAGGCCATCCAACACATCAAATCTATTAAACGTGTCCCCTTCCTTTCACTCCTTAAGACTCCTCTTTTATCGACGATTCTTGTTATGGGCCTTAATAGGAATGAAACCCTCTATGCCTGCAATATCACTAGGAATGGGAGGGTTGCGAGTAGGCTAAGTAGGAAAAGACTCAAAATATTTGGTCTTGGGACATCTTCGCTACAAATGCTAATATTGATGACACAAACAACAACGGAAAAGCAAAGTCTCATAATCAAGTTGATGCATCCAAGAAGACATACCCACACAAATTTCCAAAGAATTTGGAAGAGGGTTACTCAAATCAATCTCAACACACATGCGAGTAAACTATTACCTTTCTATCATGTGTTTGTTGAGAAGGACCCACTAGTTTCCCCAAAAGCAAAGCAATTATTTGCAAAATGTCATTACGTCAATACTCAACTAGAAATTGAGGAAGACACACCCACACTGAAACACGATTCAAGAGCTCCTTTAATGGATTAAAACCAATGTACCAAGGCTTGATGAATAAACCAATCTGATTGTGAAAATAAGGCCCTCCTTCGAAAACCCTGTTGCTATTAGCCATGCAATTGAAGACAACCATAAAGTAGCTATTTTTCAATAGCATCACTTCCATTCCACCCTTCAAAGACCAAGTCCACCGTACCCGTGACTCCAAAAAATGGGAGTGAGGCACACATTCCCATTTGCAAATCAATGCATGATTTGAGAAACACTCAACATCCTCAACAATTGATTCTAGTTGAATCACCAGAATAGGCCTCTCCTTGCTCCTCTCTAGGAAACCATTAATATTTGAGATTTGAGGGAAAACTCTCCCATCCCCGAGTCATTAAACAACAAATTGTTCTCAACACCTCTCTTTGAAGGAGAAGGTGACTTTGCTCCAAAATTAGCACGAAAATCCAATGAGGGTTTCAAACCCGATGCTTCACCTGACTCCATCGCTGAAAGAAAGAAAAGAGACAAAACAACACCCTTATGCCTCCTTGCTACCCTTTAACCAACACCAAAATAAAAGAAACCGTATAAAGAACCAACCCCAAACACACAAAACAACCCCACCACTACTATTCTTATCAATTCTTCTATCTATATTAATTAAATAATTTATTTAATTAAGCTAATATCCTCTTTTTATTCATAATATTTTTTTTTTTATCATATCTTTGGTTACTCTTCTTAATAATAAATTAATTTGAATAATTTATTCAAATTTAAATTATCTTTACCTCTAAAATAAATAAATAAAATTAATATATTATTTATTTCTCCAAGTATCCTTACAAATTAATAAATAAATTCATTTCCTTCTTTTAACTTTTTCTCCATCAAATTTACATTTGAACTCCTACCCTATCTTAAATTTTCCTATCCATTGATTCTTTTAATTAATTTCCACCATTGATCAAATATCAAGTGAAGCATATAAATAAAATCCTTCATTCATGCATTATCCAATAGAACATTATCTTGAGACCATAATTTCATATTATTAGATCTAGAGCACTAGAGCATTATCAAGGTCATTATCAAGCAAGAGTTGAACTACATTATCAAGAGTTCATTATCAAGATCACAAGCAAGCAAGCACTATCAAGCAAGAGTATCATCTATCTACCATCTTTGAGCATCGATCATTATCATTGCTATCATATCAACATTGTGCTTTCATGGTTATGTTACTTTGAAGAGAACCCGCAATGGAGGAAATCAAGGTCTTCGCTATAATATTTAATTTTGAGTCAAGATCTTGAGCTTCATTGGGTAATTGTTGATGTGTGAATTTAGCACTTGTATTTCATTGTTACTATTTTGCATAATTCACATTTTCATCATCTACAACAACCACATAAACTAGAAATTTCATTTACAAAATACCCTAATGACTACCAAGCTTACAAACAAATAAATTATAATACATTGTTATCTAAACTAAATGCAAACAATAACAAAAATATCAGAAAGAATGTCTATTCACTACCTTTATATTACAATTAGATCTATTCATATTATTGTAGAATTATTATATTGTAAATACAAAATTAAAAAATATAGGATGTATTCTAAAAAAATGATTATAGACAGTTTAAACATCCACATGATGCATTGTGATATCATAGAATATAAACATGTTGAAATGGGAAGCAACTTGTCTTCATGACATACAAGTAGATAAGTAAAAACATACATGTGATCTTGCTTCGAACAAAAGATAAAGTGAGTTTCCTTAAAACCCCATAAATTACACCCTCAAATGAGAGAACTTGCTCAAATTTAAGCTATTTGAAAAGCTTCAATTGTTCATAAGACAGTCAAATTTGTAAATAGTTACCAACATGTCATCATGTGAAATGATAAAATATGTAATATGCACCCAAAACTCAATTTGTGATATACCATACTAGCAAATTTGAAATATGTTACCTTCTAATATCACTATTTTTTGAATTGTAAATGCATGATGTACAACTATATATATATATACACACTAACCATAGACATTCACAATCTCACTAGAAATAATAAAAGCTTGCAACAAATCTTAGATCCACGATTCACAAATGCCAACCCCCCTAACTTGGTTATAGACGCTAAAGCACATAAGCATAGTAGCTCTAGAACCAAAAACACTACTTGGCCCTCTTCCTTTTCTATCCTTTGCAACTCCTCCAACCTCTTTTTGCTTTAGCTTTAGTTTTGTAACACTTGTACCCTATAGACTTGTTATTGTTAAAGATGGCAAGCTTAATAGATCCCTTTATATATATACATAAAACAAAATCAATACATTTTGTGAAACCCAATGACTTACAACCTACAAATTCAATAATTTTTGTGACATCTAATAGATACCGTTGGTGTGTGGGATCGATCATGTTGAGATAACAGCCCATGGTGGTATCAGACACCTGCCCCGCCTCCATTTAAAAAAGGAAAAATTCGATGAAAAAAAAACTGATTTGTAGAACCCTAAAATCTGGAAGCTTCTAAGCTTGGTAAAAGGGGGTTCGGATGGGTATTTCATATGATGAAAAACGCCATTATTCGCAAGATTGTAATAAGGTTTTTCACTGGATAATAAAAGTATTGGATGGCTGCGGTTTGGTGGATGTAGCCCAGAATTGGTGAACCAATTAATTCTGTGTGTTATGATTTATTCTGTTGCATGTTTTGGTTTCTCTGCTTTATTTAAAACAATTTATTGTTAGATCTCGCCGCCTTTAACCCTAACATACCGCGTACACTACAACACACCACAAATTGCCCAATAGCTACCCATGGAAAAAAAAAATGAAGAACCAAAATTGATAACAGAGAGCCCTTGAAAGTAAAGCCAAGTTGTCCATAACCAAGGATACTTTTTACTTCTAACAAGGACTAATGAAAACATGTAAAAAAATGTTCAATCCCAAGGGTGAAGCAACTTAGGCTATCATTGACAAAATATTTTTCTTAACACTCTTGCTCACTTGTGCTTGCTCAAGAAAGGACTATTTGAAGCTCTTGCTCAAGAAATGGATTTGAAACTTTAAACAATATATGTTGCATGTTTATTGTAATCATGATACATGGATAGCAAAGCAATCTACCAATAGTGACTTCCTACAACTAGAATTAGAATGCCATTAATACTCAAATATGAAGTCCTATAAGTTTCAAGACAAATTATAAACATCCAAAATACAAAATTAAGTTGCTTCCAAAACTTCCAAAAAAAAAAAAAAGAATCCTTCTACCACATTAATTAGAATCATAAGCATTAATACTATATCACTTTGAGGATCAATTAAAAATGGCTTTTGAAGGCATATAAATCAGCCTTATGACTAGTTGGGCAAATATCTTCTTAATCTATAAGAAAAATACTAAAACTACAATCAATTTGTTAACTCTTAGTTTCTCCCCCACTAAGTCCATAATGATTTGATGGTGTACACCATAATTCTTTAAAGCCTTTTCACCCAATTTGTTTAAATCCAATGAATAACACTTCCTTCCACGTGCAACAACCTTTGTGCATCACAATCAATAATCAAGTTGAGATTGAAAATCCCAACTTGTTTCCCACATCTATTGAATAACAAAAAAGCAAAACCTACAAATCCTTCGAATACTACTTCCATCCACACACTAACTAATGCATAGCAAAATTAGTTTATAATTCTCCATTTAGCATAAATGATTTACATAGCTTGAATAGAAAGAGGTAAAACTACAAATATTACGAGTAACATTTCCTCCCACACATAAAAGCAAATGAAAAGCACAGTTGTTTTACCATCACAACAATTGTATTAAGGAAATCAATTTGTTGTCAATTTCATTTGAATAGATATTACATTAAAATCACAAACTCTATCAACACATAAGATAAAAAAACAAACATATAGAATGAATAATGTTTTGGATTCAATTGTGTTGGTGTTTTTGTTATCAACATTTCAGATCACACTGTGATCCATCATCAAGATAAAATAGTGGAAACGGAGTGTGATTAAAATTGTTGCTAACAAAAACACCAACATAATCGAATCCAAAACATTATTCAACAGCAAAATAGATTGTGTAAGCTTGATATCATTAATAAATATATAAAATACAAACATTGTTGAAATGAAAAACATCTAATCTTTATAATATATAGATAGAATAGGTAAAAACATAAATCTGGACTCTCTTGAGTAGAAGGTAACATTCGTGCCATTACACCACCAAAAATGTATCAATATTTCCACCTCTTACACTCTTACTGAGATGAGAGAATTCATTCAAATATAAGCGTCAGTTCATGGGAAAAACATAGTTTATTTCCACAGATTACAATAGAAAAGATTTTTTAAAGAATTCCAATTTTCTCCATATAGCATCTTTATCTACTGGTTTCTTAATATCCATTTAGATTTTATAAGCTATTAATTAGATGTTATCTCCGTATAGCATCTTTATCTACTGGATTTTTAATAGCTATTTAGATTTTATGAGCTAATAATTAGATGTTAGAAAATGGTACGAATATGTATTGACAAAAGGAGGCTGATGTAAGGAATAGAAGACAATATAAGTGGGAAGAGATCTGGTAACTTATCATGATATTCTAACATTCTTCTTAAACCACATACAAGCTTTACTATTAACAAATCATGACAAAAACATGTGCAGTTCTAAATTATCCTCCACTTTCTTTCATTTATTAGGTTTTCATCTTTAAAAAGGAGACGATGTCTAATCTAGGTACATAAAATATCTGATTTGACTAATGTAGATAAGGGGTGTAAGATGAATGGTTTTCAATGGTACTTTAAATTAGACGTAAAGGTGAAAAATCATCATTACAAGTTTTCTTCTTGAGAATAATAGTCATATGACTGGTCTTTGAAAATGACGATTTGAAACTAAATAAAAAAGAAATCAAAGGGAAGACAAAATAGTCTTCTTCCAAACGTAAACCAATAAGATGTGAGAAATTACTCAGTTCGTTGTCAAAACCTTACAAAAATACAATGGTATGATTGGCTAGTTTACTTTAATTCTAGTTTGGATTGATTACTAGAGTATCCCTGCATGGAGAGAACTAACCAAAAAAAAAAGCAACTAGCAGTACAAAGTAATGTTGCATCACAATAGACAGTAGCTTCCATATCTTCAAAAGCTGGCTTTCTTTTTCACAATAACAAACTCCAACGTCACTTCAAAATAAAATTTTAAAGCTTAATTATTCTACACATATGAGAGAACAAAATCTCTTAGACACTGTCCTGCGTGTCGAAGAAAGAAAAACAGTGTTCTCAAAGTTGTCCAGCATTTCGAAACAAAGACGTCCCATAGGCATAGGCATAGGGCTTATATCATGCAAATTTCAATCTTCCTCACGCCTCTCAATTGAGTGTTGTTTTTACATATTGCAATGAGATCACTACACAGCTGAATCCAATCACTAACGTAATGGCAAAACAGTGAAAGCAGCGGCATTCGCCTACTTCGCATTAAGCATTACTTGACAAAGCCAACTATAATTGGACAAATAAATGCATAGCCACAAGATTCGACCTTTTTTTAAAACCAGGCTCTCTTTAAATAATTTCATCGTGCCCTCAACACACAAGATGGTATAAGGAAAATAAAACTCGTAAATTTGTCACAGAAAAGGCTCATTCATGAAGTAAGTACAATGTCTATTATCCATTATTCTAGTCCATAATTTTATAGATTTGCTACAAATAAGCATGCAAATAACAATACCAAACCCTGGACAGAAAAGGATGCGTAAATCTTTTGGTCATTAGTCTAAAGTATTAATATATACTGAGCAGCAATTATAAATTGCCTACTAAACTGTCATATTCCTGAAATTTTCTCCCTGTACATAATGCCTGCTTTGAGCTTCTGAAGACCAGCGAAGTTCCAGGTAGCAAAATTCTAGTATCATCACCATACAAAAAGCTGATATCCGGACATCTGCCTTTCCGGTAAAGTGTTTGCAGGCCTCAAAAATGAATCAACCAGTACCACTACATGGATAAATCCAGTTGATGAGGTCAAGTTCAAGTGTATTCTGATACAAAATGCGTTTTAAGATTTCATCCTCTTATCAAAAAGAAACATTTCTCACTCTCCACGGCTTTCAGTACCTGAATGTAATTCATTCTATTCAAATCCAATCCAACTACTTGGCATAACAGACCTCTGACTGCGTCTGGCTTTAAAAGTAGATTAAAACATTATTCTGCAACACTGACCAACTCGTACTCAACAGCAGAAAGATTATTGTCTTCTTTCACTGTAAAGCTTGCTGGTTCAGTAACTTCAACTCTCCCCCACTTGTCCACAGCAAGACGCATTGTGCCCTTGTACATGTCAATCTTTGCATTTCGAATAATCACTGTTACTCCCTCTTTCATTATGTCAACTACAGCAATGCCAAGAAAGAAAGTAATCACATATTAAGAAATAAACAATCCAGCTAGTAAAATGTACCTATCGATATAAAAACTCTTGCCATTGTTTATTATGGACTTATAAGTACAGAACAAAACACTTAAAAAGCGATCTTTAATATGTTTTCATCCCCATACTATATAAATCACCATATATTGGGATTCCAAAATGGTCTATTTATCCTTAAGTTTGGAAGGTTTAAGAATATTTCATTGCTGAATCTCACAGAGAAACTTTAATTAATAGCTTAAAGCTGCAGCAGAAATCTCGGCAATCGTTCATAAAATGACCATATCTTATATGCATACTTAAAAATGACTATATATTGAATGCAAAATTAATAGATTATAGTAAACATGTGATGATAAACATCTATGGAAGATCTACTCAAAATGTTTTGAACACCCCAAAGAAATAAATGATATTAAACTCTTAAAAGGCTATCAGAATGTCTACACAGTGCACTAAATCTTCATAGCAGCTAGCATCAGAATAGATAAGCGATATTTTGCACAAAGCAGAGATGGAAATAGATCAATTAACACTATTTTTTCAACTGCATTAGAGTGTCGAGCATAGAAAACATACATATCACTAAAAGACCTCCCTCTTAAACAGTAACAGCCCCAAATCTTTTGTAAAAGATTGAACTCTTGCATTTACGAGAGATGTCATGTCCCATAAGACCAACCCCCCTACAGGGGCTCCCGTCCTAAATATCCTAAGCACACTTTCAAGTAGAATAAGAACACATTCACATTGAGTACGCTGCTGCTATATTTACAGCCCAGATAGTCAACAAAAGCCCAAAGACTATGAAGACAGGAAACAATAAATCTTCAACTAGAAATGCAACCAGCAAAGTTTTCATCAGGATATTGAGAGTGACTGCTGGAGCAGCGGGCTGGAAGTTTCCTGCACTAGCTTAAAATAATTTGACACATGGGAATCTATGACTGATTGTTGAATATCATCTTGATAATTTTCCTCTGAAATATGATGCAGTTAGTTTTAAATACAGGCTTCCGAGAAAATGATAACAGAGCTAAATATTTTATCCACTAGGAAACCATTATACTACAAAAATCTACAAGTTCTAAACAGTACCAGCCAAGGGTAAACCAACAGCCCCACTCCATGAGACCACCATCTCAATTTCCTTTCACATAAATGTTTTTATTAATTGAGCGACAACAAACACCTATGAATCCCTGCTATATACTGATGTTACTAATTTATCCTTAATTTATGATACAGCACAAAAACCTATGGGAGTTAACGTTTTACTTAAAATTAAAATGCATTTTATTCACCTGAATCGCATGACACTTTCCTGTATCTATTGATTTTAAATTATTGTTGAACATAGAGTACCAATATTCCACTGATCCATCAGTTTCATAAAGATAGTCAAAACCTAGTGAGCGTGAAGTGACGTTATAATGATGAAGTCCATTATACCAGTAAATGGATTTCAATCTTCAAAACACAGCCCAAGTTTTCCCCACAAGGCCTATCACCTTACCCAAGTTTTACAAAATCGTAATAATAATTTTATTAGCATATAGTAACTATTAAACAAAGAATATAGAATACATTATCCCACTGTCAGCAAAAAGGTCCTACATAACCTCACCGTAGTCTAACAAAATAATACTTAATCATTTGAATAGGAAAGTGGATCAAACTACAATTGGAGGACACGTAACCATTCTGTGGCCACAACACACTGCCACTAAATTTTGCTTCGCTTGCCTTTGCATTCTGTTTGTTCCTTGTTGTATTCTGATTCACAAATGTTTTGTGATTTATAGTTATAGTCATAGTAGGGTTCTTCTCAGAGGTAAGGTCATCCAGAATAGGTGTTTGCTACGTATGGTTAACTCGAGCTTTTCTGCCCATATACTCATCCTATCAATGATTTCATAAAAAGATCACATCCGCAACATGCAAGAGAAAAAATTCTATGCTGAAAGGGGGAATAATGTCTTTACCTTGTACGCCACATAGAACAGTATAAGTCTATTAGATAATAAAAGGAATTATAGGAAATTAAATTGATAAAGAAATTTAGTGAGGTGAATAGCCTTCCAACTCTGGACCTAGCGAAATCGCTAAATATTGTTAACTCAAACTTTCTGCCCCATATACTTATCCTATCACGGATTTCATAAAAAGGATCAAGTCCCCACCATACATGAGAGTAATATATGGTAAAAGCAAGAATACAGTGTTTACCTTGGAAGCCACGTAGAACAATATAAGATATAAAGGGAATAAAATAAATTCCATAAGAGTATTACATAAAAGTGGTGAATTATGTTTAACTCACAAAGAAAGATAAAACCATGGAAGCCCACACAAAGTTAGTATGGGCCCCTAGACAATATCAAACTATTATTAATTTATTTTTTAAATCAAGCGGTTGAAGGTTCATCTTGTAACTCCCCAACCATTTGAGATAATTTTAAATCAGTAAAATTTGTATTCAAAACGAAGTTGTAATGTTGAGTTCCATTATGATTATCCCACTGCCATCTGAGAGGCTAATCATATCATCACCCAAGATTTACAAAACGCAGGAAAAAAAGGCTTACAATTGGAATGAGATAACTTGGATGCCAAACCACACTAAGGGTAAGGTCCCATGGAGGGGGGCTTCCTTAAAAATCTCAGCGTACGCTACTTAGCTTTTTTAGGGATATTTTAAAGTTCTTGGTCCCATGCATTTAATCTTGCAATTCTGCTTATAATTTTAAGCTCCAAAATTTAAGGAATGAACTGTAGTGCTTTTATAAAAAATAATAAATAAATGAAAATTCTCTCATTTTTATTTTTTAATAAGAATTTAAAATTTTAGATGAGAGACAAGTGGCATAAAAAACTCCTAAGCTGTAGGGGCAATTTCTAGCCCCACCCCAATTCCACCAGCTGAAAGATTCATTTCTAAAAGGTAAGGGCTCCTATTTTTCTAGAAAAGATTCCAATAAATCCCGTAGCACAATTTTTTTTTTTCCCCCGTGGGACCTCCTCCTCCATAAAAATAGAAGCCCAAGCCCCCCATGGGACCATACAGTAATGCCCATTTCCCCAAAAAGCAAAGATGATGTCTTTTATGCCCAAACTTTAAAACCCTGAGAGTACAAATATCCATTTAAAATATAGGCCCAGTACCCTTGAAATACATTATAATTTTATATTTCAAAAAACCTTCTAAAATTGAGATGGGTAGACAACTTCATAAAATCTATACTCTTGAGAAAAAAAAACTAAAATTGAGTTGAGAAAACGATTTCCAAATATTTTTTTTTATTAAACCCCTAAACCGGCTCTAAAACCCTACTAATCCTAAATTTCATTTCCCCGTGTAAAATCCCCTTACAAAACTTCATATTTCAGTTTGAAAGCTATGATCGAGCAACAAAGAGAAAGGTGCGCCATCAAGACTTCAGTTGTACATTGTACCTCTGAAGTGTCTCTGAAACACCAAGAATTATAATTTTAATTTCTAGCAGAGGTCAACTCCAAATTACCGTACAAAGAAGAATTAATTCTACCTGTTGTGACAAGAGAAAACTCTTGTGTCGATTTAAACCCTTAAGCATCATATACATTCCAATGAAATTCCAAAACGCCACAAGCATCATACTTCAATTAAAAAACAACCTAAAATCGGGGAAACAAACCACTAGCTTGTTCATTATTAGAAGAAAATATTGCCATATTCCAGATGAAAATAAAACCATACACCTAAACGATAAATGGAAAATATAAACATGAGTGATGGCATCTAAGGAAGATATTTTACAAAGAGAGAACAGAAAATCCGTAAAGTGGCCTCGAAATTTCTAAGCAAATACATACCTCTCACAAGTGGCATCTATGTCTAAGGCTACTCTAAAATTAAAATTTACCTAATACAGAAGGAAATGTACACTACACTAGGTATAAACCTTTAAGCATCATACACAAAAATAAAAACCCTTGAAGAATTCTGTCTTTCAATTTTAAAAGCACTAAAAGAAATGTAAAAGAACATAATACTTGTTAAATCCTTCTCAAATACGAGGATGTCATATCATAGGCAAAGATCACCCCACAAGGAAACTCGGGTATAAACGCAGAATGAAACCAGAAGCACCCTTACAATCGGCAATCTTTACAGAAGCACCCCTCACTTGAGTAAACCTTCACAAAAAATCAAAAATTTATCAGTTGAAAGAAGGGAAAATCTTAGAGTTGCTTCGGAATCCTCGAGTATGCGTTCCAAAACCCGGTGAGAAAAAGGGCTGATAAGACACGGAATTTCAAATTCCAACCTTTTTCATCAACAGATAGAGTTCGCTTTGAAACCCCAACGATTATACATATATTTCTAGAACCTAAAAAAGGAATTACAGTTACCTTGTTCATTTCTGGCTGTGAATATGATTACGCCAGTATCGTCTCCAACCAGGCACTCGGCGATTCGTACCTGGCGGAGGTTGGCATTTCCTGTAGGGTTAGGGCGCGCCCTCTGCAGTACCAGCTTCGAACTCACCACCTTCACCACCATCGTGTGACCCGCCGTCCCCGGCTGCAGCTCATCAACCTTCTCAAACACCGGCTTCCTCAAAGCCCCCCTCGCTGCAACTACCGCCTCTGTTGCCATGACAATAAATCCTTCGGATCCTACCTTCCCAAAGCCTGTCTTCCTCTTCTGATCACAGAAGGAATCCTACAAAATACACTAAATTACTTCTAGAAATTTCCTAAAAACCCCAAATTCTTCAAAAACTAATTTCCTCGAACCCTAGTTTCTTCAAATCCTAATCTCCTCCAAAGTTCACAGAGCAAAACCTGTTCAATTCACGAAAATATTTCACAAGTTTTTCACACCCTAGTCTCCTCCTGAGATCACGAATCTAATTCTGCTGAACACAGAAATTTTCTTTTGGAGAATTCTTCGGACTACAATTAACACAAACCTAAATTTCCTTCAGGGATCACGACATCTAAGCTTGCAGATAAAAACCCAGAAAAAAACAACTAAAAAAAACCCCAAATTCTCTAAAATTTATAGCAGATCTCCCAACAAAATAGCTTAAAAACTCTGCGAGCAATCGGCATTTAAAACTGCTGGCCTACTGCATTTATTCCCATTCTTTTCTTCTTCGTTACGTTGTTTGTTCCGCTTTAATCAACGGCTGTAAATTGGGTACTTTTTCGGCACTTTCCGCTGGATCGTTGATTCGCAGGTGGTGCTGTTAATGCTTTCGCGTTATTCCCGCGGACGTCAACTATTATCAATTATAATTATTATTAACGCCACCTGTGAAAAATATTATTAAATCCAATTCCCTGGGGAGGCTCAAATGACTGCTGTACGAACGGTTTGTGTGCATTCCAATTTTCCTGGAATAAATCTACACCCCAGTTATTTGATCCCCATTTAATAGGCTAAGTGGTACGTGAAGATTTTGCTTTAAATAAAGTTTGGTACGCTCTTTTAAATTCGTTTTTGTGATTTGACTATTAACGTGGTTTCATTTAATAAAGGTTTTTGAGTTTTTTTTTTTTAAGGTAAGGAATTAGGGGAGAGGGGCCCATAATGGAGTGGGGTCTAATAGTGGAGATAGAAGTAGTCCTTAGTGGGCCCATAGTGGAGTGCCTTAATATCCAATTACAAAACACTTTTTATCCATAAAGAACACAAATAACAAATCATGTGATGCCACATCAACACACCAATAAAACATGATTAGTGCACCACTATCATCTCACTTTTTTTTTTGGGCCTTTTTGGATACCTCAACAAAAAGCATGTTGATGTGGCATCATATTTGATGATGTGGCCCTAAAACGAAATATAGAAGCATGTGAGTTGACAAATAAACTATTGTACAAAATTGGGAGTGATTTGAAATTTCCACATAGGATTTTGAGAAACGTGAAAGTTGGGGTGCTCCACTATAGGCCCCTCTCCCCTAGTGTACATCACATTTTCTCACTCCATGAACACTTTATGCAAAAATTATAAAAGTTTTGTTATATTTTATTATTTATTATTTGGATGGAAAAAAATGATATAGTAGAAAGGATTTAATAATTGAGCATGTATTTGTTATATTATGATTTATTAATAGAATATATTATAATTATTATTCATTTACATAAATTTATTGTTTATGAGTATGAATGGTCCACTTAATATCTATTGTATTTTAAATGATGTTCTTAAGGGTGAAACATCAAAACTATTCAAGTGATGTTCTAAGAATTTCCTTTAAGATCTCATCTATATTATATTTATAAGGACATTAATGAACAACTTGTAATCTTAAATCAATCTTCTTTTTAAATAAACAATATTAACACTCAACATCTAGATATTCATTTTGATAATGATAAATTATCATCTTCAACTTGAATTCCTTGAATTTCATGAAGATAATATTTTTATTGTGTACAAGGTTTTCATGCATCTAGAAAGTTTGACATTGAAATCATTTATGTATGCACATCAATCCTTGGGTTATTTTAGTAAGTATAAACGAATGTGTTTAACTTCATACATAACCACTTTTTTATATGTTAAAATAAGAGTTTTGGGACCCATCTATAGAAATTTGTCAAATATAGATTTTTTTATTAAATGTAATATTAATTAAGGTGACTCTTGTGATGGAAAAAAAGGCACATGAATTATTTTACCCATCAAATGATTAATCAAATAAATGAAAGTTCATGTTCCCGACCTACTTCAAAAGAAAAGATACCCAAATTTTCCTATGGACATAGATTAATTGAAATAATTCAGTTATTGATATTTAATAGGCTTGGTTTACTATAACAATCTCTTTAATCATCTTGAAAGTAATATATATTTAAAATTTAGAGGTGTGTTGGTGTAACAACTAACACCTCTGGAGTGCAAGTTGGTACAGATAGCTATGCACACTGCGTAATGAGTGCTCTTCAAATTAGGAGGGGAAGCTCCCTCGTATTGTTGAAATGTGTGGAAAAGAAAAGTAATCTAAGTCTTATCTTTTTGTTCTTAGCTGGAAGAGGCACAAGGTTAAGAAAAACCACGAACGTTGCAACTAAGGATTTTATGGTTTCGCAGATCATTAATTACAACTAAACTAAAAGCTTTAATCTATCCAATCTCCTCAAGTAAACAAAGCATGAGGAAATGGAGCAGGAATGTTTTATACGATAAACTTCAGGTACAAATTCACAATGTGAAGGTAAGGTGGCTCAACTATTTGCTTGGCTAGGAAGAATTTTATTGGAAACAAACAATTGTACGATAAACTAAGCACAACTTCACAACATGAAGGTAAGGTGGCTCAACAATTTGCTTAGTTGAATAAGTTTATTGACACACACATCAAACGATAAGCTTTAAGTACAGACTCACAATGTGAAGGTAAGGTGGCTCAGCAATTTGCTCATCTGAATAGGCTTATTAGAAACAAAACACATAATAGCCAACTAGGACAATAAATTTTTATAAGCGAAACACACATACAATGAACGATCAAACTAGCCACTATATTTAACGAAGATAAACAATTACCATGATAATAGCATGAATGTAAGGTGGCTCAACAATTCATCGTCATAATAAAAGCTCATGAATAGATACATAATAGCAATATTACAGGCAAGGTGGGCTCAACATATATTACTATTGCGTGCAAAAGTCAATTACAAATGAGCAAAGAGCTCTTATTTATAGACATCAAAAGGTGTAGAGAACCCTAAAATCACCTTGAGTCAACTATAGTCTTGCGAGCATGCAAGATTTTATTACTAAACCCTAAATAAAGGAAACTATACAATCAACTGGAAAACTACTGTTAGTTAACCAAAATAGGACTCAACTAAACTGGACATGCGCAACATGCAAGTCCTTATTGAAATAAAATAACTAAAGTCCTAATTGAAAGTCTAAACTCCTGTGAAGATAATTCCAAGGAAGAGATATGCGTGCATGAAATCAACAATAAGAACTCAAGAATGAATGTTGAGTTAACTGCTACTCTTGACTCTATCCTTGGAAATAATTGCAGGTCACAATTGACTGATCACTCCCATTCATCATGATCTATCACCTCGTCTAGGAATTGGTCGATTGCCCCATCTTCTAGTACTTTGACGTTGTCCACGATGATAACCTATTTGTTCAACTCCTTGTCACCATCTTTGATTTCCCTCATGCATTCCCTGACCTCTTTAGTTGCCTTTTTCCTTTGCTTCACTCAAGGTTTTAACTGTGATGTAGAAGGTAGTGAAGAAATAACCTTTGGCGACTTCATAGTTGAAACTGCCTTTCACCTCCTCTTGTTGTAACCCGATTGAGCAAAGTAATCAAAATAGCAATTTCATCCTTGAACTCACCACGACCAACCTTCTTTGGCATGTTGGTCTTCTGTATTTTCAACCATCTTTGAGCAACTTTCCTCTATGATCGCTCTTGATCTCCATACCATATCTTATCACAAGCCTCAATGACCACAGTGAAATAATTTGAACGAGGAGGAATAGCAAAGCACTTTTCCACGTCCCTCGGCTTAAGGTTACAGATGACTCTCCCATCAACTGATCTAATTTGTCATGTAGATGAGTCGTAATGCTTGATGCAAGCAAGAACAAACTTGAGATCGAAAGCTGTGATAGGAATAGACCCTACTGCCAGCAACCCAGAACATTCAAGATTCTTCAATGTATTACTACTAACGACCTCCAAACTATTCAAATTTACCACTTGATAGACACAACCCAAAACTGTGTCTAAAGTTTTCAAAAAGTCATGCATCAGGACCGATTTGGTCTTATAATCTATGAGGTTGAACTGCATTTTGAAAATGAGGACTTTTGACTGTGAAGTTGGGTATGTTTAGACAACTTTCTGAAAAGGCTAAAAAACTCTGGACAAGGCTAAAATAGCTTGTTGCGGGAAAAAAAATAAAATAAAAATTTTGAAATGTGGGTTTTGTGCAGAATCTAATTCTAAACAAACCTAGATCAATAAAAATTCAAAAAAGTGAGTTTAAGCTAGGTATGCAAACGCTTTTCAGTCAAGAAAAGCAGGGGTTTTAGAGCTCACTCAGGGCAATTTTTCCCGAGAAAATCTAGAACATGGGTTTTGTAGGCAACAGAATTCTAAGGCAACCCAGATCAGTCGATTTGAAAAAGAAGTGTTTTTGACCCACATGCAAAGAAATTCTCAGAAAAAAGCACAGAGCTTTAGAAATAAAGTTACGAGGCAATTTTCTTGAAAAAAATCTAAGACATGGGTTTTGCTGCTGATGCTGAAATATGTGAACCCGGATGCTCAGTTTCTGAATATTTTGTCATTTTCTTTGACATGCGAAGAATACCTAATAGAAGAAATTAGACAAAAGATAGAAGTTTGTTTTTTGTTGCTTCTGCTTCTGAAAAAAATTGCCTCTGCTTGACTGAGTTTCGATGAAACCTGCATGCACTAAAAAATCTAACTCTAAAAATTGATCTTCTAAACAATATTGACCTGGCACTGAAAATTTGAACTCAAAGCACCTTTGAATCTCCAATTGCTCAAGAAATTCACCTTTCACTGAACTCTGATATGAGAATAATGGCGATTTTGAATGATTTAAATAAATAAATCAAGAATAAAATCGTCCATCCTTCATGCAATAAGCGCACCTCGTAGAAATATTTAATTTAATCCTAATTGGACCTCAAAATATACGACTTCATCTGATTGGGGCTTTGAAAAAAGGTAATTGAATGTTAATTTTTCCCTAAATAGGGCGCCACCTCTAATAAATTTAGTTAACTCAGCATGCAAATCAGTTAACTGAACATGCATGCACAAAAACGTCATTTTTCTAGTTAAAATAATCCCCTTAAAGTCGAATATTTAAATATTAAAATAATCCCACATTTCATGGGTGCCTCTTCATCTTGAGTTGAAAAAGTCAAATTTTGACTTAAGGCGTTTTTCCAGACTTAGTCATTTTTTATGAAAATTTGGATTTTCAACTCTTGTCGGAGCCTCTGTTCAATCACTGACTATGATTGACTGACGTCACCAATCAACTGGTTGACAATTGTGTTGAAGAGCAGGATGAAATCTAACAAAGTCACTCCTTGAGATTGCAATCCATAAAACCAAGATCTAAGGCTTCAAAAATCCAACCGCCCCTAGCAAAAGTTGTGCTTTTCCTTCAAGTGTTAGTCATTTTTCATTCTCCTCGTTCCTCGTTGAAACTCCCGTATCAAGTGCTCGACATATCTTCCAGACTGGCTAGATAGCTCATCGCGAAGCTGCCAGTATTCTAGACAAGTCTCCTTGGAAGTGGCAAACCTCAAAACTGAAATCTAGGGTGCCCCTAGCTAACAGGGGCTCTGGTGCTCCAGAGTTAGAAAATTTTTGATGATTTTTATCCTGGCAAAAAATCTCCTCTGAGAAAAAGCATTATTTTGAACTTATCTCGCCACAGATTCTTCATTTGAGTGTTTCAAGCTTAGATTCCAACACCTAGTCTCTGGTCATCTGGCATTAACGATCTCAGAAATTCTATTTCTCCATCTGAAAAAGTGAAAACTACCCACCAGACTTAAACTAAGTTTTAACTGAAACTGACTTCACCATTGTGATTGTGAAGCAAAATAAGCCAATCAAAACAATTTTCAGTTCATTCTGACAAGTTTCAAATTTCAGGGTTTTAGGGCCTAAAACAGGGGTGCTTGAAAACCCTAATTTTCTTTTTTTCAAATTTCACAAGTATCTTCTAGACATCAAACTGACACAAAGTCCATACCTGATTTGCCTAAAAACTATGTTTTGACATCATTTTAACAAGGTTTAGACTATTTTAAGCAAAATGCCTTAATGAAGCAAAAAAATTGGTTTAGGTACAACAAGGTGGATTGGTTATTTGAGGTACTCCTTTCATTTCATTGGTTTGTTTTTAGGATTATAAGATGATAATTAGTAAGGAGAGTTTATTGTAATTGCTCCATAGTCTATTTGTTGTTTTATTTCACCATATATAAGAGAGCTAGTAAATTCCACATAAAATCTTTGAAGAGAAGACTCAATTGAGATATATCTAACTTGAGAGTAATCATGAAATCCTTGACACTCTTTAAGTGCCATAACCTAGGAGTCCTTGTTTAAAGTTTACCAGAAACCTAAGTTGAACTACATTTTTCAAATTGGATGGATTAAGGATCATGTAAATATCATAGTGAAAGAATGAACTAAGTTGTAAACTCATATATCTAGTTTATATTGAATAGAATCTAAATCTTTCCTAAACCAAATCTATAGAGCATGTATCAATCTAGCTAAGCAAAGGCGTCAAGAAGGACACCTGAATGATTATAATTTTGCATTTACCAATCACCAAGCTTACTAAAACAAGCTTAAAGCACCATTTATTTATTATATTTGAGCAACTTCATTTTTTATGTCTACATGAGAAGGATTTTTTTGTTAGTAAATTGAGGTAGTTGAAAATGGCTCACTCTATTTTCTTGATGACATATCTAATAAACAAAACTTTAAAACTTGTTTGCTAAAAAAAATCACAATTTTTGTGCTTGATGATTTTGTTGCCAATTTTTTGAGTGGAAAGTCAAACTAGTTAAAAAGTGCATTTTTCCTTTCTAAACTCCTTTTGCCTCCAACTATTTTTTGAGACAAGCATATCAACATCATGCATTTTTCCATGGTAAGAAAGCATTTTTCTTTTCTTGTAAAGGACCTTGCCAAAGTAAATTTTAATGATCCTAAATATTTTAATTCAAAATTTCCTTTGGAACTCTCAAAATAGATTATTCCACTTAATTTCCTTAACAAGCTAATAGTTTAGGTTTAAATTTTAATTAGGATATAAACTCAAAGCCCCAGGGGTGTTGCATTAGTTAGAAGAAAAAAAAACACAATATAATAACTACCGAGAAGCTTACTAATTTTTATCTTTTATAACTCCACTTTGAGAATAAGAGGATTTTTTTGTTGTTCATATTTTGTCATAATGAAATAATATATGCATAGTAAGGGTAGCCTTGGTTTTTGTTAATTCCTTTGCATTGGTGACCTTTATCAAAGTAGGGTCATCTAGGAATTGTAGATGGGACAGTGTGACAAGATTTTAATCCTTTTTACATCTATTCATTTATGAAATTTTGGAAACAATTAGAGGATAGTCAAGGATTCAACTATGATCAAGAAGAGTTAAGGGGAGATGGGATCACCTAGTCTTAGGACTTGAGAAGAGTTGAGGATTTAATGTTTACGGCCTCGAAAGTTTTTATTTTGGAGATAATTTAACGGTATTGGGAGGGATCGCATGATCATCCTATATAAGTGGAATCATTTCTCTATTAACGATGCATTCAAATTTATTATCAATTTCAAATTTGTAAGGAAGGTTTAACAATAATTAACTGTAAACATTTTTTTTTAACTCAAGGTTTTATTATAGTGAGGTATTCTTGACTCAATTTAGGTCTTTCTCTTGCTAAAGACGCGTCAAATATTGAATACCCTTTTATAAATGAGCCTAAAAATGATAGTCTATAATTAAGAATGCAAAATGTATGCATTCCTCTTTATCTCCTTTGAAGTGAGTTTGGTATTTTGCTTTCTTTCATTTCTCCAAAACTTAGTGCAACATATACATAGTTAGCTAACAACATGTAAATCATATACATCATATGTCATAAGCATCATTAAAGCATTTTAAAAGTAATTTCATTATAAAGCATATTCATACATTTCATTCATCCATTAAACGTCATCAAGACACATTCTTGTATAAAAATGTAACATGCCCATTCTTCTAACTAGTACTTTTAATAAGTTTTACCCACAAGTGGACAGTTATGCTACTAACATTAAGAGCAATAAAAAAGTTCTTTCCTATTCAATAATAAATGCATCATTTGAAATATAGCTTTATCCAAACTTTCCATTACATAATCAAAGAATAATTCCAATAATATAAGTATGATTTAACTTTGCGTAAATATATTCAAGATAATGTTTCATGTTACAATTTCCATATAGATGGACACATGATTCCATACATTGCTTCAACAAGCTTACATGAACTAGAAATACCAACTAATACAACTGTCCCAGCATTGGTCACCAACTACATGAGAAGAAGCATCACTCAAGCACTTTTTTGCCAACCATGGACTAACTGCGGTCCCCCACACATCTACCAAACTTGGTAAGGGGTGATCCCACAATACTAGTTTACAAATTTTGGCCAAACTGGACATTGAACTGAATTTTTTAACTAAATCTTCACTTTCAGGCACTTATAGCTGCTAAACCATGAGGAATTTGAAGATGATACAAACTAGTGATTTGTGACATTTTGTCTATAGATTCTAAATATATATTTTAAAAAAATTGTGGAACCAAATTGCATTTCTTTTTCCATCTCCTTTGAAAACTAGTTTTTAACAGTAAACACCATTTTTAAAGAGTCATGTGTACTTGCTAACACGTAACTTGATTTGTGACATTTTGTCTGTAGATTCTAAATATATATTTTTTAGAAATTGTGGAACCAAATTTCATTTCTTTTTCCATCTCCTTTGAAAACTAGTTTTTAACAGTAAACACCATTTTTAAAGAGCGACATGTACTTGCTAACATAATTGTTTTTCTATGAAGGATAAAATTCTAATTTTTTCGAATTTAGATTCGTAACTACAATATCTAGTGCATGCAATTGGTTTCATAGTGTTTTATTTAATATTTTTTCTTAATTGAGTTTTGAAGTCAAATTGGTTACAATTTAGACATAGGTTTACTTGCTAACACAACTTTTTTTTGTATGTATTGAAATTCAAATTTTTTTGTTGGATCAAGGACATCAATATCTAGTGCATAGATTTTTTTTTGATAATTTGTTATTTTTCCACATATGCAAAATAGAGAGCTTGATTTTCGGTGAAAATCCTATGTTTAATTAAACTTAAAAAAATACAGAATAAAACCAAAATATATTAAAATTATATTCAATGGATAGCTAGTTTTGAAGACTACCATCATCTAGTTGGGTATGTGAAGTTTCTTCCATTTTCATCCTCAACCTAAGCTTCGAAAGGAAAATTTTTGTAGAAATTTGGTAGAAGAGGGGGAGAAGGGCAAAAGAGGGGGGTTCGAGCAAACCCCCCTTGACCCCTTCGAGCAAAAGGTGGTTCACTCAAACCCCCTTTTTTTGAATTTCCCTTTTTTTTCATTAAAAAATGGTGCCAAAAGGGATGATATCACCAAAAGAGGTTTGCTCGAAGGGGGTTTGAGCAAACCCCTTTGTTGAGTTAACTTGAAGGGGGGTTTGAGCGAATCCTTTTTTGGGTTCGCTCGAACCCCCCCTCTTCCCCTTGCCCTTCGAGCGAACCCCTAAAAACCCAAAAAAAAAATCATGGGAGTGTTTTGACAATTTTTCTTTGTGAAGGGAATTGTAAACCAATTTCATGGGATCGCCCTAAGATGGCCCTCCCTTTGATGAAGAGATTAGTTAGGTAACCTCATCCTTCAAATAGCCTTTCTTGAGCATAGTGATGTGTCCTACATATCTAGAGCTACCATAATGTCAACTACCTCACATATGATTACCCCAGCCTAGAATGTAAATTGGATCACATAGTGAACTAACAGTGTAGAGAGTGGCTACCTACACTACTTTGGCCACAGATTCATCACCCAGTAACTTCGAGTGAGGTCTTGTAAATCGCCACTACCATTGCTCAATTTGTATTGACCATTAGTATTCTATTCTAAGGTTATCCCCTTTCACGTGGATTTATCCTAACCCCGGTAATAAACTTCCCATTAACTCATATCTATATGACATTGCTACAAGTATCCCAAAGAAAATCTATCTTATGCTACATACATATAGTATTAATGTAAGATGAACGTGACGTTATAACAATAAATGACTCTAATCCAAAAGTATAACCTCCATAATAAAAGTCTCCATTCAAGAGTGTAATCTCAACAATAAATGACTCCCATAAAAAGTATACACTCATCAAATAAATGACCTCAATTAAAAGTATAACCTTCAACAATAAATGGCTTCAATCAAAGATAAAATCAAAAATCAAATGATCAATTCGATTATGTAGGTTAATCCCAATGTATGCACTTCAATCAATAATCAATTAATCATTCCAACCAAGTAGGCTATTTTCAACCTAGGGTTTCAATCAAGTAAAGTATCGTTCAAGTGATCATGAACCAATCCTAAAACTTCTCTTTCAAGATATCTCAAATATTCACATGTTTAAAACATTCGTATATAATCTGGAGGACATTATCATCTTGCAAGGAGTTGGTGCATCTACACTCATAGTCTTCTCACAATACAGTTTTGGGTTACCGAAACGTGAGTCCTCTTTTAGAATTTTGTGAATAGGAATAGACTCTAAATCAAAATGAGAAGATAACATAATTATAAATACGTTTTATCCACCCTATAGTTGAATGTTGATATAATCATCAAGTTTATACCCTAACCCTAGGGATAAGACTCTTCTTCTACTTTCAAGGAGATATGAGTAATCAATCAAGTTTATATTAACAATAAGGTTTGAACAACATCAAGTATCATATCAATGATGATACACCTATCACACCCTCATTCCTATTGTACTACTAACCATGTTTCCCACAAAGGCTTACCTAGCATTATATGCTACTGAACTCAAGTTACCTCAAAACATCAATGTAAACCACAGTTCACATTTCATTCTACTTACGTATAGTATAGAATAACTACATATAGTCTAAATAGTACACAATCGTATAAATCCCAAAATAGTATAAATATCTATATAGTATAAACCCAAGAAAGATTTCACTAATGAAAATAACAAATAGGAGACATGCAGTCGTTTCCAAGCATCATAAGATACATAAAGACAATCTTTCTAAACACGGCAACACAAATAAACAATCTTTCCAACATAATAACAAAGGAGTAGAAATTAGTGTGCTTGTTTAAGCTCCAACCAATTATTCTTCTCTCCTAGCTTAATGGCTCAAGCTTGCTTGCAACTTCCTCAAAGAACAACCCAAATCCCACTACTAGCTTCTCACCCAATCTCTCCTCCATACTAATGCAACTCAACAAAACAACTCTCTCACTCACAAACTGTCAACTCACTTTGAACATAAATTACAATAGAATAACTCAAGGAAATCAGATTGATAAGTGTAACAATTGGTAGAATGGGCACCTCTATTTATACTAATTTGTGAGCAACCAAAGGCTACAAAAAAGTAAGTATTTCCACCACCTTTCATCCTCATGCAATGACTCACTCATAGGTTTGCAACACATAACAGTCCTCACCATGCAAATAGTTGAGTCGACTTGATATTTCAGACAACAAGCTCATAACAGGTTTCCTAATTCGAATTCCATTACAAAATGCTGCCAATTTTGCACTTGATTGAGACTAAATACTTATTTTCAAGCTTATACTAATTCAAAGACTTCTTTTACATTCCAACCTCTAACAAATATGGCACCACCTCTTTACTTTTGGTGCCACCTTCATAGTGCGACTTTGACATAATCCACAGGTTTCTTAAACAACGTTTACTTCATTCTCTAATGTTTACACAACAATTTTAAATCATATGTGCTTTGTTTCATTATTTAACTTGGTCTTTAAAGACTTTATGTGATGGCTTCTTTCCTCTAAAATTTGTGCCATATACTTTATGCACCATATCTTACCATATGTTCTTTGCTTTATAATATTAACAATAATAATCAACACTTATTTATGCGCCTGTGAATTATATCAATAACTTTATTCACATATATAATATATACATATTTATCTATTGAAGTAGATATATATATATAAGATTATTATATAAGTATATATACACATAATTCCATTTCAATATCTTTATAAAACACTCAAACATATAATTCCATCAATTGTCATATGTATATATATATGTCACTTAGTCCAATCGGTATTCCCATGCATGTGGGTAATCCGACTATGAGCATGCATAGGTATGTCTACCTACGTATACTCATGTATGCATTCACTCACATGTATGAGTTTACCAAAGACATACATATATACATATATATACATTAAATGCATATATCTCATCGATAGACAAATAAACGCTCAAGGAAGGACTTAACACAACTTCAAGACTTCATCTCATCCCTCATTCAAACATTCATAAACAAGATCGCAATTCAATATAAACATTCATAATCAAAATAGATCACTTACCCATTACTTGAACCAACTTGACTTAACTAGGACCAACTAGGGTGTGAGTGTGTAAATGCCTAGTTAGGCTCATAAAGGATTACTAGACCAAGCTCCCTCCTGAGTGATACTCCCCCTCTCTTTCGAAGGTTCAGACCTATTCCTACATTCAACTTAGTACATCACATAGGTAGTTAGCCATTTACATAAAATTCATTAGCATAATAAATCATTTGCATCATCTAAGCATTAAAGTAATCATATTGCAATACATATTCATTCATTGCATTTTTCATCAATATAAAACATAATCATTCATTCGGAAACAATAACATCATAATACATATTTCAGTATTTCATTCTCCTATTGAACGTCTTAAAGTTCTAATAAACATTTATCATCATATTTACTTACAAGGTAAAAGTAACCTAGTAACTAAGAAACAAGGTGTAACAAAAAATCATATTTACTCATAAAGGTCAAATTAATTTGGTAACTTAGAAAGGGCGTGTAAAATATAAATTTAAATATTAATTTATTTATTTTAGAAGAAATGAACTAATTTAAATAAATTATTATTAATTTATTTAAAAGAGGAGTGTTAGCTAAAAGAAGAAGAAAAATTAATTCAAATAAATTATTTTTAAGTTATTTAAAAGAGGAGTGTTAGCTAAATTTTTTTTAATTATTTAATTATGGAGGACCAAAGATAAATTTTATTTATTTTTATTAACATTGGAGGGAAAATGATTAATTAAATAATTAATTTAATTAATATAAATATTAAAAAGACTAAGATAATTAAATTATTAAGAGGAAAAAGTTAGCTTAATTAAATAATTAATATAAATAGAAGAAATGGGAATCCTAAAGTTAATATTAACTTGGGAAATTCAGCTCCTAAAACTACCGAAAATATGCAGCGCTAGGGTTTATGTTACCGATTTGGGCGATCTATGCGACAAATCTTTGCAGGATGACGACGAATCAAGGGCTAGCTTGGGGGCTTGAGTGAATTGCTTGGTTTAGTTGCGGCTAGTGTTGGGATATGGTGTTGTACACCATTGCATAAAAATGATTCATTATAATGTTGTAATTAAATAATTATTTAGTTGTGATGCACCTAGGTGGTGTGGTTAATCATAGTAGGTAATTATTTGGGGACCACTTTATGTTGTATTGTAGCATTATATTATTATTTAATGTGTGGGAGACATGGGATAATAATTTAATATTGAGAAAATATTTAAAAAGTAAAAACTTAATACCTAATATTAAATAAGGGATCAGTGGTTTTGTATTCATATGGTTTTATCTTACCACTTGGTTGTATTTGTGTGAGCTTGAATCTATAAAAGCAAGCACATGTTTAGTGGTTAGTGTTGGTTGGTTGAGTGGGCTGTCATTATTGAGTCTTTTTGAAGAGTGCATATGTGAAGCATGGCACGAGATGTGTGGATTCATGCTTGGACCCATGAGGATGCATTGAGAGGCTTAATTCTTCAAAGGTATTCATTGTAATTTTATATTGCTTTATTGTTGAATAATAGACAGAGTATGGATGTTTTTGGAGGTTGGGTTTCCCTCTTGAGGGTTTTCCCAAGGTATATCTTGTTTTATCTTGTGGCTTGTCTATTTGATCTATGCATTGTGGTTACTTGTATAAAAGTTTATCTCTCATGGGGTTATGCAGGAAATGGATTAAGATTGTGGGTTGAATGCATTATTTCTTAACAAGTGGTATCAGAGCTTTCATGGTTGATGGGTTTTTGTTATAACCCTAATTTGAGAGTTTTTTGCAAAGTTGAAGCCATGGTTATGCATGAAATATTTGAGGCATTATAAGATATGGAACACGTGTTGTAGGTGTTTGTTTGTAGATTTGGGCATTTCGGCTGTCAAGATTTGTTGGGTTTATTGCAGATTTAAAGCTTTCAAATTTTGGGTCAAAGAGGGTTTCTTGGTTTGAGTTTTCATATGAGGGTTTTGTAGGGGAAATTACATGGATGAACTCTTGAGACAAAACTAACCTCACCATTAGATCCAGGAGACTCGAGACATGAAAAATGACATAAAATTTGCTCTATTTTGAAAATTTTGAAAAAATACAAAAACCATTTAGCCCCAACCTGACTATACGACCGTCCAAGGCATCTACAAAAAAAATATTAAAAAAAAAATTTGATCAGTTGAAATAAAAACCTTGTTAAAATATTTCAGTTGAAAAATCTTTATTAAAAATCATTTTGAAAAAGGTTTATTTTAAAAATGTTTTAAATAAAAAAAAATTAAAAGGGGCGAGGGTCCACAGACCCCCATACCTCCCATGTCAGCCCTGGCAGGCACTAATAGCATTGGTTAGTACCCACGAGTACCACTGACACTGTTAGCACCCCCCCTGACAACGACCGGTGGTTCACAAGTACAGCCCCTCGCAGGTCCCAAAATTATTAACTGCCTTTTTAAAAAAATTAAAACAAATTTCATATTTTTATAAATTGTGATGAACCCTGTTGGCTCAAACCTCAAACCCCAGTATTTTCTTAAGTATTAATGTGTTATTTTATTTTTTTAGAGAAAAGTTTATAGATAGAAGAGAAGGGGCGCACAACATAAATGCTTATAAAATGTAAATATGAGCTAATTCATGTTAATTGAAATTACAGAAGATAATAAATAAGCTCAACAATGGATTCGGAACTCATAAACATACCCGAAAGCTTCCAGATTATTTATTTAAGAAAGTAGTCCAGTTCGCTAGCCAAGATGGTGAAAAACTAACAAAATCTGGTGTAGGAAGCTACAAAATGCAAAGTCTAGCCTGAAAACTGTGGCAGATGATGAGTACAAGCTAGACGCCAAAGGAGATGAAGAGAAACCCTCAGAAAAGAAGGCATTTCTCTTAGGAAGTCCAAACGCCCTTGCACAAGAGCCACGCACTTCAATGCAAACAACTTGAATTCCCACTCAGAAGGTACGACCATGTAGTAAAGTGTCTGCCAGGTGAAATGAAGGCGCCATCTCTCAAAACCCTTTGTAACTGATAAAGGAATTCAATAAAACTCTGATGAAGCACAGTAGAACCTCCGTATGAAGCTCTCACAGACTGCACAAATTCGACTGGTCTCTCACAGCCTCAAAAGTGCTCAACACTGAAGAGATTTCGTTCTCCAATGGAAGATTGCTCAAAACCCTGATCACATGTGAAAGCATAGGAAAATGTCCAAGGCAAAGTTGAAATATCAAGAATTGAGTTTCTCATTGCCCAAAAGCCTTATATAACCAAGAGGCTCGAATTCCAAGAAAAAATGCACTTCCTCATCATTTAAATCTTTTAACATATTATTATGTCCTTTTCAATAGTTGAGATTTAAATAATTAGCGCCACTTAAAGGTATTAGTGATTTAATTTTAAATCGCCCTTTTTCCATGAATATTTAAGTAATATAAAGTGATAAAGTCAAATTGACTTTATAACAAAATATTAAATTAATTAATAACTTAAATCACTCAAATAAGCATAACTTCCATAAATCTTCATAGAATCCTGTGCCGTCAAAAGCTATCAACTCCTGAATTGCCAAGGCCTGCAGTGAGCCAATCACTGAACTCTAGAAATGAGAATGACCAACCCCGCCAGAAAATACCACTAACCCTCTAACCCAACCTGTTAGCCTACGAGAGTCAAAGTAATAGGCTAATCACCACCAAACATGATCATGCCGAAAAAGGGGACATTACAATCCGCCCTCCCAGAAATTGCTTGTCCGCAAGCAATCTCGACAACAAAGAATCAACCACTCCACCAGGATCCCAAGGATAGTGTTGTGAAACATCCCTACTTTCATCAACTGTCTTCTGTAACTCCCAAATCTGATCAGCTGGATCATCATGCTGTACCCTGTCAATCTCAACACCATCAGATACAAGAGAGAGAAAGTCATAAGGAAGCAAGTCAAACTGCGGACTGCACGTGCCCCCTAAAACTACACGAGATATGCTATCATCCAACATGTCTAACATGTGCATACCAAAATTGTGCATCCGAAACAGGTCATGTACATGATGACTGAAAGTGAAACTATGTAGACTCCTGACCATGCACACACTGGGAACCTCCTCAACAAGCTCTATTTGAAATCTTGATGCGTTGACGGAATCTCCGATATTATGATCATAGCTCACCCCTAAATCAGGGTCAAGAGTATAATCAACATCCACCTCAAAGAGCGGATTATCACAAGAAGATGTAGCATCTGCCTCATAAAGAGGATTGTGTACAAACTAAGCCTCATAACTGTACTGATCCCAATCAAACACCTCTGATCCCATGGAACTAGAAGCAAAATGATAATCCTCCTGAATCATCTCATGCTCCTCCTCCTTGAGAATCTCTTGTTCTATCTTCTCACTTTTTGCATTGACGAGAATGATAGATCGCATACTCCCATCCTTAAAACCAGCTTGCTGGTCCGTTAAATCAGCAATGTCATCACCCTCATAAAACCACTCCATTTGTCTATTTGAACCCTTAGGCTTAAGAGGACAATTGTGGTTTTGGTCATAAGGAGCTTTGCAATAGAAACATAGCTTCCTCCTACGCAAATCATTTAATGTCTCTCGGTCCAAAGGAGCTGCAAACTTCCTCTTTTCATCAATCTTTTCTGATTCCTTAGGTTCTGATTTGCCATCACTATAGGATGAAGATGCTTATGCATTTGAAATGAACTTACCACGTGAAGCTATAAGTTCCATGCTACGAGCTTTTCTCATAGCTTTGTGCAGGGTAGGTGGATCGAATGCCTTGATCCAACCTTCCATTGGCTCATGGAGACCTTCTACAAATAGAATGACAAGTCTCCTCTCTGAGATTTCGGTAACCATAACCGAGAGCTTCTAAAACTCACCAATATAAGACTCCAAACTACCCAACTTCTTTAGCTAAGCAAGGTCTTTGAAGAATAGCTCGGGACCACGTCTATCAAACCTCTCTACCAGTCTATCAGTAAACTCCTGGTACGAGGTAATCCTATCATGGTGTAGTGTAGCCATGCCATGAATCCACCAATCATGTGCTACGCCATCAAGGTGGAGAGCTGCAAATCGTATAGCATCTTCCTCTGGCATAGGATGTAGTGTCAGGAATGTATCCAACTTACTCACCCAGGCACGTGTTGTAACTCTACCACTGCCATCATAGTGAACTAAGGTTAGTTTGTTGGTAGCCTGTCTAAGATCAATTTGCTTGTTTCTAGGCCTCCTGTCATTCCTGTTACGGTTATACTCTCTCTTTTGGCTCATGAATCAATCGAAGTTAAGGTGCTCCTTAACTCTCAGAGGCAATGCATCCCATTCATCATACATAGTCATGATGTTATCAACAAAGTTCACTTCACCACCCTGTTCAACCTCTTCCTCTTCATCAGCTTCATTTCTGACAAAAGTAGGACAAGTAGCTCTCTCAAAGGTGCGTGCTGGAACAATTTTTCTATGGGGTTCGCCATGAACATTGCCTTCTCGATCACGATCCTGATTTTGTCCCCTATGAAGTGTCAAATTTTGAACATTTGTGCTGAGCTACTGGAGAATATTCGCCACCTGTTCTTGGCCTGCAACCATGCCTCTGAGCACATCTTTGGCTTCTCGATCCTCGTCGGTGAGATGATTCCTATGAGAACCTTCTCCTTCCCTTTCAGCCATATTATCCAAACCTATTTCCTCCTCTTGTTCTTCAAATGGAAATGCTGGAAATGGATTAAAATCACCTCTTTGATATTTAGGACCCCTGCATAAGTAGTACTTGTCAAATTTGTCCTGGTCTGACCGCATAGAATCTACTAACCCCACAAGCTGGCAGGATCAGTGCTCTGATACCACTATGATGAACCCTGCTAGCTCAAACCTCAGACCCCAGTATTTTCTTAAGTCTTAATGTGTTATTTTAGTTTTTTAGAGAAAAGTTTGTAGACATAAGAGAAGGGGCGCACAACATAAATGCTTATAAAATGTAAATCTGAGCTAATTCATGTGAATTGAAATTACAGAAGATAATAAATAAGCTCAACAATGGATTCAGAACTCATAAACATACCCAAAAGCTTCCAGATTATTTATTTAAGAAAGTAGTCCAGTTCGCTAGCCAAGATGGTGAAAAACTAACAAAATCTGGTGTAGGAAGCTACAAAATGCAAAGTCCAGCCTAAAAACTATGGCAGATGATGAGTACAAGCCAGATGCCAAAGGAGATGAAGAGAAACCCTCAGAAAAGAAGGTGTTTCTCTTAGGAAATCCAAACGCCCTTGCACAAGAGCCACACACTTCAATGCAAACAACCTAAATTCCCACTCAGAAGGTACGACACATAGTAAAGTGTCTGCCAGGTGAAATGAAGGCGCCATCTCTCAAAACCCTTTGTAACTGATAAAGGAATTCAATAAAACTCTGATGAAGCACAATAGAACCTTTGTATAAAGCTTTCACAGACTGCACAAATTCGACTGGTCTCTCACAGCCTCAAAAGCTCAACACTGAAGAGATTTCGTTCTCCAATGGAAGATTGCTCAAAACCCTGATCACAAGTGATAGCATAGGAAAATGTCCAAGGCAAAGTTGAAATATCAAGAATTGAGTTTCTCATTACCCAAAAGCCTTATATAACCAAGAGGCTCAAATTCCAAGAAAAAATGCACTTCCTCATCATTTAAATCTTTTAACATATTCTTATGTCCTTTTCAATAGTTGAGATTTAAATAATTAGCGCCACTTAAAGGTATTAGTGATTTAATTTTAAATCACCCTTTTTTCATGAATATTTAAGTGATATAAAGTGATAAAGTCAATTTGACTTTATAATAAAATATTAAATTAATTAATAACTTAAATCACTCAAATAAGCATAACTTCCACAAATCTTCATAGAATCTTGTGCCGTCAGAAGCTATCAACTCCTGAATTGCCAAGGCCTGCAGTGAGCCAATCACTGAACTCTGGAAATGAGAACGACCAACCCCTCCAAAAAATACCACTAACCCTCTAACCCAACCTGTTAGCCTACGAGAGTCAAAGTAATAGGCTAACCACCACCAAACATGATCATGTCGAAAAAGGGAACATTACATAAATCCGTAGGAGCAATTTTTAAAGTTTGAAAAATTAAAATGATTTAAAATGCCAATTTAAATTTGTCGGTCAGCCGATGGTGCTACCAGTAGTGCACCGCCTGGGCGCCACCGTGTTGAAAAAATGTGTCTCAACCTTGTAATTATATATTAAAGGTTATTGTTGATAGGATATATACATGAATAACCCTTTATAAATTTTTCAGGAAACTCCTAAAATTGGCTTGTGAGCATAGAGAAGTTCAGATGGTGTTCAGAGATTATAGGCCTTTCGGCCCCTAGCAATTAAGAGACAATGTTTACTCCATCTCATTGCTCTTGCAAGGTGTTCGACAAGTGGGAGATTTGTTGGGAAAATGTGTTCAACCTTGCAATTATATAAAGGTTATTGTTGATAGGATATATATATATTTCCTAGCTACATTGATAGGTGTATACAATGGTAGCATGGGGTGGCATTGAGGAGAAAGATGTGTGTTAAATTTTTCAGGAAACTCCTAAAATTGGCTGACTTACATTAAATAAATGATATATTGTAAATCTAGGTTGTTAATTATTAGGTTTTAGATCTAATGGTAGATATTTTGTTGGCCTATCTTGCCCTAGAATGTAACCCTATTTTATGAGAGCATTGTATTACAGTTGTAGTAGAGAGACAGTGATGTATTATAAGAGTCTAATAGCGGTTGTGTTGTCTCTTGATCTCTGGTGGTGATAATCCTGTAAGAATATTGCTTTGCAAGTATATTGTAATCTTTGTGATTTACTAAATAATATATTGGGTGGCTTTTGGAGTGTGGGATTTTTCTTCCAAAAGGGTTTTCCCCATGTAAATCACTGTGTTGTGGTATGCATGATATTTATGTTTATTTTTGTTTAAGTTTATGTAACTATTAAAGATCTAATTTTTTTTTGTATTTTTCTCCTCTCAAGATTAGTATAGGAAGTTGTTTTGCTACCTTAGCTTCCTTACAAGCGGTATCATAGCTTGATCACCTTTAGTTTTAGTTGTGGGTTGTTGGGTTTTTTGAACTAATCCAGATTTGAGTGGGAGCTTGTGGAGAAGACACTTTGTGATCTTGTTGCAATAATTTTCAGATGGCAAGTTCATTAGGGAGAATAGAGGTGGAGAAATTCTCTGGAACTAATTTTGAGATGTGGAAGTTAAAGATGGAGGATATGTTGATAGATCAAGATCTGTTGAATGTTGTTGATGGGAATGTTTCAAGGCTTACAGATCCTACTTGGGCTGCTCAATATGATGTTATGGAACGTAAAGCCAAGGGTCTAATCAGATTGTGCTTGGAAAAATCTATTTTAATTAATGTCCATGAAAAGACCTCTGGACAAAAACTATGGAAAAGCTTGGTGAGATGTATCAAGCCAAATCTTTAGTGAACAAGATTTTCTTGAGGAAGAAGTTGTATTCCTTGAAGCATTCAATACGTTGGTGGCTCATTGGCATCAGTTGGTGTTAAAATGGATGATGAGGAGAAATGTCAAATCCTGCGTTGTTCTTTGCTTGATTCGTGGGATTCTCTTGTTATGGCTATTAGGAGCACTTATGTTAGTTTGAAGACTGAAGATGTGGTGGGTTCTTTGCTTTCTGAAGAAATGAGGAGGAAGGCATCCATCACTGTCAGGGAGGCCCTAAATTTTTGTGGAAGACCTAAAGAAAAAGGCAAGAAGAATGAGAAGCATGACAAATCCAAGTCCAAGGGGAGATCTAAATCTCCTAGAAAGTCCAAAGTTATCTTTTGGAACTGCGGTAAGCCTAGGCATGTTTGTAAGGAATGCAAAGAAGAAAAGAAGAAGAAAAAGAAGAGATTTGATTCTAATTTTGAGTCTGAGAAGGAAGATGGCGACGCATTCATTGCAGCTTTGGCAACTCGTGCAAATAATGATGCATGGTTAATTGAATCTGGTGCATCTTTCCATATGACCTTTAATAGATATTGGTTTTCTGAATATGAAGAATTTGATGGAGGTAAGGTGTACTTGGGTGATGATTCTCATTTAGACATTTTTGGTCGTGGTAAAGTTAAAATCAAATTTCTTGATGGTAGAATAAAAAGGATTAATGGTGTGTTGCATATCCCTGGATTAGCATGAAATTTGTTATATGTGAGCAAACTAATAGATGAGGGTGTGCAGGTAGTATTTTCTAATGTAGGATGCAAGATGGTTAGAGGTGCTATGATGATTGTAAGAGGTGTCAGTTATGGCACATTGTATAAGCTGGATGCATGCATTATTGAGTGCAATAGTATTTTTGTGAAAAGCAAGTTTGTGGAAGAAGTGAGGGTTTCATCTTCAATAGATGGTCATGGCTTTTGGGTACTCGAGGGTTCTCTTTCTTCTGAGTCAAAGTTACCTATAGAGAAAACTATGTTATGGCACCAGATACTTGGCCACAATGGAGAAAAGGGTCTAAGGACCTTGAAAAATAAAAACCTTGTTGAAGGTTTGTCTGATTGTAATCTTGAATTTGATTTCTATGAGCATTGCATTTATGGAAAACAAAACTGTGTTCAATTTTACTCGAGTTCTCATAAATCTTGTGGTGTATTGGATCTTATTCATTCTAATGTGTTTGGTCTTGTAGATGTTCTTTCAATTGGTAAATCCACATATTATGTTTCATTTATTGATGATTATAGTAGAAGGACATGGGTATATTTTCTAAAGAGTAAATCTAAAATTTTTTAGTCGATTTAAAGAATTTAAAGCAATTATTAGAGTTGCAGACTGGAAAGAAAAAAAATGTTTAAGGATTGATAATGGTGGTGAATTTTCCTCTAATGATTTTGATAGATTTTGTAAAGATTGTGGTATTCATAGACAGAAGGCAACTCTATATTCTCCACAATAGAATGGAGTTGTAAAAAGAATGAACAGGACATTGATGGAGAACGCTAGGAGTATGTTGAGTGGTGCTGGCCTAGAACAAAGGTTTTGAGTTAAAGTTATTGCCACTGCCTGTTACCTGATTAACAGGTCTCCTACATCATCTCTTATTGATAAGATGCCTACAGAGGCATTGTTAGGTCGCAAGCCTTCATTAATACATCTTAGAGTTTTTGGTTGTGAGGCATATGCACATGTGCTAAAGGAGAAGCGAAAAAAGTTGGAGAAATGGGTTGTGAAATGTATCTTCATCAGATATAGTTATGGTGTGAAAGGATACAAGCTTTGGGATCCTATTGCACAAAAGGTAATACATAGTAGAAGTGTCATTTTTAGAGAAACTGAGCCTTCTTCTATTACATTGTAGCCAGGACAAAGTAAACAGGAAGATGTGATTCAATTTCCTTCTACACCTGAGAAAGTTGAATCAAGGCCGAAGGATAGACAAGTAGTTGAGGAGAGCTCATCTAGCTCTCGATCTTTAGAAGAGGAGGAAGAACCTCCAACTCAGCTTGTTCAAAGATCTACAAGGCATAGACAACCACTTGAAAGGCATTCACCTAATGATTGGAGATGTATTTTTGCTTTGAATAATAACATGGATGAACCCAGATCTGTAGAAGAGACACTAGGTATGAATGATGCAGAATCCTAGAAGATTTCTATGGATGAAGAAATGGCATCTTTGAGAAAGAATGATACATGGGAACTTGTACCATTGTCTGAAGGACAAAAACCTGTTGGTTGTAAATGGGTGTTCAAGAAAAATGATTGGTTCAAATGGAGGTATTGAGAAGTACAAAGGAAGGTTGGTTGGAAAAGGTTACTCTCAAGTTGAGGGTGTTGATTATGGTAAGATATTTTCACCTGTTGTTAAAGTGACATCCATTGGATTTTTGCTTTCTATTGTTGTTGCTTATGATTTAGAGGTTGAGCAAATGGATGTGAAAATTGCTTTCCTTCATGGTGATTTGGAGGAGGATATTTATATGACACATCCAGAGCACTACATCATGAAATGTGTTGGAATTAAGATGTCTTAACCTTTTCAAATCCTAGCATTAATGTTGTTAATTAATTAATTATTTTATCCTATGTATTATTTTATGTCATTTTGTGATGTCACTTTGTGGGACCTACTTTGGTGAGGTGGAAACTTACATGGCAAGTGACTAGGATGTCATGCATCCTAAATTGGTGGAAATAGGCATCCCACTTTGTGGACCCCACTGTAAGCTATTTTAGTGAAATTTGTCATAAGTTGTAAGAGTTGGACTATGATAACTACTATGACGGATTATGATAAAACTACGAAGCTTGTATGACAGTGTAAGAGTCAGGACTAGTGAATTTATCACATATGGGTTGCATGTTGAGATTTTATGACAGTTGCATAAGCACGTGAAGATAGGCGCCTTGCATGTTATCCTTTTTGTTTGCATGCATGTAGTGAAGAGGATGTTGACATGCGGCATTTCTAGGCATCCATCTTGGTGCTTTATAAATATGGGCATTTTCTAGAGGAGTTGTGTGAGGAGAATTTTTAATTGCAAGATTATGCTGTCGGGTTTCTTCCAGAAGAGTAAGATGTAGTCTCCATGTTAAGGTTGCGAGTTTGAAATGTATTGTAACTAAATTGTTGCAGATTAATACATTGGTTCAATGCTTTGGAGGGTGGGGTTTTTTACTCGAAAGTGTTTTCCCCATGTATATTGTGTTATCTTCTCTCTTGTCTGTCTTTCTTCAGTTCTTTGTGTTCCTCATTCTTAAAATGTTAATTTATATGTCGTTATGCTGCTGAAATTTTCTTAGATCTAGAACTACATCATCTTTCCTCTAAGGGTTAATGCATGGGAATTCAACTATGTCAGTTTTCGCTTATGGCATAGTAGTATGTGCTTGTATCGGGATGTTGAAATATGATTTGTTTAAAGAAACATAAGATACTGAAGGTTCTTGGAAGGATTTTCGAGTTCGTAATTCCCTTTAAAAAGGTAAACTAAATTGGTTTGCACATTGAAGAAATTTTTGTATGGCTTAAAACAGAGTCCTAGGATGTGGTACCAGAAATTTGATACATATGTTTTGAGTTTAGGATTTGAGCGGTCCAAATCATATCATTGTGTTTATTATAAAACTAATGGTGATTGTTTCCTATTTATTACATTACATGTGATGATATGTTATTTATTGGCAAAGGAAAAGGCATGATTTCAAAACTAAAATCTCAACTTGCTGTTAAATTTGAAATGAAAGATCTTGGTGCAACTAAACACATTCTTGGGATGGAAATTAAAAGAGATAGAGTGAATAGAAAGCTATGGCTTGGCCAAAGCAAGTATGTCAACTCAATTTTACAGAGGTTTGATATCCAAGATTGTAGACCATTGTGTGTTCTTGTTTCAGTTGGAACAAAGTTATCTATGTCATATTGTCCAACATTTCCATCAGAGATGGAAGACGTGAGTAGAGTGTTTTACCAGAGTGCATTTGGAAGTTTGATGTATGCTATGGTTTGTACTATACCAAACATTTCCCAAGTAGTGGGAGTTCTTTGTAGATATATGTCTAATTCTGGTAGATTTCATTGAGATGCAGTTAAAAGAGTCTTAAAATATTTGTGGGGTACCTCAACTTATTCCTTATGTTATCATAGTAATATGACTAAAGACAAAATTTCCCTTGATATTCATGGATATGTGGATTTAGACTGGGCAGGTGATGTTGATAGCAAAAAATCCACCAGTGCTCATGTGTTTACTTTATTTGGTGGTACAATTAGCTGGATGAGTAAGCGACGGGTTGTGGTTGCTTTGTCCACTACTGAAGTAGAGTATATGGCAGCTACTCATGCTTTTAAAGAAGCCATTTGGCTTAAGAGTTTGTGTTGAGATATTGGAATAAAACAAGGTGCAATGGAAATTTATTTCAACAGTTAGAGTGTGATATGTCTAGCCAAGAACTCAACATTTCATGCCAGGACCAAGCACATTGATGTACAATATCATTTTGTTAGAGTTATGGTTGAAGATAATAGGGTGAAGCTGGTTAAGGTAGAGACTTTGATGAATGTTGTTGATTCTTTAACTAAGCTTGTGAGCACAAAGAAGTTCAGATGGTGTTAAGAGATTATAGGCCTTTCGGCCCCTAGCAATTAAGAGACAATGTTTATTCCATCTCATTTCTCTTGCAAGGTGTTCAACAAGTGGGAGATTTGTTGGGAAAATGTGTTCAACCTTGCAATTATATAAAGGTTATTGTTGATAAGATATATATATATATATATATATTCTTATATATATCCTATCAACAATAACCTTTTATAAGAATATATATATATATTTCCTAGTTACACCGATAGGTGTATACAATGGTAGCATGGGGTGGCGTTGAGGAGCAAAATGTGAGTGTGTTAACTTTTTCAAGAAACTCCAAAAATTGGTTGACATACATTAAATAAATGATATATTGTAAATTTAGACCATTAATTATTAGGTTTTAGATCTAATGGCAGATATTTTGTTGGCATGTCTTGTCCTAGAATGTAACCCTATTTTATGAGGGCGTTGTATTACGGCTGTAGTAGAGAGACGATGATGTATTCTGAGAGTCTGATAGCAGTCGTGTTGTCTCTTGATCTCCGATGGTGACACTCCTGTAAGTGTTAGGGTTAGAAAGGCAGATATCTAACAATTAAATGCAGATTTAAGTAATAAACAAAGAAACTAAAACACACATAGAATAAATTATAACACAAAGAATTTAACTTGGTTCACCCAATCCGGGCTACATCCACCAAACCGTAGCCATCCAATGATTTTATTATCCAATGCAAAAACCTATTACAATCTTGTGAATAATCGTGTTTTTCATCATACTGTAACCCCCATCTGAACCCCTTTTTGACAAGCTTAGAAGCTTCGTTGATTTTTCCTTTTTCCAGTGACGACGCGAAAAAAGTAGGAGGAAATTTTTTCTCGAGGCCTGCCGCCCCCAAACCCCCGCCTGGGGCCCAACCCCAAACCCCGACAAGGATACATGTCGAGGTGTACAGTATAGGATGATCAGCCGCCACATGCCAACAGTAAGAAGCTTGCTCTGCAAGTATATTGTAATCTTTGTGATTTACTACATAATATATTGGGAAAATTTTGGAGTGTGGGGTTTTTCTCTTGAAAGGGTTTTCCCCACGTAAATCACTCTGTTGTGGTATGCATGATATTTATGTTTTTTTTGTTTAAGCTTTTGTAACTGTTAAAGATCTGTAAAAATTTTGCATTATTCTCCTCTCAAGATTAGTGTAGGAAGTTGTTTTGCTACCTTAGCTTCCTTACACACTAGTGGGCCATCGGTGGCTTTGCCCGAGGGCCACCACCCAACCACCAGCTAGCCAAATTGGAGAATTTTTTTTCAAACATGCATAACTTTTGCCTAGATTTTTTAGTTTTTGACTTCTTGGAGTTGACAAAAAGCTCTCTCCATGCTTTACACTAAAATATAGGTTTGGTTGGTTGATTTTGCTGTTTTGACCTATTTTTGAATCCTCAAAGCCAGATGTTCTCAATTTCATTATTTTGAGCATAACTTTTACATACAAAGTCAGATTTTTTTATTTCAAATAGGCATTGGAGAGCATGTTCAGTGTACCGTATAGTGGTGTTATTATATTCTCAATTTCACAAGAAGAGAGATTTGTGTACTTATTGTAGGTGACTATGATTAAAGGTGTGATTATGTGAGCATCTAGATGAGTTAAGAGGCGAAACCTTGAGTGAGTACATATTTTTATATGATATTTATGATGATACAATTGATTATTAGTTTGGTGCTTCCTAGTACAGGTTTACAGGTATTTTTCAGAGTTGGAATTTGATGGTGATAGGTACACAGGTTGTCTTTTGTTTTGAGGACATGTGTTAACACGAGTGGAGAATTGGAGTCTCATATGGGTGATAGTTAAGTGCAAGTACAACAATGGATATGATTATGGTGTCATGGATATGCAAGTACATTTATGCATTGGCACGACATGATCATGTATGTGGTTGTTTGGTGGTGTTTTGGTTTGGTGTTAGGAGGTTGTTCTTATCTCCTTGATGCTTATTTGGTTCATTGAATATGGATACTCGTTTGTGGACATAGTTGGAAATTCAGATATGTGGTTGATTTGGTGTTTGATATTTTAGTTTGCAGGTTACTAATGTGATGATGAGCTTGCATGTTTTAGTGGTTGGATCTACAAGTTATGTAGTTGTATGGATTGATCACCCATTCAATTGCAATGGGATGAATCATATGTGTATTGTCTATATCCACTAGGTTTGATTCATTATTTTTACAAATTTTATTAGTTGGACTTGTTTGTGGTCATTTTTGCATTGGTATGTTGCTTTGGGATGAGAGGATGGATGGTTAGAGTACTTGATCAGTCAGTTGTTGGGACTTGTAGTATGTGGTTTTATCATGATGTCATGATAGCTTGGTTACATTTGTTGGTTATACACTTTTAGAGGGAGCTTTTGACAGTGATGACTTAGCGGTGTAGGATTGGTTATTGATGGTTCAATGGTGGTTGTATGTATCTTCTTGGATTGGAGATCTTGGTTTCACTTGATGTTATTGGCATTTCAGTTGTGTGTGTAGACTTGGATGATCTTCATGGAGGAGATGGTTGTCATGATGCCATGTGTAGCTCGGTATCACGGTTCAATGGGAGTTATTGGCAGTGACATGGATGCATCATTGGTGATGGTTATATTCATGTGATTGGATAAGTGGTTTCTTGGTTTAGAGTGTGTTTGTTATTATGTCATGATATACTCCTAATTCTAGATTAGAGGCTGGCATGTTACATTTTTTAATGAGACCAAGATGTATGCATTGATGCATGTGACCTCCTATGAGGAGATGATTAGATCATGATGTCATGATAGGTTCCTAATTCTACAGTTGGAGCTTTGACATTAATCTTGGTAGTTCTCCTTGTATTGAGTACACGATATTTTTCTCGATTACTTCATGATGGTGCTATGTTGTATTTGGAGTTTGACATGTATTGATCGGTTACAGGTGCTTATGGATACTTAGAGATGTAGGTGAGGTTGGAGTTATCTTGTGATTAGATACATTTCCTCGAGATAGTTAATCTTTTGAGGTTTCAACAAAAAGACTGAGGATCTTTCACTTGGACATGGACGTGAGTTCATGATGGACCGATAGAGGAGATTGTTCTTGGAGTGAGTCATGATGACTTGGTTATCCTGGAGGAGCATTCTCATTCCCCACTCTTGGTCTACTCAACGATTTATCATTTAAGAGGTATTTTCTCATTATTTCTTTCAAATGTGTTATGTTTCATGCTTTGATTTCTCATGGGATTGAGTAGATTCATGGTGATTGATTTTAGAGACTCATTTGTGGATTGGTTAGCATGAGTTTCTATGCTTTATCTTTCATAAATATAGATCCTGAGCTATGGATAGTTAGTTATGGAGGATCCATTTGAGGGATGTTTAGCATGGTTATCTCCTCGTGCATTTGATTTTATGTTATCATTCATTGATGAGGAGTTTAGGAGATGGTTTATGGGTTGATTTCCCTAGTTTGGGAATGGTTATCTTTGAAATGTTTGATCTTCTTGATTAGAGAGGCTTACATCCATGTTGGCATTTACATGATTCATATGTTGTTTGATCTAAGAGATTGAACATTGTTTTGGGTGTTGTTGAGGCTTCTCGTTTATGGTTGTTAGGATGATCATACTTGACACATCATTGCACTTTTGAGGTGTTGGTAGAAGGACATGTGATGGTTTACAGGTTTTCTCTCTTCATAGTTCCTTCTTGGATGTTCATGTTCATATGATTTGGGAGGATGGTGGCAACATGTTGTGAGAGATTATCCAGCTATTTGGGTTGTATGCGTGGATCATTGTTATTGTTCTTGGCACTTAATTGTTGATTATTTATCACACCTTGGCATAGTATTGATTGGTAGACTTGATATGCTTTGACTTTACCTATGCAGTGGGAGTTCCTAGAGATGTTTGTTCTTCATTGACAGTTTTGATACATGGAACTTGTGATTGTAGCTTATGGGTTGCATATGTTTTTGGCATGAGCTTACTAATGCATTGATACCTTGGAAGTATGGATGGTTGGACGTATTAACATGTGTTGTGGATGCTATTTCTGATCATGTGGGTTTTTACTTAACAGTATTTTGGTTAGATCCTTTTTTATCACTTGGATTTGATGCTTGTGTTCTTGGATTGGTGCATCTTCACTTTGGCATGTTCCTTTTCTTCCATAGGTGGCTCGTTGGAGGATGAGAGGAGTTCTTGCTTGAGATGGTGGTCACTTTGTTCTTATTACAACAATCTAGATGGAGCACGAGAGCATGTTGGAGATTCATGTGGTTTCATGTATGGACATGATGATGTATTTCATGTATTGATCCCTTATGCAATGTATACAACAAGTGGGAGGATGTTGGGATATGGTGTTGTACACCATTGCATAAAATGATTTATTATAATGTTGTAATTAAATAATTATTTAGTTGTGATGCACCTAGGTGGTGTGGTTAATCATGCTAGGTAATTATTTGGGGACCACTTTATGTTGTATTGTAACATTGTATTATTATTTAATGTGCGGAAGACATGGGATAATAAATTAATATTGGAAAATATTTAAAAAGTGAAAACTTAGTACCCAATATTAAATAAGGGATTAGTGGTTTTTTATTCACATGGTTTTGTGGTACATGGTTTTATCTTACCACTTGGTTGTATTTGTGTGAGCTTGAATTTATAAAAGCAAGCACATGTTTAGTGGTTAAGGTTGGCTAGTTGAGTTGGTTGTCATCATTGAGTCTTTATGAGGAGTGTATATGTGAAGCATGGCATGGGATGTGTGGATTCATGCTTGGACACACGAGGATTCATTGAGAGGCTTGATGCTTCAGAGGTATTCATTGTAACTCTTGTATTGCTTTATTGTTGAATAATAGATTGAGTATGGATGCTTTTGGAGGTTGGGTTTTTCCCTTTTTAGGGTTTTCAAAGGGTATATCTTGTGATATCTTTTGGCTTGTATTTGATCTATGCATTATGGTTACTTGTATGCATGTTTATCTCTCATGGGGTTATGTAGGAAATGGATTAAGATTGTGGGTTGTATGGCCAATTTCATAGTGTGAACTTAATATGCTAGATCCATATAGATTTAAACCCTATTTCATCCCTTAAGCATGAATCCCAATAAGATATTCAATATCAACAAAACAAAAAAATCCATTAAACTAACATGCTAAAAATATGAAAGCTTGAAAAATATCTATTCTATGACCTCAAATCTTATCCTATTGGGGGAGTGGTGTTACATTGATGTGGAATGGTGACCATTTCCCAATCCCTTGGATAGTATGAGCTTGTTTCAATCAATTTTATTGAAGAAAACTGATGAAACCGATGAGAGATTAACAAAACATGATAAAAAATAATTTAACATGATGAATGCTAAGATGTTTGATGTAAGTGTATGAAAACCTATGCTAAATGTGTACAGGATTCAATGTTGCATTCAATGTTGCAAACCCTAGATTCCAAAATATGTTAAATGGATGCAAACTACGTTGCCATGGAAGCCATTAATGGATGCTTAAGCTAACTATGCATGAAAAATAATCTAAAATGCTATTAAACATGAAAAATGTATGCAAATGAGTGTGAGTTTCAACAACATAAGTTTTATATCAAAATATGGATCCATTTCTCTCCAAATAGGGATCTATTTATAGGAAAGCAAATGAAGAATCAACAACTAACATCGGTTTGCTAAATCAATGGTCAATACTGAATGAAGGGTGAGCACATGGATCAAAGATTCTCATCAATGGATGAGAATCACTGTTCACATGGATCAAAAAAAGATCAAGGGTTGAGAATGATTTAAATAAACACACTTTGTAACAACTTTGAAAGTTTGTTACAAAGTTTGTTTGAAAGAAATCATTCCAATTTCGGAGTCAAATAGGAGAATATTCCTTTGGAATATTCCCTATGCAAGTGGATGAAGGGAAATTAGCAATTTCTTTAATTAAAACTAAATTTGAATGTGCAAGATGGAGAATAAAGTGATATTCATTAATTTATTGATTTTAATGAAAAGGGGAATGCAATATGATATTTAATTAAATAGTTTAAAGTTATTTAATTAAATAAGAGGACTTAGGGCTTAGATTAAATAAATTGTATTATGTAACTAAACAAGATGAAATGTTAGTGCGGGAGGGGGTGAATTAACCCAATTAGGTCAATTAGATTAATAGGTGAAAATGAGACATTTGATTAATTAACTAGGTTAATTTAAACAATTAAGCGAAAATATGGGTTTAAGGATGAAATGACGTTAATATATCATATTCAAGTGTGTAGTATTGTTAAGGATGCTTTTAAGTGTCTACATTTTTCCCCTCTTTGAAGCGAGGTACTTGTTACGTTGGTTCAAAGATTGACGCTTTTTAGATTAAAGTTATTGCTCGAATAAAAAAAAGAAAGAATTTTTGGATGTCCCCCTATTACCCCAACGAAAGGAATAAGCTGGTTCTCTTCCCCCTTGATAGATTGTGCAAAAAAAATGAATTTTGGTTTGATTTATTGATAAAGGTAAAACATTAATTCAGGTGCCAAAAACATGCCCCAAGATGCAAAATAGCCTAAAAAACACAAAAACGCCTCAAAATAGGGTGCATAGCTCAAAATATGTAAAACAGGCCAAAACACTGGTTTGCCCCTTAAATTAGGGCAAAAAACCCTATTTTTTAGGCATAAATAGGTGAGAAAGGTGCATTTCCAATTCATTTGTGCATTCACACTATAGCAATTTAGTGCATTTTGAACTCTAACACCTTGGCGAGATGGCGCAACGTGTGCTCCCTATTCATCTTTCTCAGTGAGTTTGAGAGTTCCAGCGTCGAGCAGACGTAGGACCTTAGGTATGTGACTCAAAAAAAATCTCATTTTTTGTGTTCTAATGCATTTATTAGGCATTTAAAAACTCAGGTTTTAGGGTGTCATATTGCGACACGCCTAGGTCATGTCGACATTGCTATTGATATTTTAGTGACACACCTAGCTTTTAGCGGCACATTAGGCTTTTTTAGTTTGGCAACACACTTTTCCTAGGCATTGCGCTTATAGAATTGCAACGCATAGGATTTTTTGGTTTAGCGACGCCCTCTAGTGACGAGCGACGCACTTAGCAAATAGTGACGTCTCCACATTTTTAGGTATAGCGACGTGTCAAAATGTTGATACACATTTGAGTATAGTGACGCATGTTAGCAAAATGGTGACACACCCCCAAAAATGATACAACGACACACTATAGAAATGGAAATGTTATTGATTTCAGCGACGCAATTGACATTCTAGGATGTAGATACTTAGATTTTTAACCTGTTTCCAATTTTTAGGCAAATTGACACTGTGTGTGCGATGCGTGTAAGAGGATATTCATCCTTTGATGTCTTAGGAGCATCGATTGGACCTTTTGGTAGTAGCACGCAACTTTAACGATTTGGAGGTGGAGCAGCTAGGAGCTCTCAGATTAGGATTCATTACCTTCATGCCAGAGGTTCACACCCACCTAGCAATAATGACAACACTTATTAAGCGATGGCACAGTTAGACGTCCTTATTCCATTTGCCCACCAATGAGGCCACAATGACACTTGAGGACGTGTGGCGGATCCTTCAGCTTCCCATTCACGGGGAGCATGTTATTTATGACACAAATGTTGGGAGGGATCCATGTTCACTTTTGCTCATTGATCAGATCATTCTAGTGAATTCATAGATAGACTTGGATCTATACCACAGACTGGTACCCACCTTCAGATTGTTTGTGGTTGCGCTCATTGCTGGTGTGATTGCCTCATATCGACGAGGTAGAGGTTTCAATTTGGGTTGGGGGTGGCATGGCACGGTGTGATTGCGCCTAGAGCTTCTGATGGGAAACCCTCAGTTAGACAACCTGGGGAGCCAAGCCACAGACACAATGACTGACAGAGCAGTGGATAGCCCTTGTTGATTTTGTAGACACATTTTTTATGTATAGCCTAATTTATTTATACAGATACAGATTCATAGCCTCAATTTTTATAGCCTCTTGTATATTTGTACTTTTTATGATATCCATACACACTAATTATGATATTGTATCATGACATTCATTTTTTTGGTTATATATATGAGATGGCTCGATGTGGATTATGATACGATGCCTTGATATACTATGTGATGTACGATGTTATATTTATTTCATGTTATGATTATGCATGGATGCAATTGATGGGTGTTATGGATGCATTTCTTCGTTTATGTTTATGTGATATGAGATGATCTATGATGTGATGTATATGATATGCATGCAATGCAATGGATATTCTTCTCTTTTTGCAGTATCTTTTAATGTCATGTTATGAGATGGATGTTACGACATGTTATGATATGCCTATGTAGGATGTATGTATGGACACATTTCTTTTTGTATATTTTTCTCCATGTGATATGATGTCATCATGATGCATGTATGTATATGAGTGATGCATATGGTAATGCTTATGATATGGATGTGATGGATGATTATGTAACGGATTAAGATGCTTAAAATAACAAATCTATATTATCCCAAATAACTTAAATGATAATGATGATGTAGTGGATTATATTCTTGATTATGATGTGTTATGATGATGCAAGATGTGTGCATGCTGATGATTTGTGGATGCAAGATGGGTGTATTAATGATGTTTTGGTTGTCTGTCACGATACCATGTTAGCGCAGAAAGAAGATAGAGGAATAAGATGAATGAATTGACCATTGATATTGAGATTGATTCATAAGTCCAACAAGTCCATGATCCATTGAGACTTTATTAGATTACGGTGATGAAATGGATGATTTGCTCATATCCGAGATTGGAACTTTCCATCATTCCTTATGTTTGATATAACACATAGACACAATGCATCATGGTATTGATAACCAAGATGGCGTTGTACCGAGTGTGATGGACTTTGACTCTACAAATAGATAGGATAGCTATTGTTCACATCTTGACATATGAAAACCTCATTGGAATGTAGTTTAGAAGTTTAGAATATATCAGACCAAAGCATACTCAATAGTCAACAATCTACTCTAAACAACCTCCCTACACACAACTAAGCAAGTATGCACCAAGATTATTTTACAAGAATACCCACAAGCACAACAAACGAAAGATATTGATCGATGCCCTATCCCTTTCTGTCTAAATTGTTGAGACATCATTGAGGGGTCCTCATAATGGGTCATTGAGATAAATCATAAGAAAATATCAAAGACAATTAGTTAGTGTTATCTATATCTCTTGCCAACATAACATAGCTAAGGTGATTTCTGATGTTTGATGCCCATTGTAGGAAGGATGTATCCTAGGACATGTTGATTAGATGTTTTCACTAAGATTAGGTGTGTGATAGGCTGTTGATACAAATGTTATTGACTCATTTACCTATGATTTGGACTCTATATTTTGACACTTAGGTTCTCACTTTACGTCTTGCGACACTTATTTTGTACTTGTTTTACCAAAGGTTGAAGATGATGATTGATTTATTATGGAGGATGTTTATTGTGGGTGAAGACCAAATGAGATGGATGGTTTTGGAATTTTCTGGACTATTTCAATGTTTTTGGTATTTTGAAAATATTTTGAGGTTGTTTTTGATCTTTTTGAAAGTTTATGTGAATGTTTTTGTTTTTTGATTATTTGAGGTTGCTTAGGGTTTTCCAATTTTCAATTTTTTTTGTGTTGTATGAGTTTTCAAATGTTTTGGGGTTTTTTGAGTTTCAACCAAGAACCTAACCTAAAAGACTATCCTAGGGGCCTCAGGGGCTTATCAAAGATGAGCCTTGCCTATGTTATCCATGTAGAGACCACATAGTTCAACTAACTTGACTTATTGTTGATGAGATATAAACAGTTGATGGATTGCCAATTTATTATGATGGAATCCTAAAGGACTGACCTAGGGTGTCTCAGGGGTGCATTAGTAATGGCCATGCCTACATTTAAGCTCAGAGACTCGTAGTTCAAGATGGTACCATTTTTGGATTTTTGATGTTTTGACCTTTTTAGGGATTTTGATATGTTTTGGATTTTGACTTTACAATTTTTTGAATGTTTTTGGATTTTAGCTATATAAGATTTTGATGTTTTTGGATTTTTTGATTTTGCAAGTGTTTTTGGATTTTGATGAATGTTTTATGATTTTTTTTGGGATTTTCAATGCAATATTTCCAATAATCGTAATATATATAAGAACCCTATCCGATGCAAGCATAACTGATTGCCCCCAGTGTGATGCGATAGACTACTTTGATATAGGCAAGACAAATTGACCTTAGGAATGTACTAGGTAGTACTACAAGGGAATGCGATAGTTTACAATATCAAGCTATGACATGGACGTAGATGGGTGATGAAATAAATAGGATGAATGATGTGATGCAAAGAATGATAGGATTAAGAGCCAAATATAGATGGAGGTTCTTTATTTATGCAAGGAACCTACTTGCCAAGTTTTCACCAAGGTACTTTCCCAAAGCACCACCGAAGTGGTTTTCACTAGAGGACAATTTTTTCTTTACTATTTTCAATTCTTTTTCTTATTTTTTTGGATTTTTTGATCATTTTTTTATTTTATTTTATTTTTTGAGATTTACAGCCTTCAAACCTAAGCATAAAACTTTTTAAGATGCAGACTATCGATTGGTTCCTGCAAGGGTTCACTTTCAAGCATTGATAGTTGGTATCTCCTGATCCATAGCTTGTTGTGACAACAAATGGGCCTAACTAGTTAGGCTCAAACTTTCCTTTACTGCCTTGATCTAGAACATTCTTTTGATTCTGCTTGAGAACAAGATTCCCTACCTTGAAAGATTGACTCTTGATCTTCTTGTTATAACTTTGTTTGAACTGGTTTTTGTATGCTTGCAAATGATTAAGGGAATCAAGACAATGCCTATCCAGGAATTCTAACTCATTTCATTGAGATACTCTATACTCTACGTCAATGATCAAATTTTGCAGTGACACTCGTAGTGAGGGAAGCTCAACCTCAATAGGTAAGATGGCTTTTGATCCATAGACAAAGGAGAAAGGGGTTGCACTTGTAGGTGTGCCGATACTGGCTCAATAAGCCAAGAAGGTGGGATTTAACTATAGATGCCAGTCATGGCCAACTTCATTGACCATTTTCTTTAGGATTTTTAGAATGGTCTTGTTCGTAGCCTCAGCTTGACTGTTGCCCTGGGGTTAATACAAGGTAGAGAACCGATGTTGGATGTTAAATATTTGGCATAGATCTCTGACATCCTGATTCTTGAAAGGTGTTTCATTATCATAAATAAGGGCTTATAGAACACCATAACAACATATAAGATAATTCAACATAAACTTGGCAATTTGCTTCCCCATTATGTAGGTCATAGGAATGGCTTCCGCCCACTTGGTAAAGTACTTAGTGGTCGTGATGATGAATTTATGGCCATTAAATGAGGTGGTAGTAATTTTCCTTATGAGGTCAAGCCCCCACTACGAGAAAGGCCAAGGTGTGACTATTGGTTGTAACTCCTAAGTTGAAGCATGAATAATATCTCCATGTTGTTGACACTGGACACACTTCTACACATACTGATGGGCTTCTCTTTCCATGGTTGGCTAGTAATACCCTGTCCTCGACAATTTCTTAGCTAAAGCCATACCACTAGAATAGAAACCACATATGCCATCATGTCATTTTGTTAAGGAGGTCAAGCCTTCCTCTTGGTTGAGACATCATAGTAATGTCCCCTCGATGCTTTTGCGATAAAGGGTATCACCTAGGATAACGAATCAGGATGCCTTTTTAACAAAGGTATTCTTAAGGTTAGAGGTAATATTGGATGGGAGGGTACCTCTGCTAAGATAGGTGAATATATCATGATACCATGGGGAATCAAGACTAATGATTACACACACAAATTCAGATTCAAGGATTTCGAAAGTTGGTACGAGAAGTTGTTCTACCAAGAATTCGCATTAAAGAACGTTGTGCGACATGTCTAACAATGATCCTAGTGTTTTCATGGCATCTGTTGCTCAATTGTTCACACGAGGTATCTGGTCAGTTATGTCTATGAAAAATTCTTTAAGAATTTCTATCATCTTCTTGTAAGGAGTGAGTTTATCATCCTTAGTTTGGTAGTCATCGTTGATTCGGTTGACGATCAACTATGAATCTCCATAGACCTTTAAATCTTGTATCTGCCATTGGACCGTTATCCTTAACCCCGTTATTAGAGCTTCATACTCAAAAATATTATTAGTACATGGAAATGATAGCCGGTATGAATTTTGAATACAATCACCTTGAGGGGTGGTAAAGAGGATAACTGCTCATGAATGTTGGGTATAGGATCCATTGAAGTACATTTTCCATTGATCCACTGCATGAAGGAGAAACATTGATTCATTAGGAAATTTAGATATTAAAGGAGTCTCTACATAGATAGGTGCTTCTACTGGTTGGTTCGCGATCACTTATCCTTTGATTTCCTTGCACTCCATGTACTTATGTCAAATTAAGTCAAGATCATTACCCATTTGGCCATTTTCCTGGTGAGAGTTGCTTTAGATAATAGATATTTCAATGGGTAAATCTTAGTGATAAGCTTTATTTGATGTGACAACATGTAATGTTTGAACTTTTGTGAAGCAAAAAATACTACTAAGCATGCCTTCTCAATGGATGAGTAATTCATTTCATAACCTACCAAGGTCCTATTGATGTAATAGATGTCTCTTTCCTCTCCCATTTCATCATGTTGGGCTAGAAGAGCACCTAGTGTTGCTGATGTTGCTAAGATATATAGGATTAATGGCTTGTTTGGTATCAGTGACATGAGCACCAAAGGCATTAATAAGTATTCCTTGATATGTTGGAAGGATTTATCACACTTATCATCCCACTTATAAGTTACTCCTTTATGGAGAAGATGCGAGAAAGGGTGGATCTTGTCTGATAATTGTGCTATGAATCTCCTAATGGATTGCAATCTTCCTTGTAACCCTCTCATCTGTTTCAGTGTTTGTGGGGGTTCCATGTCTAATATTGCTTTCACTTTTGTTGGATTTATCTATATCCCTCTTTGTGACAAGATGTAGCCGAGGAGCTTCCCTAATGTAACCCCAAAGACACTTTTTCGGGTTCAACTATACTTTATATTCTTTGAGCCTGTTGAAGATGGGTCCTAATACTTCTATGTGCTCACTCCTTTTCTTTGACTTGGCCAAAATATCATCCACATAGTCTTTGACTATTTTTTGGATCATAACATGAGAGATGAGGTTCATTGCTCTTTGATAGGTCGCTACTGCGTTCTTCAACCCAAACGACATCATGTTCCAACAATATGTTCCCCATGGACATGTGAATGTAGTTTTGTGTTTGATCCTCCTTGGCGATCATGATCTGATTAAAGTCTAAAAAATTGTTCATTAGCGATAACATTTCATGTCTTGTTGTTAGGTTGAAAATGATGTCGATGTTGGGAAGAGGGAAATAATCCTTTGAACATGCTTTGTTCAAATCCCTAAAACCCGTGCATATTTTGATGTTCCCAATGGGTTTGGAGATTGCTACTAGGTTGGAAACCCACTCAGGATAATCGATCAATCGGATAAATCGGATGTCAAAATTTTTATGTAGCTCTAGTTTAACCAAGAGTGCAATTTGAGGGTGCATCTTTCTCAATTTTTGTTTCACTGGTTTGGCTTCGGGATAGACTACTAAATGATGCACAACCACTTTTGGGTTGAGCCCTGACATATTTGTGTATGACCATGCAAGGTTTGTTCTTCTCTCTTTCAAGAATATTGCTAGGTTTTATGTTTCTTCATACAACAAGGATTCAACATAGAAAGTTATCTTGGGTGCTTATTTTGTTCCTACATTCACTGGGGTAGCCTTCTCCACTAGCACTATTGACTTTTATGGTGCATTGCACTAAGGGGGAGATTGAATCCCTCATCCTTGGGTGCCTCAGAGAGGTTTTCACCCTCAGATGCATCCTTTCTTTTACTATTTTAGGATCAAAAAGTGTCATAGTGTGGTTTTCACTCAAAGATCTGCATGTTATTCTCATGTCGTCAATTTTGCGACTAAAGGATTCAATCGTCTCCTCGTAGTATGCCTGTGTGTCTAGCTCTATATCAAATCCTTCTTTGTGATCCCCATTTGGTATGTTGTTGTGGAGTCCCATGAATTTTGAGATTGCTTCACCATTTTCAAATATATCTAGAATTGGTGGTCCTCGTTGATCCCAATCAATGAGTTGGGGGTATACTAGGCTTATTGCAGTAGTTTGGTCATTTCGGGTAAAAGATGTTGTGGATATCATAAAGAGAGATTTATTTTCAAATAGATCAATGACATTAAGAGGGAAGTCATCTAAGGTAGTGTCACAGGATGTGGGTAACCAAGAGTAAGCCTCAACCATTTTACCAGAAGTACCTTTTCCATTAAGCGTAACCTTGCCAGTAGTACATCCTAGGCCAAGATTCTTTGGACGTCTCTCGGGAACGATGGGTTCTAGCAAACCATTGTCATTTTGTCTCAGTTTCTTGTTCTTGTTGTACCCCCATCACTTCATTAGCTGTAAACCTTTATTGTCATCTTCCATGGGAAGAATGAGCATGTGTTGTTCATCTTGATAAAGTAGTTTAAAGACATCTTCCTCATTGACATCTTCTTTGTTCAAATCCCCCACTTGGTGAAGGTGGTAGATGCAACCTTTAATGTTTCAACCACTTTTTTGATAGGTGTGGGTTTCCCATGAGATTTAGGAGAAAGAGGTAGCTCTCCCAACACAAAAGTTTCTTTCTTTAGTTTATAATCTCCACAACCATCATCCTTGATTACTGCTTTGATGTTAGGAATATTTTGCACAATGGGTGTTTTTGTTCCTGAGATAGATGCAAGGGATGATGGGTCAACAAATGAGGAGGAGGATGTAGGCCCTTCATCATTTTTTAGGGATTTGGGATACCTTGTAAAAATTGGCCTCAAGGTTCTTGTAGTATTAAAAAGGCTCAGGATCTCCATGGATGGTAACTTCTCTATCCTCAAAAGGAAACTTTACACATTGATGATAGGTTGAAGCTACAACTTATAGGGCATGAATCCATGGTCGACCAAGCAAGATGTTGTAGGGAAGATCAAGGTATAACACTTGGAATGTGGTCTCAGCAACGACAAGTCCCACTTGGATGGGTAGCGTGATGATTCCTTGCAATACTCATTCTTGATTGTCATATGCTTAGATGGTTGTACTCTTTGTTTTCTCAATAAAATCCTCTGAATAACCCAAGTTCTTGACCAACTGAAGGGTGCAAATGTTTAGACCAGTAGATCCATCTACTAAGACTCTTTTAACCTTGTTCTTATGAACAATGACCTCAAGGTGTAAAGCACAATTATGAGATGGTTGTGATGGTGGGTCTTGTTCTAAAAAGGTGAGAAGATGAGGGATAGTGATATGCCCTACCATAGCTTCAAACTGCTTTATATCAATATCCTCAGGGACAGATGATGCGAATAAATATTTCTCTAAGGTCTCCCTATGTGTGGGGGATAGCCTCAATAGTTCCAAGATAAATATTTGTGCAAATGTCTTCTTTAGTTGATCAAGTATTGTAGTTATTGGGGTTAGACATTGGCAAATTAGGTTGTGCCCTAGGTTGAGATGAAGCTCCTTGGATGGTGACCTTGCCACGTCATGTGGCGACTCCACATTTTGTACTAGGTCCTTTCATGGTAACGATTGTGACAACATTGTCACAGGAGGTGACCACATTGGAATAGATATGTTGCACATTATTGTAAGTCTTCCCTATTCCATTTTCATGCCCTTTGTTGTGATCTGGCATAGGGTTCTTAAATATCTTGAGGTCTTAGTTTCTGGCTAGTACTTCAACAGAGATATATCCATTCTTGATAAGATCTTGGATAACACTCTTCAGTTTCATGCAGTTTGATGTTTTGTGTCCTTTGATTTTATGAAAGTCACAAAGATCCTTTTCATTGTACTAGGGTGGTTTATTTTGTGGTTCTTGGTAGTTTTGGAAATTAGGAAGAGTTATCAAGTTTAACTCTACCAATTTCTTCACAATAGTTTCAATAGGTTCTGCCAACCGTGTGTATTTATGTTTTGGGAAGTTATTCCTATTGGCAGTTCGTCTTTGTTGAGTTTTGGTGGTATTGACCTGATTATTCTGTAGTGATGATGGTGTTTGTTGCATAGTTTATGTGATGTTTGGCCTAGGAGCACTTATGACTACTTTAGCATCTGCCACACCATCATTCTTCACGTTCTTGTTCTTAGCCCAAAAACGAGGCTTGTCGTTTGAACTAGTTGATGGGCGGTTGTCTTTGTATGCTTGGGTATTTCCCTATGAGATTAGAGCTCTCTCGATGTTAAGGGCCCCAGGGACAAGCTCATCATAAGTGACTTTAAGTGGAAGGATTGATCTGGATCAACATTTGCTATGATAATCCCCACTTGTTGTTCATTGGGAATGGGCCACTTGCTCTTGTTGGCTCTTTGTCTCCATCTTTGCAAGAAATTAGCAGAGGATTCTCTGTTTTTCTTGAGAGTGTACAAGTCTTCTAAGCTCGCATCCATGTCAAGATTGAAGAAGTGATCTATGAATTTATTGGTGATTTTTTGGAAGGTTTTGATACCTAGAGGCAATTGTAAAAACCAATCAATGGTTGGGCCCATCAAGCTTTGTGGAAAGAGGCGCATCAAATAAGAATCATTGTAGGAAACCTCCATACACATGACGTTGAATTCTATGACGTGATCCAAATTATTTCCTATCCCTTTGTATTTATCAAATTTAGGGACCTCAAAACTAGGAGGGAAAGGTACCATTGCAATATTTCTATTGAATGGGTATGGACACAAGTTTTGTTGTATGGGGCTTTTTTTTCCCCATTTGAATATCTTGCATTTGTTACATTAATGCCTTGAGTTGCGATGCCATATCGTCTTGCGGGTTTGGTGGAGGAACATATATTGTGTATTGTGGGATGGCAGATGTATTGTATGTGGGATTTTGATTTGATGGGGGTGTTGTATGGTGTGTATGGTGGTGGAGGTGTATATGCTCCTAATGTGTTTGGATTGGTGATGTTTTGAGGATTATAGTATAAACCTTGTTGTTGTTGTTGTTGGGCGTACTATTGGGCTAGCAAGGCTTGTTGTTGGGCGTACTATTGGGCTAGCAAGGCTTGTTGTTGGGTGTACTATTGGGCTAGCAAGGCTTGTTGTTGGGCTTGTTGCTGTTGTTGATCTTGCTATTGTTGTTGGGCCACTAGGGCTTGTTGTTGTTGTTGTGCAGCTAAGGCTAATTTTTGGGCTTACTATTGTTGTTGTGCGACTAAGGTTGCTTGTTGGGATTGTTGTTGTTGTTCTGCGACTAGGGCTACTTGTTGGGCTTGTTGCAAAGCTAGAGCATGTGCTTTCAATGTAGGATTGTTTGGTTGTTGGGACATCTGTGATGGGTTTTGGGTGTTTATGGTTTGAATGGGTTGTGGGTTGATGATGAAGAGGTTGGGGGTCTCCTTGGTTTAACATTCCTTGCAAAATGGTGGATTGGGATGGATGAATGTAAGTTTGAGGTCCCATTTGATTTTGCATGACATGGGTGGCCAAGGGTAAAGATGATGATGGTGCCATTTGGTATTGTGATAGTAATGACACATTCAGACCTTGAAATTGATTGAAAGGGTTCCCTTGACCGATGGGTAGGCGGTTCCCTTGTTGTATTTGAGGTGGGACCAAGGTATTGCCTTGGTTGATGGGGTTTGTGACCAAGGTGTTGTTTTGATTTGGGTTGGTGGTGGATGGGATGGATGTGTTTTGTGCAGCCAATGGGGTGGTTGGATGAAGATGTCCCTTGTTGTGTTAAGGGTTGATTTTGCACAAGGGTGTTGACATGCCCTTGTTGGTCTTTTTGAGACACTTGGTCCACACTACCTTATGTGACATTGGGTACACTCGTGGTACTTGTGGGGATGGACAAAGATGGTTTCCATCGAAATGTTGAGGTTGTCATGGATTTATGAAGTGTAAGTGGTTTATGTGGATGTAGGGGCTGCTCAAGAATGGTAAGAGCACCAAATGTAGGTGTCTAAGTGGTGTTTTCAGGGAGGATTGGTGTTTAGAGTACCCACAAGTGTGTTGTTTGCCAAAGGAAGAGTGTGACCAATGTCCTTAGCAAGACTAGTTGCAAGACTAGGAGTTTGTGTTTGGCTTGGCCCTAGTGATGGAGTTGATTGAAACATAGATGAAGTCAAGTCTTGATTCAAGGTTAGTGCGGAAAAAGATGGGGGAGTTGAAGTCATTTTCTCTAAGGCTTGACGTTCTTGTTTATACTCATGGATTTCTTTAGTAAGCTCAAATGGATTGTTTGTAATGTATTCTACCTCATATGGTCCCATTGGATTTTGGGGTTGTTGTAAGGGGGTAGAATGGCTCCTTGGATCAAATTCTTGTGGATTGGTATCACTTGTGGTGGATGCGACTTTGGATTTTTCCATGATTCTCTTATGTTGTGATCTTGTTGTTACCATAAATTGTGGGTCACCTATGGGAGAGTTATGTTGGGATTTGTAATGTTTAAACTCTCTAGTTGACCCAAATTTTGGTAAAAAGGGCCACTCTACGTCATTTTGGACCAATGGTGTGAAGGGGAGATGAAAAGGTGAATGATACGGGGAGTGATCTTTGCCACTTTTTGGGACAACACTTTTAGACAAAAGAGATTTGATGTTTTGATGAAAGGTGTTAATGAACTTGTAAATCTTGAAGGTAGACTTGTGACTTCCAATATAATTTTGTCCACAAAATGTGATAACCAACTCAACTAAGTGCATGGGAAAAGATCCATTTCACACACAACATAGCTAAGTTATGGGATTGGTTTGATAGATGTCTAAATCAAAAAGTGTTGGTGTGTCAAAAGTTTATAAAGTTAGGTGAAGTGAAATGTGAAATATGATAAAGGGTGGATGAAATGTTTTGACCCAATAATTTTAACCTAGAGTGAACCTTTGTGTTGAAAGACCAAGGTAGTGAGAAATATGTTTTACCCTATGAGTAACTCAAACCCAAAAGATCAATGTTGATTTAAATGCTAAGATCATATGAAATATGTAAATTTGGTTTGTTCCTTAAAAGGCGTAGATAAAAATTCCTTATCAATCTTTCTTGGTTGAGGTAGTTCCTCAAGATGTGTTTTCTAATAGATTTGGAACTACGATGTCTATTTTTGAAAAAATGGAATATGGATCTTCGCTTAAGGATTTTGACCTTGCAAGAGATCACAAAGACAAGCACATATGTTTGAGGTTCAATTGCGAGTTTATCTTGATTAATTACTTTCTTTTTACCACATACACTAACTTGAGTTTCAAACTAAATGTCTATCAAAAACATCATTCATTTCACAAAGTCCATTATGTGAGAATCATGAAGTTAGGGCCATAGTTACCTATGTTAACTTTGGGAAGTATGGATTTAGATATAAGCCAAAATACTTAGAAGTCTTTGAGGATAGAATCCTTAGGAAAAGCATCAATATCAAGGCTTTTCAAAGGGTATCCATGCTTAAACCAAAGGTTTTGAAATTTTGAGAAACTTTGTTGATGTGTGTTTGAAATGTTTTGGAACCAAGCAAAGTATTTAACTAACTCACAAGAAATTACAACCCTACCTCAAGTGGTACGTTCTTTTGATGGGCTAACCTTATGCTCTTCGTAATAGAAGAGATGATTTTACATGCAATTAGGGAAAAATTGTAGAGGTATGTTAAGAATGAAACTCTTAACCTATACACTTTAGCCAAAATTAGACATGGCAAGTAACTTCTTGGAATCCAAGTTCCAATGCACCACTTCAAACAACTCGTTCGATGGACAAGTTGGCCACTACAAACAAAGGCTTTTAATGACCATATTCAGGATAAACTGGTGTCTATACATGCGACGATTCACTCAATTAAGAGGCCTCCCAACCCTTAGAAAGATCTAAGGGTTTTTACATATCTCACAGATACTAAGGGAGACATTTGTCGGTGTAGAGCATCCACACTACCTAGTTCATGACTTTCATCACACCAATTATTTATATAGCAAACCGAAATAAAAGTATCGCTTGGGTCATTCCCTCTCACAAGTTGGGAGGCATGCCCTCTAAAGGTAACACAAAGTATGAAGCTTAAAATGCTTTTCATCACCAAAGATTTCCAAAAGGTGCAAGGGGAGAGGATACACACTTCAAATAGAAAGAAAGTATACTTGTGTGTTTCTCCACTCAAGATCACACTAAGCACAAGGGGAGTGGATAGTACAACAAATGCACTCAAGCAAAGCAAACACACATTCATTTTAACCTTGAAAAGCACAATGAATTCATTTTAAGCACCAAAATAGAAGTGTTTGATTGTTCAATTTTAATTGATATAGAAAAATGAGGATATGTGGGTTCAATTTTAACCAACTTTGAACATTAATTTTAAACCCAATGGAAATTTAGTTGGTCCTAAAACAAGAAGTAAACATCATATAATGGGTTATAATTGTCGCATAAGTGTAAAAACACTCATTACAATATATAGTCAAATGATGATATGCTCCTTCACTTCAAATTTTATTGCTCAAACCTACAAAACTAGTTAGCCTCAAAAACAAAAACCAAATGCTAGTGACATGTTAAAGAGTAGATAAAATAAAAAATTTAAAGAACATGTCAAAATTCAGTCCATGTTTTATTTACCAGTAAAAAGCGTCACTGTAATCAATTGTGTCGTTGAATTTCATAAAATGCGTTGCCATATCAAAAGTGCATCACTATATTGAAAAATCAAAGGTGTTACTCTGTAGTAAAACAATGACATCAATTTCATCGCTATATCAAATGCATCGTTAGAATGAAATTCATGATGTGAATAAAAATAACTTTAGTGTCGCTATTTTAAATATGTGGTGACAAAATTAAATCATGCGTTGTTGAAATTAAACCAAAGTGCATTGTTGTATATAGCGACGCATCCCAGATGTGTCGCTGAATCTACAAACACAAGAAAACGAGAATATAAAGAGAAATTCATTAGATTCAATTAGTACAACCCTCCTTCTAGTGCCAAAATGCAGCCAATGTCATAGTGTGAACTAAATATGCTAGATCCATACAAATTTAAACCCTATTTAATCCCCTAAGCATTAATCCCAATAAGATATTCAATATCAACAAAATAAAGAAGCCATTAAACTAGCATGCTAAAAACATGAAAGCTTGACAAGCATCTATTCTATGACCTCGAATCTTATCCTATTGGGGGAGTGGTGTCGCATTGATGTGGAATGGTGACCCTTTCCCAATCCCTTAGATAGTATGAGCTTGTTTCAATTAGTTTTATTGAAGAAAACTGATGAAATCGATGAGAGATGAACAAAACATGACAAAATCTAGTTTAGCATGATGAATGCTAAGATGTTTGATGTAAATGTATGCAAATATATGCTAAATGTGTACAAGATTCAAAGATGCAAGCCCTAGATTCCAAAATATGCTAAATGGATGCAAACTAAGTTACCATGGAAGCCATTAATGGATGCTTAAGCTAACTATCCATGAAAATTAATCTAAAATGCTATTAAGCACAAAACATGGATGCAAATGAGTGTGAGTTTCAACATCATAAGTTTGCTATCAAAAGACGGATGCATTTCTCTCCAAATAGGGATCTACTTATAGGAAAGCAAATGAAGAATCAACAGTTGAGATCGATTTGCTAAATCAATGGTCAATACTATATGAAGGGCGAGCACATGGATCAAAGATTCTCATCAATGGATGAGAATCAATGTTCACATGGATCAAGAAAAGATCAAGGGTTGAGAATGATTTAAACAAATACACTTTGTAACAACTTTGAAAGTTTGTTTGAAAGAAATTAGCAATTTAGTTAATTAAAACTAAATTTGAATGTTCAAGATAGAGAATAAAGTGATATTCATTAATTTATTTATTTTAATGAAAAGGAGAATGCAATATGATATTTATTTAAATAGTTTAAAGTTATTTAATTAAATAAGAGGACTTAGGGCTTAGATTAAATAAAATGTATTATTTAACTAAACACGATGAAATGTTAGTGTGAGAGGGGTTGAATTAACCCAATTAGGTCAATTAGATTAATAGGTGAAAATGAGGAATTTGATTAATTAACTAGGTTAATTTAATCAATCAAGTGAAAAGAAGATGGTTTTAAGAATGAAATGATGTTAATATATCATATTCAAGTGTGTAGTATCATTTAGGACATTTTTAAGTGTCTACAGGTTGAATGCATTATTTCCTAACAACTGGTGTCCGTTGGGGCTGTGCATTTTGTCCACAATGGAGCTTCGAGTGGATCTACAAAATGCATTGACTCCCCCACTTTGGATGCAAACTCCCCTCAATGGATACATATGGTTTCGCCTTTTGGTTAGGGTTTCATAGATATAGCCTCATTTTTAGAGGTTATGAAAGGTGTTGGTGTAATTAAATGTCTTGTACCTTGTCCTAGGTCATGATTACACCTTAGTTAAGTTTACTTAGGGACCACATAGGAGGTTGTTGGAGATTTTCCACTTTTGGTGGACTTGACATGTCATTACTTTATCACCTCCACCTTTTGTGGACACATCATGTGATTATCTCTCCACCTTTTGTGGGTGATCCACCTTTTGTGGAGATTATCACATTATCCTTTCCCACTTTAGGTGGAGTGATAACTTTTCCTTGTTGTCTCATGTCATAAGATTACGACACTTGTCATAATCTTATGCCCTCCTATGTTCTCACCTTGGCTATATAACCAAGGGGTCTCCTATGTACTATTCTATCATCTCATATGATTGACATTGAATACAGTTATTCTTGTCATATTGTTTTCTCTCTTTTTTGTGCTTTCTATTAAGCCTCTAGATCTTGGGTGGCTACCTTCATAGCCAATTCTTACAAAAGGTGTGACCCATTTTGACTTTGCTAAGCCTGCTTCTACAAAGGAGCTATCAAACATTGACTGTAGGAGACTGTCCCGTTGCTTAGAAAGCCAATAAAATTAGATCTCAACGATAGTGTATTGAAAGAATTAGAAGAAAATGAAATATTTTCAGGGAGAATGGGTTGATTGTAAGGTTTAGCAGGTTTTGGCTGAGTCTCCTTGACTTGCACTTGACTGGATTGCCAAATTGTGGATGCCTCTCATGGAAGAGAAGTTGGAAATTTATCCACATGTCAAAGGTTTCTTCATTGTGGTGTTTGACAACAAGAAAGACATGAACATAATTTTAAGTGATAAATGGCTTTGGGGTTAGAGCTTGCTGATGCTAAAAGCATGACACCCGAACTTCAATCCGTTAACTGAATCATTTACAATCTTTCCTGTTTGGGTTCATCTCCCAAATCTCCCCCTTCATTACTAGTTTGAATCTTATTTTGCTGTAATAGGCAATGCCATAGGTAACTTTGTGGTTGCAGATGCGGCTTCAAGTAATTATATGCACACGACCTATGCTCGAATTTTAGTGGAATTAGACATCTCTGAGGAGTTACCAGCATAAATTATATTGAACTCCATGGGGCAAGGATAGAAGCAACTCTTAGACTATGAAGGTTTAATCTTCAGACGTAGGAAATGTTATAAGACTAGGCACATAACAACTAATTGTTTGAACACCAAAAATTAGACAAAAAAGGAAGCCACGTGGCGGAAAGATGCTTCCCCCAAACACTATACCATTGAATGCCAATCCAAAAGGGGTGAATCTTCCCCAAAAACTGATGCAAAGAAGGGAGAAGTTATGCAAGTGGTGTTGGGTTGCTCAACATCACCAAAGATTAACAATGTTACTACACCAGAAAACACTCAAACAACGATTATGAACTCAAAAACCAATCTCGCATCAGAAGCCCCTATTTGTGGTTTGGAATCTTGCACCACAAGGGATATATATTCTTTGACCTTGCCTACTTTATCACTTACAAAAGAGAAAAATAGTGGAGGGAGTAATGAATGACACATAGTGCAAAGAAGGAAAAATAGAAATCCCAAATTTGAGGAACTCAGGAACAAATTACATGTGCTATCTTGCATTAGATTAGGTGGCGAAAATGCAAATAAAATTGTTTGATCTCCAATGATAAGCGTTGATAGGCAAGTTGTAGCCAGGATTTTGTTAATATTTCTTGGTTACATTATGGACAAAAGTCCAAAATCATTTATTTTATGTGTTGGTGGTTGGTTTTGTTGGTTGCTAGCTTAGGCTTTTTTTTTAGTGTAGTTATGGTTGTTGATAGTAGTGTTAGGAACCATTAGGTAATCTTCTAAATGTCCCAGCATGACCATGGCTATATAAATTAGATGTAAATTTGAATCTTTGAGGATGAGATCCCCCTCTGTGATCTCACTTGGTGCAGGCTAGGCCTTTTTCCCGTATCATTATAAAACTCTTCTCTTATGAAGCAAAAAACAAAATATAGATAGAAGAAATGGTAAGGATAATGATGAAATGATAAGATAAAAATGCATTAGCCATTTTTAGATGTATGCACTAATATCTCTCACAATATTATATGGAGATAAAACAAGTTAAAGGGAGTGCTACACATTCTTATCCCTGTCCAGGTGCCAAAATGGATGCTTTGAAATAACGTATGAATAATAATCAAGATGTAATTGACAAGGATATTTCTCACATGTCATAGTTACAACTAATCCAATAAATATTTATGAAAAATGTGAAAGCATAGGCAAATCATGTGAACTATATAATAAATGCCACAGTTAAATGTCATCAAATCGAGAGCAATGATAGTAGGATTTTCACATATTGGATTTCTTGGCAAGGAGTTAGAAACTTCAAGTGTATGCAATTGATGTGTGTAAAACAAAATTCCTCTACTTGTGTGCTCTTTGGTTAAAATTGAAAATTAAAAGGTTCTCAAAATACAACTTGGTAGATAAATGAACAAAGATGGATACTAATAGCTCTATACATTGGTTTTATTTACACTCAAACTTCTCTTATCAATAAATATTCTTTTTTATGCAATCATTAATTCCAAGTTTAGTATTTAATCTACAATTATGGAGAACAACAAAAGACTCATATTTGAATTAAACAAACCTTCAAATGAAGAAGATTAAAGTGGAATTCCACATGACCTACATTTGCAAGCTCAACTTTAGCCACCAACCTAATGTGAAAGGGGAAAATTAAAAAAGATGCATAGTTTATTTCTTCAAATAATTTTGGATCTTCTTCTACAATAATATTACCATTGCAAGTTGAGGATGTTGTTCAAAAATAGTGTCTAATAAGAGAGGAACAAATCAATGTTAGATAAGAACGTGAGTGGCTAGATAATGAAGGGACTTCATAATCCTTGAGTTGAAATGAAATAGATTTGTGAAGTTGTCAATGTTGGAATCAAAGATGTTAAAATGATATGGAATTGCATGGTAGAAAAGTATTAGAAAATTGTATAGTTGATCATGAGGTCGTAGAGTAGACCTTAAGGAGTTTATGAAACATAGATATTGCCAATGAATTATCACATGATTCCGTATCAAAATGGAAGTAGATGACAAGATTTGGTAGAGGAACTATCAAGTCAATGAAGACATCTCATTTGGGATTACTTTAATGACGAAGGAGGAGATACATTGACAACTAATGCATGCCGAATGTTTGACTAAATACCATGAAATTTGTATGCCTACGAATTTTACACAAAGATCTAATATTTTATTATAAAGTTCTTATTTATAATGTTATGATAAAATATCTTTACAAGTTTATTCATGGGAATTTATGGTATTTTATTTCTAGAATATTTGTAAACCTAAAGAAAAGGGTAGTCGAGCAGTTATGAGATGAAATGAAATATATTCCTATAAAATGTAAAGTTTAAACATTGTAGAGACAATTGAACTTATGATAAATTTTAATGTACAATCATTATTATTTTTAACTCAAATTATCAATATATCACTGAACAACTTTGTTTTATAAATACAACATAAATGTCTTTGTATACACGTAGGTATATATGAATTATGTATATATGTTTATTTATATTTTTTAATAATATTATAAAATCTATAGATCCAATCATTTACATATATACTTGCATGAAAAATTTCAAACATGATTTTATAATTAAATTGGTCTAAAAATGATGAACAAAAAATCTATTTAATTTTGAGCACCTACTTTTTAATTTTATATAAATATTAGAGAATATACATATTTGTATAAATTTGGAGTTGACTTCTCCATCTAACACTTCAAATTCATGGGTGGACTTGGTGTCTTGCACCAAGCACCTATATCTTCACACATGGGAACTCTTTTCAAGAGCCCCCAAAAGTACCCTTTTGAAAACCCTAAGACACTCTTTGCACCTTTTCCCAAGTTCCCTACTCATAGGTACTTGGGTTGGGTCCCAAGACGACAATAACAACACAAAAATTTGTACTTTAATAATTATTCCTTACATTAGGATTAACACTCACATACTCAACATAATCTAACTCAATTATTTATATTATACAAGCATCACAATGACTTTCTTAGGGTTAGCACAATTATCTCATATCTTGACACAACCACACATCAAATAGAGCTTGCAATTCAACTATAAACATATATTAGATAACAATTATAAAAGTATATAATTGTGTTTCAAATGGTATCTATACAAGATGTAATGGGTTTCACACTGGAAGGAGAATCAAGTAACGATGTAAAACCTTAGTAAGAATAAAAATTCATGATATTAAGTTTTCAACCTAAAGAATTATCTATAGGGATCATTCAAGGGTTGATTTTGTTGAAAGTATATTAGGACAAGAGTAAAAAGGTTCACCAAAATATCTAACCAACTAGTAACATTAGGGCCAATGAAGGGAAATGTGCCACAAGAATCACATTCATGGTTGGGCTTTACACCATCAATGTTCTTTTGTTGTATTTACCACCTTAAAAGTTAGAATTCAATGAACCTAATTAGTAAGAATGGATTAGGAAAAAAGCTACAGAGGTTACAAATAAAGTGAAACTATTTTATGTAGAAGTATTTGAATTTCTCTATTTGAAAGGGAAAATTATCAATTTTGGATCGTTGTGTATTAGTACTAAAGTTTTAGAATCATTAGACATGACAGGGCTTGATAGGAAATTTTAAAGCAATACAATTCCTTCCAAAATAAATAATTTTTAGGAGAATCTAAAGTTTTGGAATTACATCTATTAAATAACAAAGAGAATTGTAGGAGTAGATAACAAAGGGGAACATAAGGGTATTCATGTTGGCTTGATAAACATTCAAGGTCTAGAGATAATTAGGTGCTCTCATTTAGCACTAACATGATTGTTTGATATCCCACTATAATTGCTTACATAAAATAACAAGACTTCAAAATTCCACATTTATGAGTTTTGGTATATTATCAATGCATTGAAAGACAATAATGAATAGATCTCAAACCTACAATGCATCTTTAAATTGATCCACTTATGTTCCTTTATTAGAATAAAATCATTCTTAGAAATAGAAGGAAAGTTTATACTATTTTGAGAAATCCATCAGGAAGGTGGTGGTTCTTGTTAGGCCTCTGTCACCTAATCTTGCCCAAAACATCCTTTCAAAACAAGAATCCTTCTATCTAAGATGGTTGGGCAAGTAGCCATCTTCCTTTGCTATGTATGCATAATTAACTTTCTATTCTAAACAAAATTAAAGTTATTATAGAATATTCCTTCAATTGATTATAAAAAATGTGCGTACAAGCATATTTCAAATAGCACCTTTAGACATATATTTCTTATCATTATTAACGTAATCTACAAAATAAAAATAAACTTACAAAAATAATATTTTATACACAAAAACATAACAATCTAATGCATTGTACTTTAAACATCTTTATATACAAAAAATCGAAAATAGAAACAATGTATCTTCTATGTACAAATCAAATTGTACAACATATTAACTTACAAATATTTTTCTATCAGTTTGACCATTGCACCTCCTTTTGATGCAATTGCTAAATATTTTAAGAAAGGGTAGATTTGTGATGCATTTTATTTAGAGTGTTAATGTTTAGTCTTCTTATAATTAAAAAAACCAAACTCACAAAGAAGATTGTTCTTTTCTATTAACATTTATTTTATTTTTAATATTTTTATTAATATTTAAGAAAATTGTTCTTTTTAATTAATATTATTTATTTTTAAATATTTTATTAATATTAAAAAGAGAACATAAGAATAATGTCGATCCAATGTTAGATACTTCTCCTCTTACTTCTAGTATAAATTTGGCTGACACAACATTAAATACTTTCCCCTCTCCTACAAATATAAATTACCTCTCTCAATATAATTAATTAGCAATTGTCTTATCTTATAAGTCTATATGGCATGCCCTTAAGGTATGATTGCTAGTTACCACTTCATTGAAATTGTTCAAACATGGAGGTCTAAAGTTAAGGTTAATATTCATATTTTAGCTTGAAAAATCTCATTACAAAGCCCCTATTGGGGATATATTGAAATGTATGACGGTTCAATTAGTCAAATGTCCTTTTTGTTAGCATAATGAAAGTTTAAAACACATTTTTTGGGATTGTTCATTGGCAAAAAAAAAATAATGGAATGTTGTTTTCAATATTTTTTCTTCTACTTTGGTCATGTTTTGTGCTAGAAATAAACTATTTTAGGTGTTGGTCTTCATGACAATGTTGTGGCCGATTCTATGAAACATATTGTTTTACTTAATATATACAAAAAAAGGCGTTTAACAATGTTTTCAAATAAATTTGTTCATCCGAAGACAAAAATGCTAAAGTTTTACTTTGATATCTTATTCCAAATTATCTTTGTTTTTAGTTGTAGGGGTGTTGTGACCTTTTCACACATCGCCCCATTGCAAATGGGGACCCTTTGTTTTTTTGCTTTTTTGCTTTTTGCCTTGGCGTCACAACTGCTAATCACCAGTGTTTTTGCAATGAGGAGTTTGAGTTTTTGAATGGTCGCTCGAGTCAAGTGAAAGAATTTGAGCCTAGATCACTACACAAACGTCATCATCACGCCTAGAGGACCTGGGAGATGAAGATCGACTGTCATTTCAGTCAATTCTGACACCTCCTACTTTTTAGGGTTTTCAATTGGCCCCCTATTTTTTAGGACCTACTTTTTTGGCACTTTTGAGCAATTTTGAGATCCCTATTTTTTAGGGTCTATTTTTAGAAAGTTGCTATTTTTGGAAAATTTTCTATTTTTAGAAAGTTTCTATATTTGGAAAGGGCTCGAGTTTCGAAAATCCACTCAAAAGTTCGAAAAGATCAACGAAACTATTAGAAAATGGATTTGAAATTTTTTTGAATTCATGGTGAAATTCTGGAAAATCACAGGAAAAAGTTAAAAATCTGGAAAAAATCGCTTGAAAATCACAGTAAATAGTGAAAAATCTGAGAAATTCATATAAAAATATGAGAAATCCATGAAGAAATATGGAAAATTTATGAAAATTTGAACATTCATGGCAAGTTGATGACTGAAAATCATGGTGAAGGCACAAAAGGGGACTGAGATTCATAACTAGCATGAGGAAGTTAATGGTGAAGACTTTCAGCTAGAAAGAGATGGCCAGGTTGAAGACAAAGTCCGCCCTCAAAAGGAAGAAGCAATGGCAGGGAATTCAATGAAATCCGCCCTTGTATGGCATCAAAAGTGGCCAAGTCCGCCTTGGACATAATGAGGAAATGGCAAGACATTTTGCCAAGTCCGCCTTGTATGGCAAGAGAGGAGGTGAAGTCCACCCCTATCCAAATGCAAATGGCCAGACACAGATCAAAGTCCGCCCTTGGACAAAGCACTAGATGGCTAGACATGAAGCCAAGTCCGCCCACCATAATGCAAGTGGCAAGAAAAGTGATGAAGTCCGCCCTTGGAAAAGAAAAAATTGTCTTAAGGCATAGCCAAGGAAAAGGTTGAAGTGGCTAGACAAGTGATGAAGTCCGCCCAAAAGGTGGCAAGGAATTTAAGCAAGTCCGCCCAGCCACATGAGGAAATGGCAAGAAATTTAAGCAAGTCCGCCTTGGATAAAACACAAAGTGGTAAGCCATAGGCTGAAGTCCGCCCTAGTAAAGTGACTTGGAAACAAGGTAAGTCTGCCATATGAAAGAAGTGAAGTGGCTAAACATTTGCCAAGAAAAAATTTGAATGGCCTAAACAATTGGAAAATCCGCCTATAGATAAAAGGCATGGCCTAACAACAAATGAAGTCCGCCATATCTTAGAGAAGAGTAAAAATTGTGAAATTTTGCCGAAGTATGGGCTTTGAGAAATAAAAAATGTATGTTTGGCCTTGAAAATTTTGCCATACTTAGAAGAGATAGAAATATTTTTTCTAAGTCTAAAACATTTTGCCAAACGACTTAGGAAGATGTGAAGAAGATTCCGCCTGTGACTTAGGATGGCAAGAAAATATGGTCAACGAAAGAGGGTAATGGCAAAATAATTTTGGACGAAAGGATTTATGGCCAAATAAAATTGGACATGGCTAAATAAATTTTGGAAAAAGAAAGAAAATTATGGCCAAATAAAATGGACGAAAAGAAAATTATGGCCAAATAAAATTGAACGGAAAGAAAATTATGGCAAAATAAAATCGGAGGATTGAAATTATGGCAAAATGATTTTGGAAGAAATTTTTTGCTTAAGGCAATGGCAAGAGCTTCATGAAGTCCTCCAACATTTGAAGATGGATGAAAAAAGACTCTCAAAGTCCGCCATGGAAAAGTGTTCACCAAGCCCAACTTGTAGAGAGAGAGTATGGCAAACAATGAGAAGTTCGATTTTGGGAGATAGAAATGAAGAGTTAAATATGAAATATGCTCGTGCCAAGATGAAAATGACGAAGAGAGTATGAAGTTTGCTTTAAATTCTAAATAAAATTCACTTTGATATCAGGAGAGAGAATGTTAAGAAATTCAGCACGAGGCCATATTTTAGGAGAGAGAAAATGAAAATCTTCATCCAATAATTTTTGCCATGGCTAAATTTAAAAGATAAAATCAAATAAATTAGCCATTTTGGAGAAAATTAAAAATGAAATTTATAAAAATCTTTCAAAGCCTATCCTAAAAAAACTGAAATAAATTTGTTTTATTTTACTGCAGGCAGGCGAATCTTCAAAGAGGAAAATGGCAAAGAAAGTGTAAAGTCCGATTGGAAGGGAGATGAAAGAAAACTTGGGGAGTCCACCCTTGCACATTGCAAGACCAACAGGAAGTCCGCCAAGAGTTTGGCATCATGAAGACAACGACAGGCACATCGTCAAGTACATCCAACTTACGCAAGCCAAATTCAAAATTGAAGACAAATCTATCGGCGAAGTTTATTTGAGCACAAAAATGGCCAAAATCTTGAAGATGTTACAAAATGAAATTGAATAGCCAAAATTTGGCCTAAGTATGGGAAATTCTCCACAGAAAAGTGCCAATTTCCTCCATTGCGGTGAAAGCACAAGGGAGTTCCTCTCCAAATTCAAGGCACGTGAAGGAATTCCAAATCAATCCGGGAAGAAAGATTTAATGGCTTCAAGTCTAAACAGGTGCTCTAAGGCGAGGTGAGAAGAAGAAGCCAAAGTCATCCAAGATCAAAGCACAAAGGATAGAGTCATCGGCAAGGAAAATATTCTAAGGAACAAAACCAAAGTGACCAAGGAAGACATCCAGCACGCTGAGGTGGCGCCTTGTCATCTTCCAACCAATCAGATTGTTCCAAGTCAACACATCCAGATTCAACAACTTTCTATTTTATTTGTTGGTTCATATTTGGTAAAAAGGACAAGTGTACTCGAATGTAATTTTCTCATTGGTCGAGGAGTAGTTAGTTGTAACAAACCCTAATTAGGGTTTTATTCTGTAATATCGGCCGTTGGTCCTGAATTAATCTTGGCCATTGAATTGTAATTGGGGAGCCTATAAATTGAGCTCACCCCCTCATTTGTAAAGATGGGAGCATGTTGCAAAACATGTTGAGATAAGCAATTGTTGTAAGACTGCCAAAGTAATAAGTAATGCATGCATTGTTTTGATGGTGATTACTTCTCTTATTTTGGAGTTGTTATGGTTCTTATCCCTCATCATAGTTTAGATTTTATTTCATGTATGTTAGATGAATGCAAGATTTGATAAGTATTGATTTATGGTGAAACTTTTGCTCATACTTTCTTTGAATGGATGATTTTCATTCAATGCGTAAAGTTAGCCTGAGCTTATTTTGTGGATGCTTAACTTCCTGGATAATTGTTCGATTTGATGGTAGTTATTCATGACGTGAAAATCATAAGCACATTCCCTTGAAGATTGCACCCCCTTTGTGTAGTTGTCGTTGAGCGTGGCGAAGCAAAGCGTGGTTATTGGTTCCACCAAGTCAATACCGTCTCTTGAATTCTTAGGAAGTAGACTAGAAATTCTAAACCTTTATCTCCTTTTTTCAGTTTGTTTGATCCATGACCCAAGCAATAGAGCTTCATTGTCTAGACCTTCATTGTGAATTGAACAAGCCTAGCGTAAGTCCCTTTGTGTTACCAGCAAAATCACATCAAACCACATAGCTCATCCACACTCATCTTAAACATTGGAATTACCATATGATCTTACTTGCAATCTTAGCATACGAGGTAGTTTTTCAAGAGGTGATAGAGCGTCTTTGACACTTTATTCTAGAATGTTTGTTGTGTCATAAAACACGCATCAACAAGGGGTCACCAAGGAACTTATTATTAAAACTAGTAATTATTTAGATAATATTAAATTTCAGATTCTCTAATTCCAAAAAAAAGATATTATATGTTCCAAGTAACTTCAAAATATGTTTAGTTTCAAAATATAATATAATGTTCTTTCTACTTATTTAACATTCTAGTAGACTTATTACTAGTTGTATGCTCACTTGTTTCTGTAATTATCTGACTTGAAAAATACAATTGAAAAAGTACACTTCTATTCGACAATTCTCATCTCGCAGAGCTTTAACCAATACAGAAGGAATTGCTCTGGTTATATCTTTTGAGCGAAAGCAAGGTTAGAAACATAGAAAGTATTTGCGCCAGTTTCATCAGAATCTTCACATATTGAAGTTAGGGCGTATGGATTCGTTTTAGCTTCTTTGCTCGGGCATCTATTAGCGCTAGCCTAGTTGAGTGAAGTTCTTTACTCCTATGTTTGCTGTAAACGAGGCTTTTTATGCTTTCCTTGGAATGGCCTCTGCGTATATATTTGATAGAACAAGACAAGATGGAATATAGTTTGATTTCTGATATTGAAACAGATAAAATTTAATTCTAGAGCACGAAACCCTAAGCAGTGGGAGGAGAGAGACCTCTAACCGTGGCTTGCCTTACTGAAGGGCTAGATGTGGGGACGGAGGGCGCTCTTGTTCTGAAAGAGACCACAAACAAAGGGAATTAATACCATGCACTTCTAGAGGTGGTGCCTTGGCATATATTTCTGGGTTTTTATGGAGAGACTAACATTACCGACACCTGAACGCTCTAAGAGGATATGATAATTTGAAAGCAACCACCATTGGAAAGATTGCTTTTCCTATTATTTTAAAACCAAAGACCATACCTAATAAGTTCTATGCCATAGATAGGGATACTGACTTCTGGGGCATAGGTTTCCCACAAGGTCGGGAAAGATTTTTTTTGCCAAGGGGATAATTGAATGAACTGAATCTGGTTATGAAGGGTTAATGGGGCACAATACAGGAAAGTGGCAATAGCCAAATTTAAGCATTGGAAACACAGCCATATTTCAAGCATTGGTGACAAATAATGGCTTCAGATATTTATGTTTTATAAATAAAAAGTAGTCTTATAGAGGGAGAATTGAATCTACATATGAAGGATTGGCGGGTTACAAAACGTGAAAAGAATCAGAGCCAAATTTAAGCATCTGAAACATAGCCACATTCCAACCATCGGAGACAAATAATTGCTTCAATTTTTTTTGTTATATAACTACAGAATCTTACGAGGGAGTCAATCTATCGATTGAATGCCGGGACTATGGCTGTTATAAGGTCCCGACTTTTATATCCTTGAGGGTAGTTTTTCCGTTTTGGTTTTGCATTTTAATGGAGAATTTGAGTGTTTTTAATTGATGATTTTTCGTCTTGTGCATAATGCTGTATTTTTGTTGTTGTTGTTGTTTTGTTTTATCAGAGATCTTGTATGCATCGATCTTTTGCTTTGAAATTGATTTTACCGAGTTTCGAAATTGCAGGGATGTTTTGGGTCGTGGATGATTGGGGAGCCTATGCATTTTGATTTTTCTATTTAACGCAACTTAAAAAATAAATACTTTGAGCTGAGATGTGAAATAGGATTCTGAAAAGAGGGCAATTTTCAGTTTCAGCATATCATTTAAAATAAATGCTCCGAGCTTTGAGAATATTAAATTAAAATTTGACGGTTTTTGTTCGAGAGTTTAGCAGCATATATTATCTTGTGTAATCGTCTTACTAAAATGTATTTATGTCAACCGTACGTAGTGCTCGTTATAAAAAGTAGTTCGAATAATGTTTTGATATTCAGAGTTTATGTGTAGAAGGTTTGATTACTAAATTCACTTTCTTTCTCTCAGGAATATGTAACTTTGACATCCTTGGTTGGTCTCTTTATCATGGGAAAGAGTTCTTGTTCCCTTGCATCAGACGTTCATTGGGAGGTTTCCGCTGAATTGTCGGACTCAGAGTTTGATGCAGAAGAAAACCTTGATGAAGAACTTGAGTCACTTTACTTTTCAGAGGTCATTCCTAAGCTACAATTTAGGTATGTATATTCATCTCATCTAAATTTCCCAGGGATGCTCACTTTAAATTGCAACGGAACTTGATCGTTAGTGTGGTTGTGCAGAAAGGATGTCTCAGTGGCACGCTGGGATAACAAGCTGGGTATGGCAGAGGTCATTATTAGGAAGGGAAGAATGTGGTCAACTACTGGAATTGTTCGAGAAGATAAGATCCTTTGCCATATAGAAGAGATTATGTGAGTCTCTCATCCTTTTTTGACTTCCACGGGTGCTCCTTACCTTCTTTTTGGAGACCGGATTATGGTGCACGAGACTTGTAGAACTTCAAATGTTATTTAAAGTGGAAAAAGATTGTTATCAATTGAAAAACATATAAGATGATGGATTTGTTCTTCTTCTTTAGCATGCTGGATATTAACAGCAGATGACAACATAAACAAAAAATTGATTTAGATGATAGTTTGGTCAATGATTTGAATGGCTTGCTTACAAGTTTGCAGGTGATTTGAGTATACCATGGGCGTTGAACAAGTAAAATGGCGATTTCGAATTCTCCCATCATGGTTTCCCCAGATCAAATTGTACTGTTGTGAACATCTGAATAGACATGTAAAATGACATGTCTTTGGATGCCCTCAATGAAATTATTAAACTAAAACTGGATAACTTGCGTGTCATCTCAATTTTGCAGCATTTTACTATGGAATAGCCAAGTGGCTGGGTTTATTATAAAAAATTGAAATCCGAATCTTTAAAACACCCTAAAATTGTTTAAAATTGCAATTAAAAATGACCACATATTAATTTTCAAAGAAGAATTTAATTAAATTAGGGTTTATTGTTTTTTAACCCTATAAAATGTGCCCTTCGAAGAGTCAAAGGTTATTAAATCTTTCTCTCATTTCTGCATCTCCATGTCTATCAGTGGTGTCTTTTACTATCCATTGCCTTCTCCTTGGTCATTTTTCTTTGGTTTACGAAGAAAAATCCTCTCCAAAAAAGAGAAAGAGTAGGATTTATGACCTTCTAAATAGATGTCCCATGATGATAGGAACATTATTATGAAGAACTCCGAAAGTATGTTGAAGTTGTAAACTCTTCCAAAGATTCAAACTGGTGTCTACTAGAATCAACAAACCTCTAAGAAATTTAGATCAAGATAAGAGATACAAAACACTGCATGAGTGAACATATGAACGCTACTCAACCATGAATACGCAGATGCGTATGAAGTTGAAAATACAGATAGTACTATGATTCTGGAGTAATGTAAGAGTGACATGTGTACACTACTACATTACTTTACAGGGTGGTTCTTAAGAGGTACACTGGAGGGATGCAAGGTGTGTTGTCATTCATTCGACAGGGTGGTTCTTAAGAGGTTAATGTGCTTGTCAGAGAAGACTAAAATAATCTCATTTTTTTCTTTTCCATCATTTTCTTACTTCACACAATTATTATCAATTTATCACTGTGGGATAATGCACGCTGTACATTTCTTTTTTCAAGTAATTGGAGCTCCCATAGTGCAATGTTACATATATAATCATTCCAAAACTCGGACTTGGCTAAAACTTGACAGCCCAAATATTTGAATTGAACTTGGATTTAGGCTCGGCAAAAAACGCAGCAAATAAAATAAATTACGTAAACACACAAAATAAACTTATATAATGCTGTTTTTGTTATTTCAAGTCAAAAAAAAATCTCCGCTTTTCCATCCAGCACAACACAAAACAATTTTAATTTTTTTCTTTTTAAAACCAGAGTAGGGGTGTGGGGGCAGCCATAGGGATCTTCATGGTGGATGCCACTTTGCATAATTTTATTGCCTTTAGCTAACTGTAGGCAAAGCGTTCCAATCACTCTATAATTCTTACATCGTGCATAAGTTGAAGTTTGAACCTCATTTTGGAGGTGTTCAAGGTTCAAATTACATGGATTAAGGAGTTAATTAGGCAAAGCTCAGGAGATCATCCAATTTAATTACCAAGTTTTAACAGTTCAACACATTGAACTTGTTCAAACTCAAAGTAACAGGCTATGCTTCAAACTTCATTTTGTAGATGTAGCTTCTTCAGTTCAATCAACATTGTTGGATATGCTGGTTGGTGAGATGTGGAAAATTTGGAAGGCAGTTGAATTTAGAGACGGACTCTTTGGCACATAGGTTGGTCATTGATTAGGATTGGAGCTAGATTGATTTCTTACTCCAAAATCAGTGGTGGTTCTTGTTCAAAGAGAAGACACTAATAGGTCTTTTTTTGGCAGTTTTATGATGGCACAAGCACCGTAGTTGAAAAGATCATGAAGCTGTTGCATTGTAGACTTCCATGTATGGAGTCAACTTGATTCATGCTTTGTAGATGCTGGAACCAATTCAATGTTACATCATAAATGGTGGCACATGCATGAATCGTCACTTTTATGATGAACACCACATTGCTTCAAGTATTTGAAGGAAGGAGGGCCAACATAGGGATAGGGAAGTGGATATGGAAGTGAAGGTAGTCCTCGTGAAAATATTTTCACCTTCTCTACTGGTAGTTGTGGAAGATGAATTTACCAAATTTGTTGGCATATATAAGGATTTCTTAGATTTCAACTCCTTGGATGCAAAGAAGGCATTGGATCCTTGTGGAGGATGAGTTGTGTGTTATTAAACGCTGTACATTTATAGACAATTGAAAAGTTCTTTCTTTCAGAGGTAGCATGTTCTAAGCAGCAGAATGGAACGAGAGTATGCATGGTTTCACATATTCAATTAATCGAAATGTCTTGGGATTAAAAAGGGTAGAGGACCTTGTTTACATCCATTCTAATCCTCAATTTGTATCTTGGCAAAATGTGGAGTACACTAAAACGCCTAGAAAGGAATTCAGTGTGAGTATGGAAAATTCTGAATTGGACATTTCCTTTTCTTCCATAGATATTGGGAGTCATCTTCTAGGTGGACTAAGGCATCTACATCTGCAGTAGGGTCTACTTCAAATTCAAAATTACTATATGACATGGACTTCTATGATTAGATCTAAATGCATTTCATTTTCTTTATCCCTATTTGAAAATTTCATGTATAATTTATCTTTTCTGTGGACATTGCATGATGTAACGTGTTAAGGAATTTTATAAAAATGTTGTTTCTCTTACATTCAGTGCCTATGTGAATGATCTGGTTTTCCCAAATCTTTCATGTTGTTTGGAATATTTTATGATATTTTCTATATGTTGTATATTTTTCAATAGTTTAAAATAAACTGTTTTCCGATTTCCTAAAATTTGGGGACTGTGTTTCCCTACTTCCCAGTTTCCACATTTTTCTAAATTTAGCTTTAGACCCTTGAAAGTTAAAGGGCAATGGCTGATACCTCTTTGTAATGTTGACAAGAGTGCAATTGCCACAATATTGTTCTTTGTGAGACTTGGCAACCTGCCTGCATTTACATGGCTTGCATTTGAACTGTTGAGATATCCTCAAACCCAGACAGGAAAACCCTAAGCTAGGTACATTGCTTCTAGTTTTTCCTTTAAAAAATATTTTCTCATGTGGGATTCTACAATATTGGAATATTAGCATGGAGCCATACTTGCATATCCAAGTTGTATTCTGTGTCAAACATTCATGATTGATAATACATCTCTTCTAGACCTGACCCTCTTCTAGATCCGACCATGGTCATGAAAGTAAGCAAATAAGCATTGTTGTGCATGCACGCCCTGGTACCCTTGAAAGTTAAAGGGCAATGGCTGATACCTCTTTGTAATGTTGACAAGAGTGCAATTGCCACAATATTGTTCTTTGTGAGACTTGGCAACCTGCCTGCATTTACATGGCTTGCATTTGAACTGTTGAGATATCCTCAAACCCAGACAGGAAAACCCTAAGCTAGGTACATTGCTTCTAGTTTTTCCTTTAAAAAATATTTTCTCATGTGGGATTCTACAATATTGGAATATTAGCATGGAGCCATAGTTGCTATCCAAGTTGTATTCTGTGTCAAACATTCATGATTGATAATACATCTCTTCTAGATCTGACACTCTTCTAGATCCGACCATGGTCATGAAAGTGAGCAAATAAGCATTGTTGTGCATGCACGCCCTGGTACATATATACAGGCAATTTACTTAGTCCTTTCACAAAGTGTTTACATCCTCTGTTCCCTCATGGAGGCATCTCTTTTCACACATCAGTGTGAGTCTTGGGATTTAACAACTCAGATTGGTGTGGGGTTTCACATGGCATATACATTGAATGCCGTACAACATATGTGCTTGCAATGCAAAATACTACTACAGTTAAAAATATATGACATTTTCAAGTCAAAATGCCACTAGAGATTGGAACCTTTTTTATACCATTCACCTGTACATTGACATGTATTTTTATTCATATGTTTAGTGAATGCAGTTTATGGAGAGCAAGGAAGAGTACTTTAGATGAGGCATTGTTACAGTGATAATATTTTCTGCTGTATAGGTGTCCAAGCTATTTGCAAATGAGACCTCTTGAGCATGTACAAATCTTAAGTTCTTTTCTACAACTTCACAAATATGCTTCGACACAGTTACTTTTTGAGACTCCAATGAGGTGAAAGGGTGTTAGTTTTTCTGTAGCTGTTGCTTGGCAGCTGTTATTCTTCAGCAGGGTGCACTCTAGTTTGTTTTATTAGCTTTTCCTATATTTATTAGAATGTTGTTGCTTTTCATATGGTTAGATTGGATTTAAATTATGAGAGAAGTTGCTGTTCTTACTTTAGAAAAATCTGTTGTTTCACTTTAATTTATTTTCTCTCGCCAGGTGGTCCGCTGAGATGGGTGTTTGTAAAACCTGGAAGCTTCTCTTATTGGGCATGCCACTGAAATAAGAGAGCGAGAGCAGAGAGAGTGCATATTTGAGTGTTGAACTAGTGCAGTCTAATTCCTTTCAATCAGTAGAAGATAAATTTTAGAGTTTTTGCTATTCATATTTTTGGCAGTGTGTGTTTCTTGGCTATTATACTCAGTTTTGCTGTTTTGAAATTTTAATTTACTGTTAGGGTTAATTTTCTGATGCAGAATTTGCTAATCATGGCCTAAATTTTTTAACATGGTATCAGAGCACATTGACTGAAATCTTGCAGGCCTGTGTATGGAGTGTACTCTTGCTTGTGAGAGGGTGTTGTTGGAAGATTTTAGGGCCTTTGCTTTAGTGATTGAACTGATCTGGACCTGGGAGAGGTTGTAAGGCGTAATGCTCTAAATGCTCCAGTGATTGGAGTGTTGATTTGCACAGGTCATAGGCTGCTGATCTGTGCTTTCACTGTGTTTCAAAAGCTGCAGTTGTAACTAATCTCAGTCTTAGAGTGTGATTGCTTAGAGGATACTTCTAGCTTTACAACTTGGAAGTGCAAAATGCAATTGCTACTGGAGGATGTTGATCTTTGGCTTTTTGTGGAAACTAAGGTTGCACCTCCTAATTATTCAGTTGGCTGAACATAACAAAAAGTTGGTGAAGGTGAAGAAAATTGTCCTAGATCCAATTAAGGACCATTTGATTGCTCACATCGTGGAGAAGAACACATCAAAGGAGATATCTGGTACCTTGATCACTTTGTATCAGAGTGTGAACATTTCCAAAAGGTTTTGCTAAAGAACAAGCTCAGTGCCACACACATAAGTGATATAGACATAGTGGCCACTCACCTTATAAAGATCACTGTATTTTGAGATTACTTTGTTGCATTAGGGGTGAAGGTGGATGATGATGTATTGGTGCGCGTAACTCTAAATGGGTTCTTCTCATCTTGGGACCCGTTTGTTTGAGGTGTCTGCCCTCATGAGAAGCTTACCACTTTTGAGAGGAGATCATACTATAGACTATTTCATCCAAAGTGGAAGAAAATAAAAACCAAGCGCTCATTGGGAAGATGAGGAAAGGTGGTGAGAAAGGAGGAATTGAGAAGGGTCAGAAGTGAAAGGAGGACTCAAATTCTTTTCAATAGGGGAAGAAAGACTTGAGCCATATCGAGAGTTTCAATTGCCACAAGATTGGCCACTACGCTTCTCAATGTCTTGAGAAGAACAAGGAAATGGGCAAGTAGTAGCAACATAAGCAGTTTACAAGAAATGTAGAATTTCAACAGTGGATGAGTTTGCATCCAGGCTTGAGACAACCTTCTCCATGGTGTTTCGCCTATCTATTACTGTCATTTCTTTTGTGGGGTGGTATATGGATAGTGGCATATCAAGACATCTGACAAAACAAAGACTTTCGTAGACTCTAGGAGTATAAGGCAAGTATACAGATGGAGCTTGGTGATGATGCAAAATATCTTGTTATAATGCAACATATCTTGTTATAGGGGCATGATTTGTTTCCTTCAACATGCCTTAAGGTGATGTTTTTGAATTCCATGATCCTATATGTTCTTGGTTTGACTAAAATTCTACTTTCAGTGTCAGCCATGACAATCTCAAATGTGGTTGAGTTTGATGATCAACAAGTCATTAGAGATCACAATTAGGATCCTGGTTGAGCATTGGCTAGATATGTGTGAGGGAGTGGCCTTTACAAGTTGATTTTTAATCTGATGAAACATGGAGCCTTTGATATGTAACAATCACAAATTATGTGAGCTTTGGCACAAGACACCTGGTAGCCTGCACTATGGAGTGTTACCTCTCTTGAATTATATGGTGCAGGGATTGCCTGACTTCAAGATAGAGAAGTCAAGGGTGTGCAAGGGTTGCACACTTGGCAAGCATGCCAAGACTGTTTTCCCTAGTAGCAAACATATATCAAGAGGGATTCTTGATCTGATTCATTAAGGTTTGAGTAGACCTATCACCTATGTCATCAACCTCATTGGTAGGAAACATTTACTATGTTTCATTTATTGCTGATTCCTCAAGGAAACCTTGGATTTGCTTCATAAAGACCAAAGCTCCAAGAGTATATAGCTCTTGTGGAGAATCAGATGGGAAGGAAGACTGGGGTTTTAAGGTTTGACAATGGAGGCAAGTATACCTCCAAAGAATTTCATGCGTTTTGTAGAGATGTGGAGGTTAAGAGGGAGCTGATTGTACCTTGTAACTCCTAGCGAAATGTGTTTCGAGAGAGGAAGAATATGGCCAATATAAAGACAACAAAGGCCATGGTTCAAGACCTAGATTTATCCATCTTTATTTGGGTAGAGGTATGCAATTGTGTTGTTTAGATTCTAAGTAGGTGTCCTCACAGGGCATTGAAGGACAAGACTCTAGAGGAAAGCTTTCATAGAAAAGAAATGTGATGTTTCTCATTTTGCAGGTGTTTGGGAGTCCTATCTACATTTATGTGCCAAAGGAGAAGAGGATGAAACTTGAACTTTTCAGCTTGAAGGGTGTGTTTGTGGGATACAGTGAGTTCTTCAAGCTTACAGGGTCAATGTTTCATCACAACAAAAGATAGAAGTGAGCTATGATGTGAAGTTTGATGAGGATGCTTGGTTTCTTAGTCTCAAGAGCCTCCAATGGAGGTAGATGAGGGTGAACAAATTGTTACCCAACTGCTGATCAACAAAATGTAGTGGCACCAATTGCAACTTAGTCAAGTTCTAGTTCAATATTAGATACCTCATTGCCTTAAAGTACAGCTAGGAAGCCTTGATGTGTTACTCAAACATTGTATGAGGTATAAGAAGTAGAACAAATAGGAGAGCCAAGACTTTTTTTGGGCGAGTTACACTCCTAAGAAGTTTTTGAGCTCTATTGTTTTGATGTCTTCCATCTTTGACGCAAAACCCTCTAGTTTTGAGGTAAATTTAGAGCAAGCATGGGGAGATGCCATGGGAAAGGAGCATAACTCCATTATATAAAACGATATTTGGGAGATTGTGTTGAGACTATAAGGGAAGTTAGTGATTGATTCTAGGTGGTTGTACAAGGTGAAGCATGCAACAAACGACAACATAGAGAAGTACAAGGCTATATTCATTGCATGAGGATTATCTTAGAGAGAGGGAGTTGACTACGATGAGACCTTTGCTCCAGTTGTGAGATACACTTTTATTAGGGTAATTAGGTCTCTTGCATTTTATTTCAGCTGGTCTTTATATCAATTGGATGTAAAGACACCGTTTCTAAATGGAAAGATAGATGAAGAAGTGTCTATCAATCAACACAAGGGTTTGAGGTGCATGGGTGAGAGACATGTGTTGAAGAATGCCCTTTATGAGTTGGAGCAAGCATTGAGTGCTTGGTACTGTAAAGTGCCTTGCCAAAACTGATATAAAACTCCCAAATTTCTGCCTTAGGAATTTTGACAAACACTTTGCTTGCAACCTTGTACTTGCTGGTAAATGAATTCAGTTTGTTTTGAATTGCCTTTGCTTGTTGCCAAAGATGTTTGGGTGCTTAAAAATGATTGTTAAAATGTCCAACAAGGCAATAGAAGTAACATACAAGTTTTTGTGCCTTTTTCAAATGCATATATATGACCTACTTATGCAGAATGCACACCTACAGCTGTAAGACATTTTGTCAAACAGTTTGTATGCAAACTACATATGCTGATAAGAAAGTACAGCTACTTGACATTTTGTCATGCAATTGGCAGCCAACCAAACTCCCTCAATTTGATATTAGAAATGTGATACAATGCTGGGAATACAAATGATGCCGACTCAGATTTCTTCTTACATCGAATATCATAGTATGACTGAAACTACAATGCAATATTGCTGCCTTAGGACCGCGACTACCACTAAGGTATGTGATTGAAATGCAAACTTAAAGATGCCTGAATATAACAGCAAATGACCTCTATTCATTTACATAAATAATTGGCTCTCATAGGACAGTGCCCAGACCTAGTACAAAGTGACTGAAATTGCAAAGCTTAAACAATTTGAATGACAGTGATTACAATGAAGAGTCCCAACGACTAGACTCAATGCAAAATGCAAAACATATATAAATAGGAACCTGATATTGTATGGCAGCATCCACAAATTTCTTCGATTCTCCTCATAGACTGAATATTCACCTCCTAGATGGCTGCGCCATGCTTCCTAGACTTCCCACGAACTCTCCAAGAGCTGGCCTAAATTTTAATGGCTTTCAATCTCAAAATTGCACCTCACACAAGTGCGTCCAAGCCACAAGTAAAATCTGATTTTTATCTTCCACCAAAACTGAAATCGTCCTTCACCAAAAATGGTTTGTTGTGATGCCAAAATCGTCCTCCAAAGGACTGCAAGAACTCCAATGAAATCTGATATATGTTGTTCCAATCGAATCACCAAAATTGGCCCTTGGCCACAAATTTTGCACAATGAGAAGACTGCAGTATCTTCCCCAATCTCCAGCTAGGATTGGCGTTTCACAACCGAAACTGACACTCTAGAGTCTTCAAACCCTCGAGCTATGAAAGCATTCAAGCTCTCTTCAACCACACAGGCTTGTATGAAATAGAAGTATAACCAAGTGTGCTTGAATGACTAGCAATGGGCTTCTTTTATACTTTTTCTAACCCATCTCCAAGAAGCTTCTAGAATAAAATATTATTTTATTTCATTAAGTGACTTTTTGATATTATTTTATTTTTAGTCACTTTATTATTAAATTAATTAAATATAAAGTCACCTTATGATATTGTATTTTTTGGGGTAACTTTATAAATAATTAATTTAATATTTAATTTAATTAAAATAATCAATTAGTCATCCTCATGAAATAAGAATATTTGGACAACTTAATTAATTAAATTAATTAAATTAACCTACCTCCAAATCAGGGACATGACAGGTACTCACTAATTAATCAATACTTCTTGAAGTTGGGCTTCACCAAAACTGTTGCAGATCCTAATCCTTACTAGCTGTTTGATAAATCTGATCTTTAAGTTTTAGTCCTTTATGTGGATGACATGATCCTTACAGGTAGCAATGGGAAGCTCATTGCATAGTGTGAGGGGGAGTTGGCTTCGAGTTTAATATGAAGGATATCAGGCTTTTGCATTTTTTTCTTGGTGTTGAGGTATGGTAAGATACATATGAGATCTTCCTTGGTCAAGGGAAGTACACAACAGAGATTTTAAAGAGATTTCAGGTGATGCACTGTTAGCCCCTGGCTTCTTCAATGGTTTGGATTCTAAAGTTGACAGTAGATTGAAAATCAGATTTGGTGTATCCTTCAGCGTTTAGACAGATGATAGGTTCTCTCATGTATTTGGTGAATACTCGACTTGATATTTGCTTTGCAGTGAATACACTGAGTCAGTTCATGGTTGAGATAAGATAGATTCACTGGACTGTTGCAAAGTATGTGCCCCGGTACTTCAAAGGTATGATTCCTTATGGGTTGAGGCATGTTTAACAGTGAGAGTTGATGTTGCATGGCTTTGTGGATTCAGACTAGGCAGGTGATACTAGTGCTAGGAAGAGCACTTCAGGGTTTTGTTTCAATTTGGCTTTAGGTAGATATTCTAGTTCAGCAGGAAGTAGGCAACATTGGCATTGAGTTCAGCAAATGCAGAGTACATGGCAGCTTATTTTGCTAGTTGCGAGGCTTTCTAGTTTCACAAGTTGATGGCAAAAATTACTGATCAGAGTTGTATCAAGCTCTTTGAGAATCCAATGTTTCACAATTGCTCCAAGCATATAGCCATTTGGTGCCATTTCCTTAGAGACAAAGTGAAGAAGTGAGTGGTGGTTTGTAAGTATGTTCCCTCAGATTTGCAAGTTGCAATATTTTGGCAATTTGTTTTGGCAAAAGAGAAGTTTGAGATATTGAGGGAGAGACTGAGTTTGATGGAGAGCACCTTCCTTGCAAAGAGGGAGTGTTAGTTGTTCTATACCTGTTGCTTGTTAGCTGTTCTTCTTCAGCAGGATGCACTTAGTTTTAGTTTTTAGCTTTTCCTATATTTGAGTTGGGTGCAGATCTCTTCAGTTTTTAAGAGCATGTTGTTTGCTTTTCTTATATTTAGATTGGGTTCTAAATCATGAGAGACACTGTTGTTCTTATTTTTGAGTAAGGTGTTTTTCTGCTTTAGTTATTTTTCTCTAGCCTAGGTCCTCCACTGAGATGGGTGTTTGTAAAGCCTAGAAACTTATCTTATTCTGTGAAAGAGACCTAGGGCACATTATTGGAATTAAGGGATAAAGATAGCAGGTAAAGAGGGCACATTTAGTTGTGAACTAGTGCAGTGTAATTCATTTCAGTTTAGTAGAAGTAGTTTTTTGAGTGTTTGATGCTTATACTTTCAGCAGTGTGTATCTACAGGTTATTATACTCAGGTCTGCTGTTTCGATTGAAGTTGTTATTTACAGTTAGGCTTGATCTTTTGATTGCAGAATCTGCTTACCATGGTCTGAAATTTTAACAAAGGCTGACAAGTTCATTGCTCAAGGCCATTTTGTGACAAGGTGTCTACAGTAGATTAGGACCAAAGGAACAAATGTGTGCAATAATGACCATGAAGGTATTGTAGTTGGTTATATTATATTCTGCCCGTAGAAATTCACTTGAAGGCTGATCACAATTTGTTCCAGTCATCCCTGTATTATTTCCACCAACATATCAACATTTATAACATGGTATATGGTTGTTGAATCCAGGATGGTGCTCTATAAATGTTATCTACTTTGGATGATTTCCTATTTTCTTCCATGTACATTAAAAGTTGTATTCCTATGATATTCTAAAAATAGTATTAAGGAAATTGTTGATAATCCTGCATCAGTCTTCTTCTATTTGAGTTAAAGGACGCCCCTCTTCCTGTCTTGTAACAAATTAACCTGTAAAAGATGCAACAAGCATGTTTCCATTATGCATATCTGAGCTTATTTATTAGTCAGAGAATCTTGTTTGTTTTATTGACAGCATGAACTCATTATTTTTACTGCACATATTGCTATATTCTTTTGGTGTCCTTTCATGCTAATTAGTATCTAAAGGGATTACGCATCAGCTGTTGCATCTGAAGCTAAATCTCTCAGTGTAGGGAAAGGAATGCATTACTTTTCATAGGAAGAAACTGCTCGGTTCATTTATCCGTATTTTATCATTTTCAAATTTGAGTCATATTTATAATCATTATATTAAATATGCTTTTGATTGGCTTCAAATGTAATTTGTGCTGTACGAAAAGGAGGTGGAAACATCAAATTTAATGGATTGATTTTATACTGATTTATTTTATTGGAGCAGATTCATGGTTGAACGTGGGGCTTTACTTTTGGTAGATGGACACTTGAGCCTTTCTATGGAAGATGTTTACAGTTTACTCATGGATGGAAAGTATGGATGTACCTGGGAGTATTATCAGGCATACTGTCATTTGAAGGGTCTTGGATACATTGTAGGCCGACACAACATTCCTTGGACATTTAAGGTCAAAAAATCTAAGCCAACATCTTGCAGTCTTGACTCTTCTGAAGGTGCGATTAGATGTTTTATGGATAAGTAGATTTCAACGGGATAAAATTAGTAAATGATTTATCATTTAAGAACAAGTTGCTTAAAAAAGATAACTGAAGAAATGGTGCAAAATTTTTATTTTTAAGTAAAAGAATCAATCATCCTTTGTTCATAGTTTCTATAGTGTGAAATTTGCAGTTACATGATGTTATAAGAAGGCATCTCTTCTATAAACGTGTAAATGATATTTTTTTTTCAATGCAGGTCTACTTCATGAGCATGGAAAAGGTATTGCTAATACAGACATATCTAATGAAGACAAGCATTGCTTCCAGAGCAATGCTACGATAACTACTAGTGAAAATGAAAAAATGCTTTTGAAAGATGTTGAATGCTGCAGCGATGGACTTGAGACTACCTCTCTCAACCAGAATGGTGGCAAGGTGGATGTTGCTTCCCTTGCAGAATCTTTGGAGAACCTTAGCATCTGTAGGTATTCAATCGATTCAGGGGATCATGGAAAAGGACTAAATTTAGTATTTGATGTATACAATCCAAATACAAAGTTCAAAAAATCTGCACCAAGCCTTCCCGATTTCATACTATGCATTGCAAGGTCTCTCTCTCTCTCTCTCTCTCTCTCTCTCTCTCTCTGTGTCTATGTATCTATCTCTGTTTGTGATGAACTATGAAGCAACAAATACAAGAAAGACTTATGATACAAGCATTAGGTTTCCCTTTGACCATTTCAATTTGTTGGGGAATGCCAACCTGTGTGTATTCATCAAACAAATTTTTTCTGGCATATGAAATAGCAATATTGTAAGGATGCTGTACAACATTTTCACATTCTTGTACATCAGATTTCTTGTTATTTGGAATTCTTAATTTCCTGTTCCAAAATGGGTCAGAAATTCCTGTGTCCATTGAGGACCATAAATGGATGCGACATGGTAGGAGCAGGTCACACATAAGTGACAGAAGCAGAGAATTAGGCAGGTTCAATTGCATCCATCAGTCAGAGAAGTCCTTAAAATGTAGAGCAAAAGACTAGACTCCTTTTTGAAGTTGAGGTCTGGTCAACCAGAGTGGAGAGTTATGTGTGGGAGGGAGGTGACTCGGGCTTTAACATGGAGAAAAACTTTTAGAGTGACCTTATGATATTCATGTTTGTATTCATATTAGGTATACTATTACCAGATATCAATACAACGCCCTTCTAAGGCGTATCTTGTAACTTTGTCCACTTCAATCTAGAAACTTATTGAACCCTGAAAATTCCAAAAGTCCTGAGCACTCTCTAAATCGAATAAGCCCACAAACAACAATTGTGTGTTTGGTTCTTCACAGGCTTTCTCAAAAGTTTCCACCTTGTTGCTCCCAATCCCCAGAATTTCCAAATTTTAAAAATCACGATGCAGCTAAAACTAAGTCATTCTTCAAGATCATTCTACAGCCTCAACGAAGTTTGGAGTTCAGATTTCTCTGGCCTTCCCATTGTCATTTAAATCTGGTGGGCACATGACTCCATCTCTCTGCTGCACTATCCTACTGATCAAATGGTCCATAATGATTAGGGGTCCACTATTCAAAGTTGAAGGCTTACCATCTACTTCACTCCATTATTTCAATTCAACAATTTGTTGCACTTAGCAATTTATGTTTGCTTTACCCTTCATGCTCTCAAACTTCAAAGTTTAGAACTCATCTCTCTTTACCATAAAAATAAAAAAACAGTTCAACACACTCCGATCTCTAATAAGGTTTGGGCTTAGTCATTTTAGCCATTCAAAATTTACGCACAATGTGAACACATCAACTTCATGCAATGTTAGGGAGTAACCTTTGGTCCTTTTTCATGTATATACTCTTTGCTTCTTTTTTAAAGTCCGAGTCACCTATCTATCATACCAGTTCTCTCTGGCAATGTTTTTACGAGGGAAATGGATTTTGTGCACACAAAAATTTCTGATAACAATGTAGATGATTTATTAGTGGAAAGAATCATTTTGGAATAGAGTAAGATTAAACAATTGGGCGGGGGGAGTGCACATAAATATATATTTGATACAAAAATGAGGGTTCAAAAGATACCTTTAGAACCAAAGGAGTTCAATACATTGGAAACTACTGTAGCATTCCTGACAGTGAATTGCAACATTGTATGCAGAAGAATGTCTTTATGTTGCAATTTTATTCCATATCAAATTTAATACCTGCACAGTGCACAATGAAAACCAATTTTCTCAATGGAGTACCTTTGGCATGAGGGTTTCTTTGCCTAAATGGTTTGTGGTTGTTTGAATGCTTGATCTTTGATTTGCTCAATGTTTTATTTCTTTGTACTTAATTCTTGTATCTCCATTAGGAAAATTATCTAGCTGAATCTGCAATAATTTGAGAAACTAAGGATCATGTGTGATCAATTGAGTTCCTTCTTAGAATGACCAGTTACATATCAAATTTGGTATTAGAGTACTAACTTCCTAGGCTCTGTGAAGTGTCCATTTTTTGTGCATGCCTTTGACAAAAGGAGGTAGGAGTAAATAAGACGAGAGTTGCTTCCATATGACTTGGAAGGCAAAATAAGGCATATAATAGATTACAAAACACCAAAGGAGACAAAGAATACAGAATTTGAAACAATTTTACCTATAATTTAGGGTAACATATTTTGCCTCAATGACAAGTTCTTAAGGTTGTTGTAATATTGGAGTTGTCCAATGGAGAGTGAGTCTTTTTGCAAGAGGAGTAAGAGAAAGTAACGTTTGAAGGACCCATTGATGGGACATGTTCAGACATGTATCTATCTTTCAAGAAAGAAGCCAAATTAGAAACCTAATTGTACAAGGGGTAGTTGTTGTAGAGAAATTCCTTAATGGACGTGGATATATCAAGGTCTATCTTTGAATACATAGTTTTGCCAATTAGGTGTGAAATTTTTTGATTAAAGATGATAGCACATGCTTTGGTATGGTAAGATAGCAATGTGTTGTTGATGAAGTCCAATAACAAGACACCCATCTAGAATTGAGAAATATTCAAGGAGTTGGTCAAAGCTCAATTCTACCCAATGGGATATGAGGGAGAGTGGCAACTCCAATAAGAATAATAATTAGAGGCAAGGACAATGATTCAAGAACATCTCAGGGGTTGAGCAACCTTGCATCATCCGAAAGTGGTTTATTTCATGTTTTGTAGGATTTAAGTGGTTTTTCAGTTATAGGATTTCGTTGCAATAGATAGTACTCATTGCAAAGGCATGGTCATGCCCAGTCAATAATACAATGCATTGTGATCCTAGATAAAAATCTCATAATGTGGTGATTGTCCAAGCTTTGTGGTGGTATTTGAAGACAATTCCAACTTTATTTGCCTTAGGAGGTTTGCAGCTAGTACCACATCAAGATTCAATGCATAAATCTCACCACACATAGCATTCACCCTATAGGTTCTCTTGATCAATAGGTTGTAATGTGCAAAGGGCCCTTTTGGATCTCATTCCTTTTTTTTTTTTGGTGAATAGGCATAGTATCTATATTAATTTAAAAGATAATCATACATATTCACAAAAAAAAGTTGGGTGGTAAGAAGGCACACCTCAAGAGTCACATGGGCTACGCCCAGAAAACCAGAGTCACATGAGTAGAGCCCAGAAAGTAGAGCCCAGAAAGCAGGAAATATTACAAACACAATAAAATAAAAGGCCATCAAGCAGCCATGGCAGTGCCAACAAAGGGAAATGGGGCCTTGTCATCCGATTTCCCCCATACATCAGCGGGGTCTGGAGTGACATCAGGGGGAGCCCAACCGTTGTCATCTTTTTTAGCATCTTTATCTTTTTGTTCACGGCGAGGTGAAATCGCCAAATCCAACCACGAGAACCATTTAGAAGTATTAGAAGGCCAACTAGAACCGCCTTTAGGAGTATCAGTAGAAGGCCACCTAGCAGCGCCATCGCCACCCCCCGCCGCTCCTCCAGAAGGCCACCCCAAGTCAGCCCGCTGAGGAGGAGAGGGTGACCGCCGACGAGGGCGAGAGCCACGAGGAGGAGCTTGAGAACGGGGGTGAAAATCCCTAGCAAAGCCACTTCGTCACCAGCCTCAGGAAGAAGTGGGTGAGGGAGGCACACACTCCACAATACAAGGGGCATTGCCCCAGTGGTTCGAAAACTCTTGAAGGTGAGAAACTTCAAGCGCAACTTTGTTATCTTGCACTTGAATTTGCAAAAGAACATTTGAACAAATAATCGCTTTAGAATATAAAGAAACAAATTTATCAATTTGGCTGTGAGAAAATATGCAAACATTTCTATCTTTCCAAATACTGAAGAGGATTTCCACCTTGAAAGTGAGCCAAATTTGAGTATACTTTGTAGGGAGCTTGGGAGAGTCTCCTAGCAAAACCATATGCCAGGAGAAGGTCTCTGGCCGAAATGGTCGAAAGAAGTCATGAATCCAATTCCACAGTAGTTGAGCTCTGGTACAGAACCAGAAGAGGTGCTTAAACGACTCAGGCTGCCCACAAAAAGGGCAACGAGGGTCCTGGACCCCCAAGTGAACAAGCCGAAACCCCACTAGTAAGTCTTGGAAAAGAATACACCAAGCAAAGTGGGCGAGCTTTGGCTCAACATTTGTAGACCATGTAGTAGAAAATCTTTTACACCAAACAGACACTGAGGATTGGAGGTGCCATCTCTGGTTCAAGTTGTCAATCATTGGAAAATGAGGCAAAAGCCATTGATAACCAAGTTGAGGCTTGTAATTTCTGAAAGGGGTGTCTGGATACCATTTCTAGTCTTTCCACCAAGGCTTGGTGGCATGGATACCCACCTTATGAAGCATATCAGCCGGAATGGCACTCACCAGACCGTTGTAAGTTTCATGGACATGGCTTTGAAAACAATACTAAGCACGAAAAGCTTCTCATGACAAAATACTCATGGTGGGTCTATGAAATGGATTTTGCAGGGTCTTGATAGCCTTCTTGTGAAACCTGAGGGCTTTAAGCCAAGGAAGCTTGGCCAACAACCAACCTGCATTGGCAAAAAGAGAAGACCACCAAACGTTCTGTTGATTGAGAGAGAGCCCATCACGAAATCTAGACTTAGACCAGCGGAGCCAGGGCTTGACCGCCTCCCAGGCCTGCCAAATGGTTTTGGCCACGAAGGTTCCCATGATCTGAACTGGCTCCCTCATAACAAGAAGAGTTTGAAAGTCAATTCCCTTCCAAGAAGGTTTGTGGGTGGGATATCTAGACTGAATACAATGCCCCCGAGGAGGATTTTTCAAGCCTTGTCGCTAGTAAGAGCTTTGATAATCCATTTAACACAAAGTGCAATCCCTTGCCGCTAAGTGGAGAGAAGGCCAAGCCCACCAGAGTCTTTGGGTAGGCAACAAAACTCCTAGGCAACGCGGTGACAACCTCGGTGAGTCTCATAAGAGGCCTAGAGAAAATCACAAAGCAACTTTTCTAGCTTAGCATACGAGGCCTTGGAAGGGGCCCAGCATGAGGAGTAATACACATGAGTCGCTGCTAAAACTTTGGAGCAAATCTGAAATTTACCAGCCAGAGAGCGGCTTGGTAATCCAAAAAGCAAGTTTCTGCTCAATCTGAGATAGAACCGTTTGCCAAAGATTAGCGGAAGAAGCCTGAAAGGCAAAAGGGATGCCAAGAAATCGAAAGATTTCGCCAGGAGCAATCCACTTCCAACCATATTGCTGTATCCAGAGGGGACTGGGAAGGACAGTCTGTCTGTAGCACAAAGTTTTGTGCCATTGAATGGAAAAACCAAAGGCCAAACAGAAGGGCTCCAGGAAATCAAGAGCAACTTTGACATGATTTTCTTCTTCTAGCAAGTTAAGGAAGGAATCATCGACAAAGTGGCCATTGACTAGTTGGGCTGGTGAGTTAGGCAAAGAGATGCCATGAAACCACCCCTAGGAGACAGAGTGAGCTAGAAGATAACCAAACCCCTCAACAGCAAGCACATAAAGTGAGGGGGCAAGCGGGCAGCCTTGACGAAAGGAGTGGAACAGACCAAAGGATTGGGACTAGCGGCCATTAATGGTGATGCAAGCGAAAGCGTTAGAAAACAACATTTGCACAGACTGGATGAATCGAGGGTCAAATCCCAACGCGAAAAGCATAGCAAGAATGAAAGGCCATTCTATGCAGTCATAAGCTTTGGCAAAATCAATTTTGAGAAAAAAATCCTTTTGATTAGAGAGCGTCTCACCCATTCCATGTCTTCTCAGACAACAATAATGTTGTCTAAGATGAACTCGGATTTAATAAATCCAGTTTGCTTCGTGCGCACAATATGAGGCAGAAGGTGGCGGATTTTCAAATCAAGGGCTTTGGTAATGATTATATAAGAGACATTGAGGAGTGTGATGGGCCGCCAGTTATAGATATCCTCGGTATCGCCAGTCTTAGGTATAAACTTTAAGTTACCTTTGTTAATAAGATTACCTAGGGTTTTAGAATGAAAAGCTTCAAGCTAAACCTTATGCAGATCTTTCCCCACACAATTCCAAAGGGTCTTGTAGAATTCACACGGGAACCCATCAATTCCTGAGGCCTTATCATCGGCCATAGTGTTGATAGCTTCTTTGAGGTCTTCAATTGTGAGCAAATGCTCACAAAAAGCTTTTTGGGCCGAGGAAAGCCTATTTGGCACAACAATAAGACAATCCTGGATCGCATGATGCTGCTCAGGACTATATTCTTGGGCTGTGAAGACCTACTCATATTGCTTAACAAAAGCTTGGAGAATATCAGGCAATTCAAAAAGCACATTATTGCCCATTTTGATCCACTTGATATGAGGTGACGAATGCCAAAGCCTCGGTGGTAGCACGAATGTCAGATGTTGTCGCGTCATAAGACCGTCTACAAAAGATAGCCAGTTGGTGTCCATAAATCCGAAGAAACCTCGCAGTACAGGTGATGGCATCATTCCACCACGTAATCCAACGAGTATTGTGAGGTGGCCTACATTCCAAATTCCAGATAGTGCTGATGTGGGCCAGTGTGGGTTGATGACTCAGCAGAGAGGTGTTGAGAAAAAATTGGGTCCTATTGGCACAGGGCTGCCTTAATTCCCATTCAATGCAAAACAAAATGGGAAAGTGGTTTGACAATGTCACATGCACTAATGGCTTAACCAAAAGTGGGAAAGAGCTGGCAAAAGAGAAAGAAGATTGAGCCGAGATCATAGCATGATCAAGGCGCTTAAATTTCCTGTTAGATCTAGCTTGATAATTGCACCAAGTGTGCTAGAGAGAATGAGAGTGGCGGCGGCCAATATTGGGGTTGAAAAGACTCAATTTACTATGCATGTAGTACCATGCTTCTCTTTCGCTAGCTGCCCATCGAAATGGCAGAGTACCAGCCTTGTCGTACACCATCTCAACCATATTGAAATCCCCACAAAGCAGCCAAGTAGCAACTAGCAATGAGTTAGCTATCCATCGCTAGAGAAGAGATCTTTCAACAACATCATTTGAGGCATAAACATTAATAATCCCAAAGGAATGATTATCAATGTTCAAAAGAATCCAGATGAGCCGATGTATGGGGTTAGACCCATGATCAACCACACAAGCATGCCACTGTGGGGACAAAAGGGTGACTGCTCCGCCACGTCCAGCCTCATGATTAGTACAAAATATTTTACTGGCTGGCCAAATAGAACGACAAGCCGAAGAGAGCAAAAAACCAACAACTTTCACTTCTTGAAGACACAGAACATCAATACCAACATACTTTTGAAGAGTATTCCTAATAGAATGCTTCCTAGAGAGGTTTGTTAGACCTCGAACATTCCAGGAAAGGAAATTCATGTTAGAAACTCCACCATTTCATTGGAGTCTGGCTCTTCCAGAGAGGAAAAGTGATTTTGCAAAAAATTTGGTGGGATTGACCCAATTTGAATTGTAGGAGATGAATGCCTTCGTTTCTCTTGAACATATTCTCCTTCTTCCAGAGGTCGAGAAGGACTGTGAGGCCTCCTATGAATTCCCAACATGGGAGGAGACTTAGTCAGCTGCGCTATCATAACTGAGGTAGGTTGGGACGTAGTCGTAAGCCTTGGTCGCAATGAAGTGCTATGAGAGCTCGTCTGGGCTTCCTTCCCCTTCACAGAAGGGTTTGAAACTTACTTTGCTGGCTCGGGGGTTTTGGTAACCACCTCGAAGCCATTGGACTTATTTTTTCGGTTGGTAACTGTTGTCCATTTTTCCTTTGGTTTGGCGGCAACACCTTCCGCTTGATGGGGCTTGTTAGCTTCCCGTGGCAGAGATTGAGTACGGGGGACTGCAAGAGGGCAATCGTTAATCTTGTGGTCAGCGGATTGACACCAATAACAAGTGTTAGATAGATTAAAATAAGTGACCACCTAGGTACGGTGAAAAGAGCCAATTTGAATATCAATGGACTCTTTCACAACCTATGAAAGGTCCACTTTGACATAGACTCACTTTTGAGGGCGAGCTTGAAAGAACCTATCTAGTTTGACACAAATAACTCTCCCTAGAGAGGAAGCAATATCTATAAAAAATGCAAACAAGGCAAGGGCAGATCGGGAAACTCAATCCAGACTGGAACCCACAACTTGGTGTCATCTGAGACAGCAAAGTCCTGGGTCCAAGGCTGGAAAACCAACAAAGAGGACCGAACATACCAAGGACCATGGTTCAGGATTTCCTGAACATGATTGACCTCAGCAAAGCGAAAAAGAAAAAAGCCTTTAGTCAAATTTTGAACCATATCAAGGCGGATCCCATGAGGGACCCAGGCCTTTTGAACCCATTCTTTAAGCACACTTTTATAGGGAGTCCTCCCAACAAAATAACCAACAAGAGTATGTTGCTCTAACCATTGACATGCAAAATCAAAATCCGGCATGGGTAACACCACATCAGACGGGGAATCAAAAGACTTACCTCATGGAACACTTTCGGAATAAATTTCCAAGGATGCTTGTTCGGAGGAGGAGCCATTGAGTAGTGTTTACTTCACAGGGTGTATTTCAACGTACTACGAAAGTAAACTAAGCTATGCATAGAATATAGATACGTACAACATATTCCAGAACACAAGATACATGAAATAAGGAATGCTTCTATTCATTTATCCACAGTAAAGTATCAACATTACAATAACATAGATGTCAATAGTATTATCATCATAATATATTCCCGACTAGAAGGACTCAGTACATATAACGCTCGGCGGTGCTTGAGAAACCAACCATCATGACATTTCATAACAACCTGTTGACCACTAATCGGGACTTAATTACCCGATTACACATGGCATTCACTACATTAATTATTTGCATTACAACTATAGTTTTATTGAACATATATAACTGGCCGACTATGCTACGACCGACTACAACTAAGAAAATGACTGCTTACATCATCCCCCCCACAGAAGAAGTCTTCTAGACGACATGCCAAACCAAAGGGGAATGATACTACACATGATACTAGTGAGAAGAAGGGGGGAGTGAAGACGTCCCTGGATGGATCGATGAAGTAGGGGTAGCTGTCGGAGAGTGCTCCCTCAATCGCCTCACCTCCTCTGTACATGTGTGGAGCTGGCGGCCGGCGAGTATCTCTCATTCCTTGGCGGCTTTGACCATGCGAGCCACCTCCATCAATTGGCTTTTGGCTTTCTCCACCTCCGTGCTCCTTGCTGCCAGCTGATCCTCTAACTCCTTTATTTGTTGTTCCCATGTTTGCTCCTTCTATTGTGCCTCTTCCTCCATGGCGGCCAACTTGGCCTCCAAGGCCAATGCACGGGCTTTCTCAGCCTCGGCTAGTTGGGTCTGCTTGGCCAATTGTGTTTGAAGGTTCTTCATACTCTTGACCGACTCTTCGTTGACCTTCTGTAACATTCTAAATGCCTCTACCTTCCCTGCCAGTGCTACCTCAGTGGACACTGCTTGGCGCTTCACTACATAAAAGATGTCTCAGAAAGCTAACTTGATACAGTAGAGGCCTTCTAGAACTTGAGCATCCCTCCCCACCCTCCTTGGTGGTATGCCATGCCACATTCTCAGCATTGTTGGAGTCTCCCCCACTGGCCAACCTTGACTAGTAAAAATACGAGCAAATTCTGACCCGCACCCCATATGCACAAATCCATGGATCCATTATACCTCCTGGGCCACTAGCGGGGAGCGACCAGCCATAAGCTCCTTTGAGATCGCTCCCACTTGCATCATGAGTCTTTCCATGTGTTGGAGTTTTGCTACGTATTGCTGCACGGTCCCCACAGGATCTGACGGATCTAGCTGCGACATCTCCACGACCAAGCCAAAATCAGTGGACCCATCCCCTTCCTCCTCACTGCCAGACACTAACGGCGACTCCTTGTCCATGGTGGGGGTCTCCCTTAATGTTTCCCCCCTACTCTCCTGTACTGGCTCCATCTCTTTTGCCACCGCTGGCTGCTGCTGGTGTGTCCTTTCCTCTTCTACTAGCTTGGCAGTGACGCTCTCCTGTGTCTGGGGAAGTGGGCCTCCCTCGCCCGCACCCTTAGCCAAAGCCTCCGAAGGGCTCGGTACTGGCAGCTCCGGCTCGGCAACCTCAATTGTGAACCCAATAGACCCAAGCCAATCATCTATCTGTGCCACTCCTGGCACTCTTGGCGGTGTAACAAGGGGAATTGGTGATTCTGCCAATGCGGTGACTTGCTCCTGAGTTGTAATAGTCCCCCATGTAGTCACTGGCCTAGTGGTCAATGGTAATGTTGGCGGTCTCAGTACTAGTATGTCTGGCGATGCGGTTGGGGCTGAGGTAATTGGCGGTGCCAGTCTTGGCGGTGTATCTTCTGAAGTTGCCAAACTTGGCGGCGTATCCCCTGAAACTGCCAAACCTAGTGGTGTATCCTTTGAAACTCCCAAACTTGGAGGCGTATCCTTTGGAATTGCCAACCCTGGCAGTGTATCTCCTGAATTGGCCAATTGCGGTGTACTTCCTGCAATTGCCAACCCTGGTGGTGTTGCAGCTGGCGGTGTCGAGTCTCCTGCGAGTTGTTGAACTGCCAACAGAGTTGTCGAATTGCCAACACCAACAAGAACTGCTGGGTTAGAGCTGGTTGTAGGCATAATAAACCACAAAAACTGCTGTAAATGCGGTTGTACACATAGAGTAAATGAAAAATTCTGTGCCTAAGGTGCGGTATGATGCAAGAGGGGCCAAGGATGACTGCAGACACAAGAAACCCTAGCAGAGCTCATTCACCTCTCCCTTGAGGTATATTTTTTTCATTCCAAATTTTGAATATTGTGTTGATGGGAATACTTTGAATTGTCCCCATTGAAGGTTAGGTTCATGACCCTTCCATTGATGGTAATTTATCATTGGAAGGGTACCCTTAAATATCATAACCTAGATGAGATAAGTTCGACTATGGGCTTTGGGTTCTCAATGGATGTAATGGGCACACAGCTTGTTGGCATGAATGGTTGTAAGAGCATTCTTATTGCTGAACTTTTTAATGAATTTTGGTGTCAAAGCAATTTGGATGCGACATGTATGTTGATTATTGAGAATTGAATAATATTGTCATTGGTTTGTGGCATCTCAATTATCTTCTAATTTTTTTTTGTTGTGTACTTTGTTGGTATTTTTCTTGCTAATGTTTGAGCTGCACGAATAAATTGGTCTTTGTTAGACCCCCTATCCATGACTACATCAAGTGGTACTAGAGCTCAGTTGTGGCTAGGTTGGCAAAAGGGTTGGAGGTAACCCCATAGTAGAAGCTTGTGCATTTGGTGCATTGCATGCTAGCCATTCAAGAAGTACAAGAGGTGGTTGAAATTAGAGTGGGCAACATGATGATGGCGAGGATCAAAGGGAATGACAGGATGGTCAGCTGGCTAGCATTTTGAGAGCTATTGAAGGAAGGTTGGGAGTCCCTGAGACCACACAAAGGTGAAGAATGGTCGAAATTGAAGATGCCATTGTTGATGAAAGACTACTCTAGGAAACATGCGATATGGAAGCTTCTAGTTCAAGAGGAATTGAACATAGAAGATGAATCTGCTAGGGCATTGATAAGAATAGGAAACCAAAGTTTGATCTTGTTATTCATGAGGTTTGGATCTTGAGGAGTTGTTGGATTGGATCCATTACTTGGAGAAGTATTTTGTGTTTGAATCCATTGTAGGTCCATAAAGTGTCAAGTATGCAACCATCAAATTGAAGGGCATGTTGTCTTGTGGTGGTACTATATGTAGAAACATACGGTAGGAAATAATAGGCCAAAGATCACTAGGTGGGATTTGATGGTGTTGCAATTGAAGGGTACATTTTTCCCTGTTCAAGAAATTTTGGAAGTTGCAGCAAAAAAGGATGATTGTGAAGTACACCAAGGAGTTTTATAGACTTAGCATCCGGGTAGGTCACATGGAGATGATGTAGAGAAGGTGTCTTAGTATTTGAATGGATCGCAAAGTGAAATCTAAGATGAGATCTATTTGTTACCACTTGAATATGTTGAGGGTGGCTATTGGCTTGCATTGAGGGCAAAGAAGTTGTCTAGAAAGTAGAAACTGCGGGGTAAGGGCAATGGTGGAAGGAACAAGTAGAGTGGAAAATAAGGCAATGTTGCATCTTGTGGTGCTGCACAAGACTCTAGAGATGAGAAGACTCCCAAGAAAGGGGAAGGCAAAGGTAGAGGAAGTTGTGGAAAGGACTTTCAATGGTACCTATTTCAAATGTTGTGAGGTAGGCCACTAGGAATTTGAATGTCTAGAAGTAGAGAAAGAACATGGACACATGGAGAAGATAGTGCTCATTGTCAAGGGAGTGATGAATTAGGTAGTGAGAGAGAGTGACATGAGAAGGTGGAGGGATCTCAATGTTGTGCAAGGTCTTGTTGAAGCCTACTTGAGATGATGGAGAATAGTGGTTGAGGAAGAGTATCTTTTTCACTAGGTGAAGTCAAGTGGAAAGTATTTTAAGATGATACTAATGAAGAAAGCACGAATAGCCTAGTGTCCATTGAGATGATAGCGAAGTTGGGATTGAAAGCAATTCTACATCCTAATCCTTATTATGTTTCATGGTTGCAAAAGGGTCAACGTATGATTGTAAGAGAGCAATGCTTAGTGACTTTCATATTTGAGGTAATACAAATGAGGTATGGTGTGATGTGAGTCTTATGGATCCCTGTCATGTGTTGTTGAGTGGACCATGGTAGTATGATGTGTGTGCCATTCATAAAGGAAAAAAGAACACATTCACCATTACCAAAAGTGGAAAGAAGTTTGAGTCAAAGTTGTTGAAGGTTGAGGAGGATGCCACAAATGGTTGCATAATGTTCTTATCTACCAAGTAGTTTTTAAAGTTGGTTGAAGAATCATAGGAGTGCTATGTATTTAGTTGTGAAACTTGTGCCAATGGAGAAAAGCGAGTTGCACAAGTTAGAGGATCCAAAGGTAGAGGCATTGTTGAAGGAGTTTGAGGATGTCATGGATAGTGGAATAAATGAGGTTTTGCCATCATTGTAGAGCATTTCACACTATATGGATTTAATTCCAAGGTCCAACTTTCCTAATAAGGCCTACTATAGGATGAGTATTGGTTGTGAAACTTGTGCCAATGGAGAAAAGTGAGTTGTGCAGCTTAGAGGACCCAAAGGTAGAGGCACTATTGAAGAAGTTTGAGTATCATGGATAGTGAAATAGTGAAGGTTTTTCTGTCATTGTAGAGCATTTCACACTACATGGATTTAATTCTAAGGTCCAACTTGCTTGATAAGGTGCCCCATAGGACGAGTCTTGATATCAAGTGCAAAATCAAATAGACAAGTGGAAGAGTTGATGAAGAGATGTTGGATTCAAGAAAGTATGAGCCATTGTGATGTACTTGCATTACTTGGGCTGAGAAAGGGAGGAGAATGGGTATAGACTATCATGCCATCAACAGTATCACCATTAAGCATAGGTTTCCATTGCTCTACATGGATGACCTAATAGGTTTTGTGAGTGGGGCATGCTACTTTTTTCCAACTTGACCTCAATACTTGCTATCATCAAATTATAATCCATGAAGGAGATGAGTAGAATACAAATTTCAAAACAAAAGATGGATTGTATGAGTGGTTTGGTCATAGCCTTTGGATTGACCAATGCTAGTGAATAAAGCTTTGAAACCTTTTTTAGGTAAGTTTGTTGTTTTTTGGATGGTATTTTAGTATTTAGCAAGACTAGAGAAGAGCATCTTGAACATTTCGGTACATAGTGGAGGATTGGGAGAGCATTCAGTACAGACAAGACATTGGCCATGGTGGAGTGGTTTTTTTTGTCTAGGCTTGCACTATAATGTTTGAAAATTTGTTGAGAGATGCAAATTTTTTGAAATTGCGTAGGGTGTTGCCCAAAATATAGGGTTATATAAACCATTATCAGTTCTAGAGAAGCCTTGGGGGGACCATGGATTTTATCCTTGGATTGTTGTAGACTTAGAGGTGTAATGGTTCCATCTTTGTAGTTGTTTACAAGTTTTAAAATTTGTCACATTTCATTCCTTGCTAAAAGACAAGTGATGCTTCTAAGATTGTAGACCTATTCTTCAAGGTAGTTGTGAGGATACATGGGTTGTTGCAGAGTATTACCTTAAATAAGGATACTTAGTTCTTGAGCCACTTTTAGCACACCTTGTGGAAAAGGTTGGGTACATAGTTGAATATGTTTTGCATACCATCCACAAATATATAGTTAGATGGAGGTTGTTAATAGGAGTTTGGGAAATCTCCTAAGAAGTTTGGTGGGAGACAAACCAACATAGTGGGATACATTGTTGGCTCAAGCATAATTTGCGTAACAAATTATTGAATTGGTCTATAAGCAAGAACCCTTTTTAGATTGTGTATGGGACATCTCCCAAAGGTGTTATAGACTTGTTGAGATTACTTGATGGAGAATGCATTAGCATAGATGCAAAAGACTTTGCACAACACATACAAGAGGTTCATGCATATGTGAAATAGCAATTGGAGAAAAGTAACAATAAGTGTAAGAGAAGTGCAATATGTTGGGGTGGCCATTGCAATCCCTTTCACTTGCTTAATTTTAGGCACCATGCCCAAAATTTTTCTACTTAGGATGTTTGATGCAACAACATCTTAGGGGTTGAGCAATCTTGCATCACTCAAAAATATTTTATTTCATGTTTTGTTCGATTTTAATGGTTTTCTAGTTATTAGGATCTTGTTGCAGCATATGGTTCTTGTACAAAGGCATTTTCATGTCCAATCATCAATATGATGTATTTCAAATACTAGACCAAGATCTCACAATGTGGCTATTGTTCGAGCTTTGCGGTGGTATTTTAGGACATTTCCAAGCTTATTGGTCCTAAGGAGATTTGTAGTTAAAACCATACCGAATTTTAATTCATAGATCTCATTGCACACAACACCCACCCTAGGGGTCCTCTTGATCAATAGGCTATAATGTTCAAAGGGTCCTTTTGTGTTTCATGCCAAATTTTGAATATTACACCAATAAGAATACTTTGAGTTGGTCTCAACAAAGGTTATGAAAGATGGTTCATGATCCTTCAGTTAGTGATACCTTTTCATTGCTAGGATTCCCTTTAAATAAGACAACAAGTTCTTCAGAACAGGGTAGAATGTAGATTATGGGCTTTAGGTTTTTAGTTAATGTAGCGGGCACATAACTTGTGGGCATGAATGATTGTACAAGCATTCTCATTCCTAAACTTTGTAGTGGCTTGTGGTGTCAAAGCATTTGAATGCAACATGTATGCTGATTATTGAGAGTTGAGTAATACTAACATTGGTTTGTGGTATCTCAATTGTCTTCTAACTTGTTTTTGTTGTGTGTTCTATTGGCATTTTTCCAAGTTGCTGGTTTTGGTATGGGGTTGGGTATGGGGTTCGGGTATGCCAATACTACAATTTTTTTCTTTGGGTAGGGTATGGCTGAGTACAGTTGGATTGTATATATATATATATAATTTAAATACCTCAGAATTTGCAAAAAAAGAAAAGACACATAAATTCATGATTCAATGACTTGTCAAATGTCAATATACAATGAAGATTATAATCAATATTCAATAATATTCATATTGCTCTTCATTGAGAGAATCAAAATCAACATTTGGTTTAGTTTCATTTGAGCCACAATGAATTACAATGCCACTTCCATTAGCCATGTCAATGTAGAAGTTGCCTCATCTAAAGAGATTTTTGTTAAGTTGTGTGACAATAACATCTAAGTTAGCACACTCGAGTTAGATCCCAATTCCTTGTCATTGCCTCATTGTAATCAAGTTTCTTATGTGACAAGAGATCCCAATAACTAGTGGGGTTATGGGAGTGGAGACCTGAATGGGGTTGAGGGACACTAGGCAACACCCCTCACATATTCCCTATTGTAGGATTGATGGGCAGAGTCCTTGCAACCAAGCCCAAATTAAGGCTTTTGAAACCACACAAACCTTCATGGTGCAGGCTATTTTCACAATTTTATCACTTAAGGGTGAAATTAGGTATTTGGCACATTTTTGTTTTTAAAAATGTTTTAATTTTTTTTCTTCTTTAGGTGGCACTTGGGTCCCCTTGGGTTCACTCGGGAGCAGCTCGAGTTGGCCCATGGTCCTGCCTAGGCACCTGAGGTTTGTTATGGGTAGGTTCCACAATGAACCCAATGTGCTTGGGTAGGGCCTTGGGCAAACCGAGGCCGCTCCCACTGTAGGACCGATACCTAGATTAGGACCCAATAACATAGGTATTCTGTTAATTTGTTTGGATTGCATGAATAGGTTGTTTTTCATTAGACTCTCCTTGTGATTGCATTAGACAAGGCATCTAGGAGGGTACCTCTAATTATTCAAAGTAGGTCATATAATTGGACATTATTCATGATGATCCCCAATTACTTGTTTATGTACCTTGGAGGTTTGTATGATCACATTTGGAAGGAACTTACATTGTTTGATTTAACAAAACCCTTAAATTTTGCGATGAAGGAGAAGAAAAGTTATAAATGTCATTGTAATGCCCTATTTTTTAACTGACAACATAGGATTAGCATTGAGTGAGTGAATTGGCAACACAAAAATAGTTAGGGTTAGTTAAATAATGAAATAAGGTAGATGAGTCAGTTAGTATTAGTTAAATAAGGAAATAAGGTGGATGAGTAAGTTAGGTCAGTTAAATAAGGATGGATTTGTTTGTTATTGCCATTGATTGAGGAAGGAACTTGTTAGTTCGATTGCTATCAATTGAGAACTAGTTTTGCTTATGATTGAGGAAGCATAGTGCATATAGGCATTGTTGGGAAGAAAAGAAAATGACACTTGAAATTTGATTGGATGTTGTGTTTCAATAGTTGTGGCTTGGAGATGAAATTCTTCAAACATAGATATTAGGCTTCTTGAGGACAAAAACCCTTAAGTAGTAGGTTGACATTTAGACTAACATTTGGAATACCGATAGTGTCTAGTTCTATATGTGGGTGTGTTTATATCTATGTTCTACCAAGTTTTCGGGATGGGGATGATAGGGGATGGGGTGTGTGTTTTCAGGACGGATTTTTTTGAGGCCATTTTAAGGGAGGGCAGTGGATGGTGTTGGTTCTTTTCTTTTGCAACCCTCAATTCTAAGAGAAGTACAATGCCTAAACCAGGGGAAGAAAAGGTTAAGGCAAAGATTTTCCCTATAATTAAACAAAGGACAAGAGAAAGCCAATGAACAAGGCTGGACCTAGCCTTCTGCACTTCGAGCTCCACAAGACTTAGGAGGGAGATGAAATTCTTCAAACATAGATATTAGGCTTCTTGAGGACAAAAACCCTTAAGTAGTAGGTTGACATTTAGACTAACATTTGGAATACTGATAGTGTCTAGTTCTACATGTGGCTGTGTTTATATCTATGTTCTACCAAGTTTTCGGGATGGGGACGATAGGGGATGGGGTGTGTGTTTTCGTGATGGATTTTTTTGAGGCCATTTTAAGGGAGGGCAGTGGATGGTGTTGGTTCTTTTCTTTTGCAACCCTCAATTCTAAGAGAAGTACAATGCCTAAACTAGGGGAACAAAAGGTTAAGGGAAAGATTTTCCCTATAATTAAATAGAGGACAAGAGAAAGCCAATGAAGAAGGCTGGACCTAGCCTTCTGCACTTTGAGCTCCACAGGACTCAGGAGGGTAATCCTTTTATGAGTCTCAAAGAATAATAAAACCCTTTATAGACAATGCTACAGACATGAGACTAAGTCCAAATGGCACAATGCAATAAAGTGAAAATACTTTCATAAGCTTATTATTGTGCTAATCTCACATCAAATTGCAGCCACAAACCCTTTGAAAGTGGATGTTTATTATGTTCTCAGATTTATGAATAGAGGGTGCTATATATTTCACCACATTCAAGTATGATCCCTGATACTTTGAATAATGTTGAGAACTAATAACTTACATAAACATGTCTTCATCTCAAATACATAGAGGAGTGATAAATGAAGAAATCTCAAGCATATCCCGTACATTCCTTAAACTCCATGAAGACACAGAAACCCTAATAAATTAGATTTAAAAGAAAAGATTCATTGAAATTTATAAATTGTTTGAACCATTCTGGAAATAGAAATTGCACAAGACTGACCGGTGCCTGAGTATGGGCTACAGAGTCATGTATCCTGCATCTTATATCACAATGTAAAACATATCTTAATGATTTTTTGTTATATTACGACCTGATGATAATAAGATCTCTAAAGCCTGCAATACAATCATACTTAGCAATCCATCTGAACGTATAATATTCTTACTATTTTCATGAAGCATTTAATCTATCCCTTGGACATGAAGCAATAATGAAAATAGTTCTCTGCAGCAAATGTGCAGGATGAAACCAATAATCCTTGATTATTCCTAGTCAAACAACATTACATTTCAGCTTGGAGACAACTAAAAAACAATGTGTATTCATATATGTCACAAGTCAAGATACAACACTATGATGTGATGACCTATAGACATAGACCTTCACCTAATACAAAGAACCCTCACATCCCTGTACAAAATCTTTTTTCTCTTTCAGAACTTCCTGAACCAGAACAAAAAACCCCTTCCAAATGACTGGAAGCTACCTTAAAAAGAACAGAGAAAACCTAGATCAAACCCCCAATCAACACATGGCATACTGAACCCCCTTGATTTGCAATTGAAGATGATATTTGGAATATGCCTTTTCACTTTATTTCCCTTTTGATTGCTTTCAAGCTACCCACCAAAAATGATTTTCAACATTTCATTTACAATCCCGTGCAACCTTTCACCACTGTGTTAAAATTAATTTACCAGCTCTATTTTCACCCTACAAGTGAAAATTTTCACCTTCAGATGGTTATCAAACTTACTGGGAGTTAAAAAAATGCGTTTACTTAAGCATTTTACCCTTCAGAACTGCCTCGTTTGTCTGTAGCTAATTTAGGCATTTTGTCAAATAGTTAGCCTGAAACCAACTTATTTACATTGGCACATTTTCTCCTTGAAAATAACCATCTTACATGTTGAACATGGTCTGCAAAAATAGACAGAACAATAATGGGGACATTACACATTCTAGCATTGGGTTTTATACACGTCTGTAAGCAAGCTCCCTCCTTCACCACTGGTAGTGCAAGGACATTAATGGCAACTGTGTATCATTTCGACAAATTTACAGACCTTGCACAATATTCATGTATGTTTCAAGCATATTCTAGACACTTTCATCAATGAAATGGCACTAAGAACATGCATAGGTCGTGAGAAGCACTTGCTGGAAGCTTTTGAGCTTCCCGACACCCCAACAATGGTTTGAAGTTTCGAACAACACTGAAAATGCTCCCAAGGCGTGGGAAATAGCTTGGACAAGCTTCTGGGCAAAAAAAAATCATATTCAACCTGCAAACAGCTTAAAAAATTGCCCCAAGCCATAAAAACGTGACTACTTATTTCCAGTGATGTTTTAAAGGTTTGCTGCAAGTTTAAACAATAAAAACTGCCCAAAATAATGCTACAGGAGCTTCAGGTCGTGAGAAATGGTGTATGCAGTTTTTTGGAAGTGCAAACAGCATTTTCATGTTTGCAAATGGTCTTGAAATGTTGCTTCAAGTTTCTGCACGTGAATAATCACCATTTCCATGCTGCCATGAAGGTTACTGAAGCTTTAAACAATGAAAAACTGCCCCCAAAATGGTGCTGGGAGAGAAAGGAAAGAATAGCAGGAAGAAAAAATGATTCGCACATGAGAAATAAGCCCTCCTTTGGTGCCTCAATCACTGTCTAGCTCAGCAAACAAATAGCCAATCAAAACCTTATCGCTCACTTTCCTCTCTTTGTAGACTTGTGCTTGATTTTCCCTTCACAATGGCGAAGCTGCGAAATAACTCCACGTGAAAGTCTTTTACTAAAATATGGAGCCTCCTCTCGGTCAAACAAAGCCAACCCTTTAATGCTATCGTCAGCCCACACATTCATTTAATGCATTTCGCAACACTTTCCCTAGTCACAACAATGTTTCGCGTTTTCCTTTCCACCAAGCGAACTTGTGATATCCCTCCACATGTAAAGGCTGTTGAGTTAAATGCATGCTCAACACTATCACTTAAACTATCAATTTTACATGTGAAGAATTGTCCCATTAGAACGCCAAACTCTACAACAAAAGCAATAAACCTGAGTTATGGGAAGAACCAAGAGGAAAACAATTTTAATACCAATATTTATGCCTTTGGAAGTATTTAAAACATATAAAATATTTAAAAATTTAAATAATATCAAAATTATAACACTAAAATTGGCTTTTTTAATTAATCCGTAGGCCAAATGACAGAACTGGTGCTACAGGTGCAAATGACTTGTGGAGGCTGCAAAATCTTGTAGAGAGCCATTATTAATTATTTAGATCATTGTGATGTCTCCAAAAATTGCACAACGGATTTTCAAGACCTTTGTAAATTGGGTCCTCTGGCAGGACACTTAAAATTTTTCTAGTTCGAACCCCAAAACATCTCCGATGGCCACGAAAACGGAGATATAGGCTAATGAAGACAAAATAACAACTGGGTTGTCACCAGAATTGACCCATTTGAAACATTTTACAAGACCCTTTGGACCTGCTCCAAAATAGCAACACATTCAAATTTGCCTCAAAACTCATCCAAAGTCCACGAAACTGAGTTTGCATACTCTTGGTAAGCTATAAAAACATTCTATCAAAGGAAATTTCATGACGACTCATAGACTGGGAGATTTTAATGCTAGGAGTTTTAATCAATCTTATTGCCATGGGGCTGAGAAACAAGGTTCTATTGCATATCTCAAGACAACTAAGCACTAGAAATTTTATCAAATTTGTAGGTGCCAACAGATGGAAAAGGGGACGACTATATAAAAGATTAGGGAAAATTTTAAAAATATATGAAAATTTCAAATATTCATATGATAACATTGATAAGCCATTCATTATATACACTATAGAATCCTTAGTACACAACATTAGAGTTGAATTGAGAGTTCACATTAGAGTTGAACAAATTAATAGATGTCTAGACTCAAAATTAATTGCTTTCACAATTCTCTGCCAATGTGCATATGATATAAAATTAAAGAATACAACAAAATTCCTAAAGGATGCAAGTTTGAACTACAATATGTCAAAAGACAAAGTCACAAAAACATATTGATATAAAGTATGAGGCTGCCCCTAATCAACATCTACCAACATTGCATAAAATTGGATTTTGACTTTGAGCCACTACCACTATGAGGGATTGCACCATCCAATGGATCTCCAACCAATCCCTCTAGTGTCTCCTCATCAATTTAGGTGGCATTTTTGTGATCAATATTCCATTGTAAAGTTGGACTCTGTTGATACTCTGTTGTTTGATGATCTTGAAGTCGCAAAGCACTATGTATGGCCACCAACTTCTCTGCTCGTTTAGAGGTAAGTCTTCCTTTTGATAGAGTGGATGGAACTATATGTAGACTAGTTCTTTTTTGTAGCATAGGAATTGACAACCTATGAAAGGAGGTGAATAGCAAGCATCATCAACTCTAGTGTATTGTTGATGTGCCATGTCCATCGTCCAATAGGATTAGTTTGAGCTAATGTAGCTCTATCTATCTTCACCGCGGGTTGTTGAATGTTGGACCACAAAGATTAGTAAAAGAAAACCATTGTGTTTGAAGTATACTTGATTCCTCACTTGAATACATTTGTCAAAGGGCTTTCATTAACCCTTCTTTCACCTCATCGTCATCACAAGGAGGCAACCTACTAGCCTTTGGTGCATATTATTTGGGATTTAGAGCAAAGGTTGCCATATGAAGCTAGGCATTCATAGTGTTCCATTGCCGTATCACAATGAGTTTAATATGTTGCTCATATAATCCCATATTAGTATCCTTGTTGCAAATTGCTTTCTTCATCCGCCCAAGCATGTTGTCAAATGTCTCATAAATCTCTCCAAGACTAGGAGAGCTTGTATTAGCATTTAGCATATCTAGTGACAACTACAATAAGGGAGATGAAGGAGCAAACATGTCTTCCAAACAAAAAAATCAAAAAAGACGAGTTACAAAATTAGAATAAAAAATTTAATAATAAAATCGACAATCAATTTATTAATAAAATTAACAAGTCATTAAAAATCAGGAATTTCTTACTTCATAGTGGACCACTAGTCATCATTAAGGATTTTTTGTTTGATACTTTTTCCTTTCGCAGTGCTTGTAGTAGGCCATCTACTCCACTCTAAATTAACCATCATCAACTATAGAGCCTCTTGCACCTTGAGCATCCTCTCCAACAAAATGAAATAATTGGCATACCTTGTCTCCATAGGTTTTTGGAATTCCTTCTTCGAAAAATTATGGAAGAGAGCAAGTGAAGTTTGGTGGTTGCAAATGAACATTTGAATATCTCTAGCTTCTACCATCACTTGTTGTACCCACTCTATCTTCCGTATGTTTTTCAATTTGTTGTTTGATGCATGAACACAACATGGAGTCTAGAAGATGTGCTTTTAAGCACCCTACACCATCATGCCAACTAATTTGGACATGTGTTGAGTTCGTGACCACTTGTACAATATTTGAGGCCCCAACCTCCTTTGTGGCATCTCACAAAATATGAAATTGGAAGTCGACATCCTTGTGCTTTGTAGAACAATCAATAGCTCTATGGAAGTAAGAGTCAGTTGAACATGTGACTATGACGTTGATGAGTGGTTGATGTCTCTAATATTGGTCCACCCTCTGTTGCAAAACTCGCAAAAATCTATATAATTTTTTTTTCTTGCCTACAATTTAAAAAAACATGATTTTTACTTCATTTTCACACATGGTTGGCGACTTATGACATGCGGTGACATGGCAACTAGCAATGAAGGTTTGTGTGGGTCAAGGGGCTGCCCCTCAACCCCGTTGGGGGCGTTGCCCCCAAACTCACAAGGGGCGCCACCCCTTGACCTCGTTGGGGGTGATACCCTTGAACCCCCACAAGGGGCATTGCCTCCAAACCCCCATGAGGGGCGCTGCCCCTCAACCCCATCGGTATCTCTATTCCCAAATCCCCATTAGTTATTAGGATCTCTTGTCAAAAAAGAAAATTGATTACAATGAGGGGGTGATGAGGACTTGAAAATTTGAAATATAACTCTTGAGTGTGCTAACTTAGATGTTATTATTGCACAACTTGCAAAAATCTCTTTAGATGAGGCAAGTTCTACATATGACATCGCTAGTGGAAGTGGCATTGTAACTCATTTAGAGTTCTCAGTTTTTGGTCTTTGATATGTATTAAACTCTAACTTTGATTTATATATGGTGGGAATCAACAATATGCTCTACAAAATTAGTAATATGTGTGTTTTTGAAGAATATTTTCAAAAAATTATGTATTTTAAAATGTTCAATAAAATTGCCGAGTTTTTCTTGAGTTTTTGCCTAGTCCCAAGATTTTAAATTTTTTGGGCTTGCCAAGTCCAAGTTTTTCAACTATGAGTCCACCCATAGTTCACAAACTCAGACTCGGAGAGTACTCGACAAGCCAAAAGAAAATTGACTCTTTAAAAAACACTTAAATTATTGAAAAAATCAGAATTTAAAAAAAAAATAAACTTTATGCAAAATATAGCTACAAAATGGATCAAATGAGTTTGGTGGGTTGTTTGGGGGAAACACCCTCAGCTGGGTGTAGGGGTTTGGTGGCAGTGCCCCTCATGGGGTTCTAGGGGCAATGCCCCCAACGGGGTCGAGGCGCAGTGCCCCCAGTGGGGTTGAGGGGCAACGCCCCTCATGGGGGTTTGGGGGCAATATCCCCAGTGGGGTCAAGGGGCAACGCCTTTCGCGGGGTCTAAAGGCAGCATCCTTGTTGCGATATAGGGCGGGGTCGAAGGGCAGAGCCCCCGCCACCAAGCTCAAATTAAGGCCTTTGAAACAACACAAAACTTCATCCTGCACACCATTTTCGCAATTTTATCAATTAAGGGAGAAATTAGGTATTTGACACATTTTTGTTAAAATTATTTGCTCTCCAATTGCTGTGTGTTTGTAAGGTTGACTCGCCAAGGTTTTTATAGGCCAAAAATCACATCCAAACCACGTCCATTGTGCCAAAAATCGTGTAAAAACGCATTTCACAAATTTGCGTATGAACTGGCGAGTTTTTTTTGGTGAAATCACAGGGTTTTTGGCGAGTTTTTAGGCACAACTCAGCGAGTTTTTAACCTTTGTTGAGCCGTGAGTAAACCCGTGAGTCACTCACGTGGGGCCCACGACCCGACAATTACTTGTGAACTCGGCGAGTACTTGCCGGGTTTTCAATCTATGGGTCCACCCATCCATGACAATAGAGTAGCCTGTCCTAATCCAGGTTTACCTCATGTCCTCTACCACCAACCTCACCTTATAATATTCTTTGTCAAAGAGGGTAGTGTGTAGTTTATGTTCTCCAGTTTGGATGAATGAAGGACCAACATAAGCTACATCTTTGAACATTTGTTTTAAGTAAGGAGAACGTGTTATATGGAATGGGATGGCTTGGGCATAGAACTTTTTAACTTTTTTTCAATGGCCACATCTTGTGCTTGCTTATTGAACATACTTGCAACCGTCCTTGCCTTCTCACTAGCAATATTCTTTCACTTTCTGCTTGTAGAAACATCACCACTACCACTACCAATCATAGAGAACATATGTTTAGTTGATTGTGCAGATTGTGTTGGGATTGACACACCCTTAGACTTTGCTTCCGCTGCCATATGCAATCTATGAACCTCTACCTTCTCATCCTCCTTTATATTTGGACACACCTTAATCCCATGTTTTGTAAGGCCCAATAGATGAGAATGTACTCTTATGTAGGTCCCTCTAAGATCTGACTTACAAATGTGACACAACTGCACTCTACTACTCCCCGATTTTTTTTTCTTTGTCTAGGGCTGTCACTAATTGGAGAAAAGGTTTTTTGGAATTAAGAGGGTCCTTTGCATTAGGTTTATAACTTCGGAAGGGCACTTAAATGGATTTTGTGGCTCTCCCCCTTCACCCATAGCACTCCCACACCTTGATGAACCCTAATTGAGCTTGAAACTCTCACATTTTGATTTTCATTTCTTTTTTCATCTCATGTTCACTACTCTCACTATTGCTGCTTATGTTGTTTTGTTTATGTGAAACAATAATGCAAGTGCAAACGAAAAATAGAAAAAAAAAAAAGTACATTTCTTCCTTTAAATTTAAAAAAAGATAGAAAAAAGCAAAAAAAAATAAAAATGGAAGAATCATTCACCTCTTTCACTTCCCTTGCTACCTCACTCCTCACTTCTCACCAATGTTGCTTTTTCCAGTTACATCTTCAAACCCTGCAAATGATTCTTTTTTGCTCCAATTTGGCTGCAAATTTTTTCAGCATGTAAAACTGAGTTTGAATGAGATATGGAGGCTTTTTTTGTTGCTTTAGGGCTAAGTGTGGTGTGGGGGCCTACAAAAAATAATAATAAAACAATCTTTTTTTAATTTTATTTTAGACCTTTTTTAAGAAATAGTTGCTTCTACAGCCTAGGGGACGACTGACCATCCCTAGGATAGTCAAGGGATGTCCTTTATGTCCTTGGCCTTCTTAGGGATGCCCAGCTGTCCCTGATCTGTCCCCACCCATCCTCAGTACATTTTAGGGCAGAAAAATATAAAATGGGGACAGCTAGGGGATTTCCCCATCTTTGGGATGAGTATGCTTGGAAAGAGCCAGGGGATGTGTCCTCAGGGAACATAGGTTATATAGAATATTACAATCATTGCATTTCCTTAGTGTCAAAAGAGGAGTCCTCTAAGGAAAGAAAGCAAATAATGACACAGGGAAGTAGAATGTGACCATTGTGCAAAAGTAGAAAAATGCTTTCCAATAGAACCATTGTGACATTGAAGGTCATACATAGGCTAATGGTTGGAAAATGAATCCCAAAATTCAGTCACACAGCAAGAAACAAATAGCAGAAACAAAAGAAGGTTATGGCTGCTAATGGATTGTAAGGCACACCTTGATGTCTTAGAGATGGAAACAAAAGTGACAACAAATGAAGAATATGGGTGCTCAATTCAGATTGTAAGGGATATGCTCATATCCCTAAGGTGTTCGAGTGACATTTTGATGACCCTTGGCCCTCTTGGGAATGTCAGGGTGTTCACTGCATGGTAAAAAAAGGGTTTATGCCCCTTTTGAGGGGATGTTTGGGACATTTAGTTGGACCTTGGGTTGTGTCCTCAGGACCACTGGTTTGGTGTGGATGAAAGAAGACATTCTAAAAGCTTTCTTCAAAACCAAGTTAGGATTGTATGAATGATTAGCACTGCTTTGTTCTTTGCACAAAATTCTACAAAATTTCACAAGGTTGATGGATGAGTTCTATGTTCCTTTGTTATTGTCTATCTAGATAACATTTTCATTTTTAGCAGAACATAAGCAGCATTTAAAGCAAACATTGATACTCTTTAGAACATTTTACTTGTGAATTCTAAAAAATGTGTTTTTGGATGACATTCTTGTCTATCTTAGTTTTGCAATTGGTGGTGGAGGATTTAAGGATTGTGACTAGTGTAAACATGCATAGGATATAAGATTTTAAAGTGTGTTCTTCTATGGCTTAGTAGGAAAGTAAAATATAGCAACATGAAAGCAGAACTGAATAACATAATAACATAATAAAATAGGAAATATATGCAAATAGCAGCTGTGGATTGCAAGAGTATGATGTAGCTTGTTATAGCTTTATGATTTCCTATAGACAAGTATAGGGTTATTATCAAAAGCTGCAGTCTTCAATGATACCTTTGTAAGTGACCAACTAGATTTGCTTAGAATAAGCTAAGCAATTTAATTAGACTCTGTATTGGTGCTCAATTATGATTTCCTTCTTATGCCTACACCATCCCCTCTACTAAAAAGAAGGCTCACTCCCGACTATCAATTCTTGCAGTTTTGGAGTTGGGTAGTGCTACTTCTGTGCTGTATCAAACACCACAATGACAATTCATTTGTCTGTTGCTAACCTGTTCACCTTGTTCTTCACCATATTGATGTTCTTTAGCACGACTTAAGTTGTTCGTAATGACCTTTGGCATTGTAATCTACAAAAATGATTTGCTTTTCGCCCACTCACTTTTTCCTTTTCAATTTTCCTCAATCTGTGGTTGCTAGTTATATTCATTGATTGGCAATTGCTGGATGTCCATTCAACTATTTTTTTATTATCATGTTTTATTAACTGATTATCTTCTTAACCATCATCACCAATAGTCATGCCATTCAACATGCAGCATCTGTTCATATGTGACAGTGTTTCTAGCTAATTGAGCTGTTCTTAACTTGATTAGGGTTGATGGAATGTTGTTGGATGTTTTATTCATCCAGTTTTCACCATTCGTTGTGTGGGTTCATTGTGTCTGTTGAGTCTTTTGTGGTTGGTGGTTGCAATTACACAACTTGACAGTGGTTTCAGAATATGTGAATTTTCCATGATGAGGTCTGTGTTGTGTCCATTATTTTTCTAGAAATTTGATTGGCTGTCTTTGGATGGTGCTGTTGTCTGGCAGGCATGGCTTGTAGCACAGTGAGCTTTTCGTTCTTAACTGTAAGTGGTTTTGTTTCTATGTATTTACTAGGTGCAGGTTTCAGCATTTCATATCCTCCCATTTGCCAATACATTAGACCTTGATTAGTATACTTGCTAACTTCAGAATTTTCATCTAGGTGTAACATATTCTCGTTGTCAGGTAATAATTCAAATCCCCACTCAAACCAGAGTTTTCTCCTATTATTTGGTCTCTTAATTTATCCATCTTGATGAGTATTTTACTAATTTTCACTGGAATTGTCTTGTCTTCCTAACTATGAATAACCTTTGCTTTCTTCCACCATGTGCATTCCAGTATGCACTGTATTGATTAAGAACACTTTCCATTCCTATAATTACAATTTACAAAAATTGCTTTTAATACTTTATCTGCTGTTGTAATTTCTTGTCTTTAACACTCCTTGGTAGGGTGATATGTCTGTGATTCTGTAATTTTAATCTAAAGACTAAAGTTAGCTTTTAGCAATGGTGGTTTCCATAAAACATTCTTTATTTTTTCTTATTATATATTTACACCTGAACCTTCAATTAATTCATTTGCTAAAAGTAGATACCATATTTCAATAGTTACATTTGAACCCCATTATTTCCCAATAACAATGCATCTCTCCTATGTTGTTTCTTGTTTGTTTTGCTGATGGAGGTAACTGTACCTGAGCAGTTGAGCTAACTTTGGTAAACAATTAATCAATAATTTGACTGTTACTGTAACTGTAGGTCCACAAGTTAATGAAACTAGATGGTGCATGAAATTATTTTCCTTTCCTATTCTCTTTTCCTTGCTTTTCTAGCAACAAGTATAGAGACTTATCTTCTATGTGCCTTTCTATTTCAATCATATTGGCTAATTTCTGTTTGAGATAGTCATCAACATCATGGTCTCTAGAGGACCACGTTCACTATATATTTTGAGATCAACACCAGCATATTTAGGAATTCATTAGATTGATATATTCAAGAAAGTATATCCATATATTTCTTGGGAGGTTTACCCAAAAATAGGCAAGGTAGTAATTACTTGTTAATAAAATAGGTAGTTTGATTCCTGTTAGACCAGTTTTGGTCAAGAACCAATGCTAAACTTTTTCGGCCATGTATGTGTTTGGTTTTGTTTGCCAAATTCCACTATATGAGACCAAGATTCTTGATTTTGAGTAATTTTTGAACAATTTTGTGGGTAGGACGGATACTTGGTTGCAGAGGTGGAAAAAAGTCTACCCACAAAAAGATGGACAAATCAAAGTGGTCAATTAGACTCTTGACTGTTTGACCAAAAGAACCCCAATACCTGGTATAGTAATCTATCCAAAACTAAACTGTTCTATAAAAGCGAGCTACACACCTCAACTAATATTTCTCCATTTGGTATGTGTTTAGGTTTTCTGCCATTCCTGCCACACTGTCTGATGGAAGAGCAAAAATGCAGTTGCAACTTTTGAAGTGTCAGCAAAAGTACAAGCAAAGGCATAACCAACATCATTAAGCATATTATTTAAAAGTTTGAGATTGGTTTGATAGTACATGAGTAAAAGTCAACTGTAGGGATAAGCTAAACCAATTGGATGTTGCCTTTTCATAATTTTGAACAAATTGGTATAATTCATTTAAATTGAATTGGCCCATACATGCATATGTAAACTTGGATAATCTAAAACTAGTTGAGCCATCCATATTGGATGAGAAGGCTAATCCTGGGATTGGCTTCAGATTTGCAAAAATATGCTGTAAGGGATACAGTTCTAGAAAGAAAACTTTTTCCTATGGGGAGAGGTGATGAAGAATATTAGCATATCTGTTTAAAGGACCTGAAGCCAAATAAGGCCCAGTGGTCTCTGGTTGAGTAGTCAAAGGAGATATTTGACCATCTTTTGTTAATCTAGTTTTTGGAGACCAAAATCTTCCCCATTGAGGAGGTTTGATTCAAAATGACGAGAGAAATTCCAGTGTGTATTGAGGACCATGGTATGCAAATGTCATGGTAGGAGCTCATCAGTTTTTAGTGACAGTGGTAGTTCAAAATCGGTGAAGAGAACTTAAAAGAATTCAACCTTCCCGATTCATTTAACCTTGTGGAGAAATTAATTTGGTCTTATCACTTTTATTGATTGGAGGAGTCCCATAAATGGAGAGCTAAAGATGCATGGTGTTGTAAACATCGGGGCAGTTTCTGAAGTCAAAAGGTCTGGTTCACTGTAGCAAAGAGTTAAGAGGAAGTGGAAGGTTTTATAATTTGGTTATCCCACATGCATTACAAAATCAAAGAACGCATATATTGAAACAGGACATGGATTAATAACTAGTATTAGCTAGTACTGCACTTGAATTGAGGTGAATTAGGTCCTAGGAGCATAATTTTGGGCAGCCAAAAATGATTGTCCTATCTTTAATCAGAGATTGGAGTTGCTGCGTGGAATTGCTTATGATGAAAATGAGAGGATTTCTGAGTTCTGAAGTGGGATAGTGCAAGCTGTAAAGCATTGAGAATTTCTATGTGCAAGGAATAATCATAGTTGGAGTAGCGGAATGGTTTGTTGACTAGTCAATAAAAACTTTATGTTCAATCTTTGAATCCTTCACAGATTTAGATTGTTTGATTTCTAGGCTGTTCAACCTTGATTATTCCATAGCATGTTGAAGAAGAATATAAGGTCAAACATATCCAAACATTGACTTCTGCTAAGGCTATGGAATAAGTATAAATGATAACTCTGCCACGTACAAAAATGTTGGGAATTTTGGGGGTTCGGAATTTTTAATGCCAAGCGAAAAGGTCAGAACAAACTCATGAAGACCCACACATCCAAATTATTGGAGACTTAATTAAAACAGAGGTTCCTTGTAACTTACAGAATTTTAGAGTTTTGAAATATTGTTTTCATTGTCTGATGAGGCTGACTTATTGAGGTAGTTGTTAATTGAATCCATGCAATTCAGAAGCTTGGCAACCATAAGCCTCTGGTGAACAAGCGAAGAAATGGATAGGTTCTGAAAATAAGGATGTAAATGATTTTGAGGTCCCTAGGAAATTGTAGAATTGAAATGTTTAGAGACAATAAGAGTATAGCAGTCGATGCGAAGGAGGCCCAATATTCCTCAAAGCAGAACACTTAGCTAACTTCCTAAGAACTTGGGGACTTCAGAGCTTGGGAAATACAAAGTCCATGTAACATAAAACAAAGGCTTAAGTCAATAAAATTTGGAATTTGAAATAATTTGAAAACATCTGTTCTCTTATGCCTCAGTATATGTCCTCATGATGTTGAAAATGGCTATGGGGATTTCCTGGCTGTTTTTGGGGCGGCTAGAAACATCAATGGCATTTCTGGTTTCCCATTGGACCTCTCAGGTGGTATTTTATTTTCTGGTTATGTTTTCTTGAACTTGAAAACTAACCCCAAGATGCAAGAAAGAGTATCTGGTTTACATAGGTAATAGTGTTTCATACACAAGTATTAATTTTATGGAATACCTCAAAACTTAAATCAAATCCTCATCCAAAATTACAAAACCAGATTAGAAATGGTGTAAGTTTTGTGGGGTAAAGGACACCCCCTTAAAAAACAAAACCAGAAAGTAGGATGGCCAGAAATGCTTAAGTGCAGTTCTCTAGTTTCCTACGGGACAACTTTTTTCTTTACATTTAACATTTCTGAGAGCTACTGCTGGCTGTTTTCAATGAGGCAATCTCCTATATCACTGGGAACAGCTGCTTACTGCCAACTTTGGTGTACTTGAAATGTGGATGTACAGGTTTCAGTTTATTTGCATCCTGGTTATACAGACTTTTGCAATTGTGGAATGGACCTATGCAATTAATTCTCTCCTGACAAGAAATAAGGAAAAAATTGAGGATACAATTTTCTATAATGTTTAGCATGTGTCATCTGGTCTTGAGTTCATCCATCCTTAACATTGCTTGGGCTTTGGTGGATCATGTCTCCTCTGGGCTGGAAGATGAGATTAATGCTTCTAGAAATGGTGATCTACCAACACTAACAGATTGATAGAATCCTTTGCTGAAATGAATCATTATCAGGCATCTAAAATCCCAACATTGTTTAAACTTAAAAGGATTCCCATGCATCTGAATAAATGTTCATTTCTATTTTGTATTATATAGGAGTCTGAGCATCTTGATTGAGTAATTGTTTGGTGATGGTTTCATATAGTATATTCCATAATTGACAGATGCACTATTCTTTGTGAGATAGTGTCAATCTCAAACTGACAATCTCTTAGAATTGATATATACTGAAGCTGCCCATTATGGCTGAGCAATCAAACTGAATGTTGCAATGCTATATTTAGATAAATTAAAAAGGACTCAAATGATTAATCTTTTGTAAAATGTGCAATTTCTGTGCCAACTTGGGGTAGTCTTGAATGCAATTCAACCTAAATTTACACTGCAATTTTACCCATCTCTTTTTATATTTTGTTCCCGATCAGGGAAAATTTCAAGTGATTGTTTTTCCAAGCATAGTATACTGGCAAGTAATTTCTTTTAAAACATATGAATGTAGGAAACACAAAAAGATTACTGATAATATGTGAAAAGATTTGACAAACTTGTTTTTACTTTAGTAGTGCCCAAATAGGAAAAATATATTTTCTGAAAAGTGAGAAAATTTATCCAATTGGCAAAAGCTAGCCCATAAAGGATACTCTATTCCTGATTGATTGATTGCCCTAAAGTTGCTGCAGAGTATCGTTACTTGAAAATGCTTTTAAAACTCATTGGTTCTTGTCCTGCAAATTTAACTAACAGGTAAAAATACCGTAACAAACAAGCAATGGTGTAAATTGTTGTGGTGGTTCCATCTGGTGATAATTGTTTTGATATTAGTAAGGTTTCAACTAGGACGGTTCCTGCAGTATTTCCATGACCTTACATGTGTGGCCTGAGTGGGCTTGATGGTGAAGGCATGTTTGCTCTATAGAGGAAGCACAGGTTCAAATCTGGAGGGGGATAGGGTATATGAGTTAAACAATATATAAGTTAATAGAAATACAATTCTCTTGGGAATTTCCACAATAATGCTCTCATACACCAATTTATTGTATCAGTTGCTGGTGACAAAAAAACTATCTTTACCCTCTAGTATAAAAGTCACAAAAGCATCCACTTCTAGTATAATTTAACTTTCGATTTGGTTCTTCTGTGAGGATCTGGCACATAGTTTGTCCGATGAGGAGAAGGTAAGGAAAAGAATGGTGACATGAAAATATGGGAGAGTTTGCCTTTTTTCAAACTTAAAAGTTTGTATCCATTCGTTGCCCTGTCTATTTTGTGCCTTTATGAAGTAAATTAATATTGTTATATCTGAAGTGAAACCATTATCTGAATGGAGGACCATTTCTCACAAGAATGAAAATGGAATTGCTGCTTAGTTTAAACATGACACAATTAATGTATTTGTGTTCATCTAGTGTCTTGTGTCTTTAGTCTTTTGGATGTTCTAACTTGAGGTGTTACCATGATATGATTCCTTTCTTGCAGTAGAATCTTCAAAGAGATATTTCATTGGCTAAGGTTACGTTGTCTTTGCTGCAGGGATTGTCCACCGAATAAAAGTGAAGTTCAGGCTCTTCAATCCCTATGTAAAGGGACTCCTCTCAAATTTGCTTCTAATGAATGTGGGCGCATCAGCTTTTTTTCCTTTTGTAGTGTAAATTTACCGGTTTTGCCATGAAATATATGTAATGCTATTTGTTTTCATTTCAGTGATATGTTTTTATTTTGCCCTTTTCTTCTTAAATAAGTCTTTTTCATCACCAAACAAAAGTTGTCTTGCAGTAAGTGCAGTCTATACTAACAAAACTAACATTATTTTTATTAGTTATCTATCTAATCAACAGCAGCTCAATTTTAATTGTTTAGAGTTACCTGTAAACAAAATTGCAAGTGTTATTTTGATTTAACTTCCCTGGGCTTGCCTTACAGACAAAGGTGCTTACATGAAGAGATGGGTGGTGATGCCTAATCTTTTGAAAATGTTACAACATTTTTGTGATACCTGATTGTGAAGGTGGCGTTATCTTGTGAAATAGTTTGGTCTTAGTATACTGTACGTTAGTTGATTTTGGAGTTCAGTGATACGAGTAAATCTCTGAAAAAGTATGTAGTGTTAGATTTTTCGAATCAACTCTTATAGCTTGTAAAATGATTTAGCCAATTTGGTCAAAAGACTTTCACGTGAGGATTTAATGAGTAATGTGGCAGCTTCAGAGGTTTTTGCAAAATCCAGTGCTCTTTCAAAGAGTTTGTGTTCATATCCATTTTAATGCACGCTCTTTTATCCCTCATGAAAATTTATTGTTTACTATATTTGTATTTCCTTGTATTTTCTGGCAGGTATAGGTATTTGACTGTTGTAGTGAAGTTGTAATGATCCTTGCTTTGAATCTATAAGTCATATGGCCTTAGATATAAAGTTAATAGCTTAATTCTATAGATTAAGGTTTAAATATGATGTGTTAAAAACTTAAAATAGAATGAAGGTTGGAAATTGATGGGATCCTGAAAAAATCTCTGTGAGTGATTACAATAGAGATGTATTCATCTTTTTGATAGTCATATAATTGTTTTGACTGGTGATATGATTTCTTCTAACATTATGTTTTTTTTTTGTAAATTTGTTCCCTTTCACATTGCATACAGTGGTTCCCGTTCCTCATTAATACTTGGTTGGGGTCTGCACAGGTTGACATTCCACCTTATATCCTGTAGTAGCAGGCAAGGCCTGCTTTTGTCATTGTAGGGTTCAAAACAGGTCTCGCTAGAAACTGTTTGGCTCTCTTACCATCTTGTATCTTGTGGACTATGGTATGTTGTTAATGTAAAAAATATGGCACAAATAAGTAATGATTAAAGTGTACTTAATGGTGGAGAAAATGAATCTTGCTTGACGCAGCTAGACTCCCTTACCAAATATCATGTATTCTGTGGATTATGTTGTTAATGGAAGAGATATGGCATAGAGAAGAGATGATGAAAATGTTCATAGCGATCAAGAAAAAGAATACATAGTAGTGTATTTCAAAATCTCATGTATTCATAGATGTTGATCTATAGTTGGATCGAAACACATCTATTTATAGTGTTAACCATTATTTTTTAATTATCTGTTTCGAGGAAGAACAAGGTTGTTTTGTCATCTTTGAGAAGTGGGTCACTGGCAGCAGAAAGAACAAGGCAAATGGTCATGATTGAACTCTCTTGGATCATTGGCATGTACCTGTTGGAATTGAGAAATACAGTCAAATCCTTTCACATTTTCAGGCCAAAATATTGTGGTGCAGTGCTGTTTATGTTCAAAACAATATTGCAAAATAGTAGGACTAGAAGTCCTGGTATCCAAGGCCACAGCATTTTTCTTTTCCTGGGTAATTTGAATCATCTGCAACAAAACATTAAAAATTGGAACAATCAATCATTGCCAACACTTTCAGGTTATTAGCCCACATTAAAGACACGTGAATTTTCTGTGAAAGCTAACTATAGGAAAGGGTTTAACAAAAACAACAGCCCTCCTAGTAACAAAATAATAATATAGAAATTAGCCGAACTGTAAAATAAAGAGCATGATGCTAGCGCCAATTCTCCACAGATAGCTATGGATTAAACATGAAGATTGAAATACTAATTTCTTCCAAAGATCAGTTCTAAACAAGAAGCATATTAACTCCATACAAAGATAAAAAAAATTGTGGCAGATGTATTGAGAATGACTAAGAAATTTTGAATCATTCAATGAATATGTTCCTAAAATTTCTTTAATAAAACCAGAGTGGGAAATATGAGCAGGTCCAAATGAAAATTGTGTCAAACATCCCCAAGCTGATTAAATGGGTTGAAAACATCACTCTAGTGTGGCCAACAACATACGAAAAAATAAGAGATATCGTGTTCCCCTTTGACAGTGACAAAACCCTGAGTCCTCTGGCTTCCCAACTCAATTATCATACTTATTGGGAAGTAATCTAGAAAGATCTATTGAGTGAGTAGAACCTCAAAGGCAAAATAAGACTCTAAAGAGAATAAGCACCACCTCGCAATTGGTTATGCCAAATTAGGCTGATGCTGAAGCTATGGATCACTATAGGACTATCTACCTCCATAGAACTATTTACATTGTAATTTTGAAGCTTATTGCCAATAGAGTAAAGCCTTTGTCACATAGGTTCATTTCACAATCCTAATCAACTTTTGTTTTGCTGTGACAAATCATGGATGACATGGTTGCATTGTAGGAAATCATATGCTCTCTAAAGCTTGAGAGAAAGTGAGAATGCTAATCAAGCTAGACTTACTGCTTTCGAGAGGCAAATCAGATTGTTTTTAGATCTTTTGCCATGGAATTCTGCATTCAGTCAACAAACGATTGAATGAATCATGAGCTGCACCATCACTCTCATTTACTTGTTTCACGACGTCCAACAATTACATGGGAAAGCTTTAAGCCCAGGCATGGCCTACGCTAGGCAAACACACCATTATAATATGGGACATTACAATAAAAATGATGCAAAGAAGGTTCTTTCTTGGATCAATGATCGGTTAGTAATGGTAGGAAGAATAGAAGTAATCTACTTGGTCGTACTAGCAATTAATTATGTTACACTTACACATAAAATGAATGATTTAGATACCTTTTAGTACCTATGGTGAGACATGGAAGGCTGATTTACTAGCCTCTCTTAACCTAGACAAGAGCAACACTTCAAAAAGCTACCATATATGAAATCTCAAGTTTGTTGATCACATATATGCCATAAAATAGCATGTAAAAACCCAAGGGTCCTTGTACCCAAATAATTAGGGAAAAATAGAAAAGGTCATTATAACAAGAAATACAGATCAAAACATCTATAGAACGTATTGATCAACAGTCTCCATATACTAGAGAGTGGGGATCACTCTTCTTTAACATTGTGGCATTGGAGGTTAATAAATGGTGTATTTTGAGTGAGAATTGAAGTGGAAAATGCCAAGTAAAGTCATAATAGGATTGGCCCTTTTAAGATAGATCTCCAATTGAAAGACTGACTTATCTATAATCCTCAAAAGATGAGGGTTCTCCCTTGCCCTTTAGACACATATATAAGGGTGTGCGAGTGCCCCATATATATCTAGGCATGATTTTATTGAAAAGTGCTATGGGCTATTTAGAGCCTTCATTATTTTTATGTAATAAGTCTATGGCAATAGTGTGGATAGAGGCAAAAGATAATAGATGAAAAGCCTTGGAGAAGTTAGGACTAGCTAGGATAGGGGCTTGCTTTATGGCTTTTGAAAAACTTTGTTCCCCATCCCAATTGATGTCTTGATCTTTAGTATTTTTGAAATGTCTTTGGTCTTTTTCGAAAAATTTAAAACAAATCTCCTTATGAAGTTTATTTGACCAAAGAAAGATTGAATCCCTTCAAATAGATTTAGCTTGCGGAATCTTATTTGTGACAAAAATACTTTCTAGGTCAATCCTTACCTCTTCTTTTGATATGATTAAGGAGTTTATCATCTCTAACTATATACAATCATTTGCATTAAGATAAATTCTATATCTAGACACCTCTTGAAAGTATTGCCATAATGTTATGTATTAATCCTACAAATGCCACATCCATGGATCTTTGGAATGTTACCCTTGCATTTGTCATCCCAAAAAGTATTCTAACAAAAAGCATTACTTGACCATAGGGCACAATACATGCAATCTTGTATTGTTTTGACTCCTTGACCATTACTTGATTATACCTAGAAAACTTGTCCATCATTGATATGAATTCACATCTAATGACCCTTAAGGAGGAAATATTGAGGATTGTAAAGTTTACATAGAGTCTAATAATCCCCAATTTTCTTCTTGACTAGCACTAGATTGAATGCCCAAGTGGAATGTCTAGTGGGCTTGACGATTCCACTATCTCTCTGCTTGGCAAGTTCATGTTGCATCTTAGGGGCGGCTAGAGTGGAATTGATATGTCTTTGCGTTTGTCTTAAATGCTTTGTCCCATGTTTTAGTGCAATCTCATGCTAAAACAAGTCTTCTCTATATGCTTTAATTCATCATATAACTAAGTAAATACTTGTCTATACTTCTAATTTTCTAATGGTAGGGTTGAGCCTTTTGCCTATATAAATAGGTCTAGGAGTTTACTCACTACTTAGATTAATTCCTTTAACACCTATCTGATTTATGGGTTAGCTTCTAACTTTGAATTTGTTAGCACTAGTAAAAGCTCTTTCAAGAACCACCAACCCATTAGTTTATGTGCTAGTCTTTAGTAGAAATACTTCATTTCCGTACAACATTTACTTCCCATATGCCACTTCCTTCATTGGCTTGCAAACTATAGATTGTTTGTCAAAATTCCATTTAGAAACCTATACATTTGACTATCATCATCAAATCTTTACTATTTGTAAACATTGTTAGGAATGGCGAGTTCAACCAGCACCTCAACTCTTGCCATACACCAACCATTATCATCATTTAGAGGTTTACTGGATTGACCTCTCTCGTGATGTTGGATTCTTATGCCACCTCTCGTGGGTACTTTACTAGGGACCTTCTTCTTGACCTCGATATTATTTTTTATTTGTAAGCCTCTCTTAAAGTTCTAGGGTTCTTGTCACTGAGTGGGTAATCAATCTTTGCATAGTATGCATTACAATATATGACTAAGCACATGGAACCATTAGACCTAAGTATTGGGGGAACTATATCATAAATTTTATGAATCTATGATTAAAACTTGTGATTGGGTCATTCAAGCCCTTAGTTATATTTGTAAATTCATTTATTATGAAGCTATGATCTAGTTTGTCTCCATATTGTTCCTTAAATATCCTTTTAAAATTATCCCATTTATCTAATGCTTTGTTTATGAAGGCACTTGTACCATTCTTTGACAATTTCATCCAGGGATTGTACAAATAGCTTTATCATGACATCCTCATCCTCTATTTCAAAATCATCTATCAAATTTGTGAACACTTGAAAATAGTCTTTTCTAGTGGTAGTAATGTTTCCCTAAAATTTGGGAAGCTTTCCTTTGATTTCATTAAGCACAAGGTGGGGATAATTAGATATTCCCATAAAATTTAGTTGCCTATATCTTTCATGGGCTAATGCATGCCTCTTATGTTGATTCCTTGATCAATTTATTGTATTAACCTAAGGATGGTGTCCTTGGTTAGTAGCTTCCAAATTTCTTTACAAAGCTTGTTGCTTTACTATCCTAGTTCTATAATCATCAACGACATTTACACCAAGTTCAACCTCCTCACTTCTGCATGAAAATCTTCATATTCATGGTTTGTTTTATAGGGATACTCATCATTTTCAAAGTTATCGACCTCTCTTTGTTGTACAATGTTTTGCACTTTTGGTTTAGGTGTTCTTGGCCTATAGTTATGAATAGGAGATTTGGGTTGATACTTTATCCTAGTCATAAGTTGTAGACTAATCCTAACATTTTCTTCTCTAATTTTGTTCCTTTGATCAAATTGCATTTGGAAGTGAGAACTATAAATTTCAACTTTCCTTCTAGAATTAAGAGCTTTAGATGCAAACCTATTTGAATAATGGCTTGCATTTATACATGTTACTAGCCCCTTGAAGTTCCTACTTCATATATTGGAGTAAGAAACAAAAGGCTTACCCATTTCTTTCACTTTCTAGGCGATATTATGTCTTTGATTAAGTTTTGGTGCCAACTTCATATTAGGATTGTTGTTAAATATTGACCTTCAACCCTCTTCAGATTTTGTTGAGACAAGCCTTTCTTATTGAATATTTTCAATAAAATCACAACTCCTTTTAAGAAGAAAACCAAATTGGGATGGCAATCAAGGTATCACAAAGAACACAAAAAGTTAGCCTTGTTAGGACTCACAAAAGCAAAAGCAAGATATAATAATCAAAGTTTCAATAATTTACCCATGTATTTAGAACAATTTATGTAAATCTTAAGAGTCCATGAAGTTTATAACTCACTTTAAGAAAATTTACAAAGATTTGTTAAGTGCTTGTTGATGCCAAAATTTGACAAGCAACAGCCTTATGGGAAACTCAGTTAATGGGGGGACCAATTGCGCTAAACTGAGTGACCTCCTGGGTTTTAAAGAAGCTGACTCCTTATGTAGTTTGGGGTTTTTGAATGGGAAAATGAAGTAGATATATAAAATAAAAATCTAACTAAGGTGATGCGCCAAGATGTAGGTGTGGGCACGGTAAATCTCCCTTTCAGATGGGATTTAAGGGTCTGTTTAGCAATTTGCATGTCTTAGAATAACAAAAATCTCATATGAAAACCCAAATACTCTATTCAATAACATAAAATGACTCCCACACACGTTTATTGAAAAGAAGAGTCCAAGACATGGTCTAAATCAACAAACTTATATTGAAATCATGGAAGTTCTGCAAATAAATTACTCAGTACAATAATGGCACAGTATAATGTTTTGTCAAATAGCTAAGAAACAGAAAGGCCGAACAATAATGGCACAGTCTGCGAGTCTTAATACGATAATAAAAAACAATACAAAAGGTCTGGTGTCTTTTCACAATTTTTTGTGTGTTCCGAACTCCTTTTCGGAAAGAAGGAGCTGTATTTATAGAGAAAACATCCCACTGGGCTTGAAAGCCAATAATAGAAAAGATTCCTTCATTACGAGCAATGATGCCCACAACAATGATTTCCCAAGGCCGTTGCAATAGAAAAGATTCCGAGCCATAGAATGCAGTTACCTTCGAGCTAGATGCATCCCTTGCAAATGATGGTCGTGTTCCCAGTGTAGAAGCAACAAAATTCCATGTAGACATGTGTCACTTACCCATAAAGTCAGTTAGGATATGTGGCGATAGGGTGGGGCTTGTTGTTGATTCTTATTTCCTTGCGATGAAAACCCCTGTAGAGAAGACACGTGGAGAAGTTTTTGCTACCATCGCTGACTGTGGGGTCCGCCAAAAGGTGTACATGGAACAATGCTACGTGGCACGTGGGCGGAGCTCAGTAGGGAAGCGAAGGGAAGTAGGCTTTCGAAGGCCCGCGCTACTAACACGTGGAAGCATGGCAGGATTCGAAAAAAAAGAAAGGGAGGAAAACCTTGCGAGGAGCGCACAACAGACACGTGGCGATAGCAGGCGAAGCTCTTCAAAAAGGGGCTCGGGGATATTCAAATGTATAGGGCATAGGCTGCACTTAGCAAAATATAATCAACCCGAAGGGAGTTCGAGGGATTTTATATCCATAGCTTTTGGTGACTACCAGGGGGGTTTCACCTGCGGAACGAGGAACCCAAAATTTCTGGTTCAAAGACCAGAGCCTTATTCAATGGGCGATGGAGTCAAAGCTTTGAGAGAGCAGTCTGCTGAGGTAGCTAGTCGACCTCAGATGGCATTGATATGGTGCACATATTCTCTTACGTCTCATGCAAATCAATCACTTCTGTGAATGACAACTTCATGGATATCCTGGTCCTAGAATCAAGTTGAAAGAGTAGCCGCGCTATCTAATGAGTGACACCCTCAATATCTTCAATAGTAGGGGGTTGATTGAAGCTCTGAAAAGCGGATATGTCTTGTTGCTTCTCTTCAATCTTTGTTGCAATTTGCTCCATTGTGGCCACTGAATCATCAGAAGAGAGAAACGGGGAGGGCAAGCCCATCTGAGTCAGTTTGGCGAATTTCGCCCGTATGTTGTTCATAGTTCGACCTAGTGTTGCCAAGCAATTGCTAGCATGGAGGATGGCTGCATGGAAACAAATGAATTCTTTTGTTGTCTTGGTAGCTGACCTCCGGTCCTTGATCCCTGCACTCACTAAGTCCTTGTTCGACACTGTGTACAACTTATCTAGCAATTTTTCCACTTCAGGAACCCTCTCCTCAATGAATTGTGGGAATTGTTCAATCGTTCCATGAACCTCCCTGCTCAAACTCGTTGCTTCCGCCATGAACTAAAGTGTTAGTTGAAGAGTTAGACAAAAAATCTTGACCTTTTCTCACTATGAAATATATAGTTGTTGGGCCACTAAGAGGAGGTTCGACTGGGTAGCAAGGGGTTGGGTAGGATTCTTCAAAAGACCAATTTCCGCATCCTTCGACTCGACATCCTGCATGAGTTCCGCAATCCTTTTGTCCACAATAGAGAGTTGTTCCTGCAGGGTTCTTAACTCGGTAAGCCATTTTCCTTCAACTTGGCTTCTAGTTTCAGATTCCCTATCCAGGGAGAGCCTTACCTCCTGGATTTCCTTCTCAAATTGAGCTTGTTGGCTTTGGAAGTTTGTGTCCTTTTGCTGCATTCTTTGCTCCAATTGAGTGCATTGATGCTAAAACTCTTCATTCTTTTGTTGCATTTCCTCCTTTGCCTATGCCAACCGGTCTTATAATTCCTGGTTTTTCTGTTGCAGATCAACAACCAGGTTGGGATCTTGGGATTGGAACTTCGCAAGTTCCTCTTGGAGTCTAGCCTGTTCTATCTATGCTTGCTGTGACAAGCATGCAAATTCGGTGTCCCTTGCTTTGTCGTTTCTCAGTAAGACCTCTATCCTCTCCTTGACAATTTTTAGCTCATCTTCTTTCTTCTTTAGTTAGCGACTAGACTTAAGAAAGTTGGTGGTCACCGCACGTTGGGTCTCTTCCATGAGCTCAACTTTATCTTGCAGTTGGGCTGCGCACAGATCGAGTCCCATAGCATAGATGGTGTAATCTTTGGCTTGCATCTCCCCCTGAGGCTTGACGACATTTAGATGCACGGCTGCAAAATGCAATGACTATTGAGCCTCATTGAAAAGGGTCTGCACCTGTGGCTCTGCTAACCTTTTAGCATCTTTGTCCTTTCGCTTCTGGAGCCTGAAAGCCTGTGCTACTTTTATTTTTTTGCCCTTCGACATAAATTTTGCTGGCGATGTAATCAACTCGCCTGCAAAGGGTGCACCAGGAGGAAGAGCAAAAGGGAACAAGAGAGTAGTGGTTTCGATTGATTTCTTTTTCGGAAGAGAGAGTGTTAGTGGGGAGAATGGGGGAATATACCAAGGCCCAGTCTGTGAAGTGGTGAAAGGACTCATGGGGAGTGGTGGCGGTAGTGGAGATACAATGGACTCCATTTGTTGGGCAAGCTAGGTTGGAGCCGACGTGGTTGCAGAAAAAATGGGGAGCAATAGCGGATGCGGACTGGGCTTCGACAAAAGGTGGAGTAACCTGCGGGGGAGTAAAAGCGAATTGTCCCACTTGGGAGAATTGGGAGAAACCTCTTGCGACCATTTTAACAAAAGTAGAGAAGGAAAGGCTGACACTTAAAGTGACGGGTGATGCAAAGACATCAAGAGAAACTAAAGATTGTGAATCAAGAAGAGGGGGAGAGAAAGATACTTGAGCTACAAATGACTCTGATCCTTGGCTCATTGCAGGTTCTTGTGAACCCTCTCTAGGAGTTGTGTGCTGCCTTTTGTCGGGTGGGGAATTTTCCGCCTCTATGACCTCCAACGGGTGTTGCTGGGATACTTTGGGTCTTTTTGTGGCCCATGTGCGTGTCTGTGAGGCTCCCAAATGCGATATATTCACCCGTAGCTTCAAAGTAGTGTGCTAGGTTGCTTCGCTTCTTGTCTAGTTTTCTGCGTTGGGGCCGTCTTCACTTCCTTTTCCTTCTCCTTCCCCTTGTATATCTTCTAGCTTCCTCGGGGTCAATATCCTCATCATCGCTTGCATCAGTATCATCATTCGCTCTGTTCCATAGAGTATCAAATCTTTCATCCTGGTCTACATCTTGGAACGGGGCATCAGGGCATTGGATTTCTTGACGACAAATCCAAAAATCTCTAATCTTTTCCTCACTCCGGTTCCAATACTTGGCCAAATCATTGTGAAGGGTGGCCCCCATTTGGTACTTCTCATTAAACTTCGCCGAAGGGAAATAGAAATTGAGCCATGTCGGCCTCCTATCCTTAGTGGGAATGTGAATTGGGTCTACAAATAGATCATTTTGTTCTAATAGGGGATTTTGCCACTTTTTTGAGTAAGGCCGGGGGCTATGAGTCACCCGAACGTTTATGCTTGCTAAGTCATTGTCGGGGTTATATTGCCATTTTTCACAAATCAATACTAGCCCTAGATGAGTCATCTTTGCCTCTAGCAACTTATGTGTTTACTTCTTTGCCATAACCACCGTTTTGAAGCTTAGTGGGCAGAAGAAAAATTCTTTCTTCTTGGCCTTCCCTCCGCAAAAGATATAGTCAATAACTGAAACTTGTCAGAACATCTTGATGGCCAACATCCTGTCTGTGACGCATGATGGGAGCCAGAACGGTTCCTCGGTAAAGCCACACATTTGAATGAATGTAAAATCTTCTTTGAAAAATCAGTCGCAATTAGGAGTAAAATTCTGCATCCACCTTGTTTGGTCGACATAAAGCTGATAAAGATTGCCATCCTTGCTCAAGTCTTGCAGAATCAAAGTCAAGAAACAATCCGAGAATGCATAATAGTCATATGTTGCAGAAAGGAGGGGAGTCCATACAAAAACCGACCTTCTTACTCCCTTTTCATCAAAAATAGTTAACCTCATATGTTTTTTAATGAAGTCAGGGTTCTGGTGTAAAAACATATGAGCAATGAGAGAAGGAAACCTGAACTTATTCTATGTTATGTATTCCTTGATTTGGCTCAACATTTCCCAAACGAGGACTTCCGCGAAGTCATACCAGAATAAGGAATATTGTTTTCTCAGTTGAAAACCCAGATGGGCAACTAAAATTCTTGCACGAACTTGTCCTCGTCCATGCCGCAAACAAAAGCCATCATAGAGAAGGCCTCCTACATATCTGTGTTAAAAGCGTTGACCGTGACTAGAATTTGTGGTGGCTTTTCCGAATCTTCCTGAGGCCTTCAAGTTTTTTTGTTATAAAAATTCAGAGTGAAATCTCTGGTTCTCCAGAAATTGTCACCTTTTTCTGGAGTGAATGATTCCATCCTTTTTGCTTTAGAGCCCCTTTTTGGGATAACGTCCTCATTGATTATAACCCTTAGCTCTTGGCCTTCAATGGCACTGGTATCTGGGTTGAAATGTTGAATGCCCTTATAAACTAGCTCCAGACAATAATGCACAAAAGGGACCATATATTGCGGGAGTCTACAAAACCATTGCTTGTATGCCAATTGTTGTTCGCTAGTGGCCACTTTCATTCTTTCGCAAGTTGCTTCCCTAAGACTCTTAGGGTTAGTTTTGAGGGTGGGATCACAAACGCTATCCCATTCTTCCTTTATCTGGTTTTGGTCCCTGTGAGTTTTTTGCTTTTCTACGACTTGCGTGCGAATCCACTTCAGCTTCTCTAGTATCCCAGGCGAAGCGTAAGAGGTGTCAGTGAAAATATTGGCCATTGGTACTGCATGCATGGCGTCAAACAAGCTTTGGGTCGCCTTGCCTTGCACTTCCATCTAAGGATTTTGGGCCATTTCAGGGTGTTGTGGAGTTTTGCGATGCTCAAACCTACTGCAATTTACTTATGTCCTTCAACAATTGTGCACTCAAAAATCTTTGCACTAGATAGCATACTCAGGAAGCTTTTCACAATGTTTTATTCATTCGCATGCAACACTCAACTTTTTCTTGATTTAGAGTGGTAGATAACGGTTTCCTTTTTGCATTAAATTCGGCATGTACCGTCAGCTCCTTTGCTCATGTGAAATAAATTTCTTGCCCTTTTGAAAAGACAAGAATTCATAATGACAGTTAGTAATTATGTCCTACGGTGCGATTTCTTGGGAAATTGAGCCGGCTATTGAAGGTGTATAAACCTTTCGCATGCTTGGTAATTAATATCTCAAAAAGAATGATTGAGCCAAAGATGCAATGCGTACTCAAAAAGATTTGAGCTCCTCCTTGGAATTTGAAAAAATGCTTGCGACGTGACACATCAACACTTGGCCGTGCAGACTACCACCGGTTTTGGCTACTTAATTACTTCTTCTTAACTTTGCACACATCAATTCATACGTAGCAGACACAACTGGGTGGGAAATTTGAGCTGGCTCTTGGTGGGATTTTCGAGTTAATACTCAATTAGCATCATGCTTATGGCACTTAGGTACCTCAAATATTTCTATAAATAGACACAAAGGCAACAATAGAATTGCACTTAGTAATTGGGAATAATTATTATTTGAGTGGAATTAGGCGTCATGAATACTCCAATTAGGCTCACAAGCAACAAGTCTCAAACAACTTTCTTAGGTGAAATTTCTAACAGGAATTTGAAGTGAGTGACGAAGAACAAGCATTCGTTGGCTATCATAGCAATGAAGTGGATACTGGGTAGGGACTGTATAGAGTACAAAGACAAGTATAGGGTCAATACTGACGTTTTCTCGCATTTTGTTGCTTCTTTGCGTGATATTCAGGTCCCTAAGCAGATGATTTTGCGATTTACATTGGAAATCTTCCCAAAGCGCTACCTTGGCGGCCTTGGAGAAATTGTGGCAAATGCGGTGTATGGCCTGGGTCTTCCTACGACGAGCGACCTTTACAAACACATTGAAGAAGATGGAATGGTGTTGTGGGTGTCGTTCCTGAGTGGATTCCACATTTTGACGCATGAAGAGCACCGCTAGAGGGTTACTCATGCATGCCATTTCCTCCTGCGTTGCTATAATGTGGTGTTTTTTTACGATGTGGAGTGGTATATTGATTTTAGGGACCTAGTTATCCTCCACCATTGGTCATTGCTGCTGTTGATGCCCCTATTTCCGCTGCTAATGATCCTGCTGATGAAGTTGTTCTAGATGCCGCTGCTGATGACGCTCCTACTGCCATTTAAGAATCAACACTTTTCATCTGTTTTTGTATATATGCCTAAAAAATGCTTTTATCGTATATATTGAAAAAATTGCATAGTATATAAAGATATACTTTTAATGTATAGCCTTAGAGCCATTTTGGACGTGTAATATCGAAGTATATGATACCATCTAATGAATATACAACTTTTAATAAATTTCTGTCTCTTTTGCTTCTTGCAATTTTGCATTATGGGTTCCCTTTTCTCTGCTTCTTTGAGTACCTTTTCAACTTCTACATATGGGTTCGTTTCTCTACTGTATGGGTTGCTCCTAGAAAGACCGACCGAACAAAAGAGCACAAAGGAATATTTACAATAATTACATATTTACATAGGCAGAAGAATTAAATAAAACTTAATTGAACAATTTGAGGTGGATTTCGTTAACTGGAATCCCCAATGCTTCTTTCTCCATATTTTCTAATTCAAATGCATTATGTTGCTTGCATTGAATTATTCTAAAAGGGCCTTCCCACAGACTATTGAATTTTTCGTGTTGGCCAGGCTTTGTGGCCCTCTCATTGAACTTTAGCACTAGGTCTCCGCATTTAAGACCCTGGTCGAGGTTTTCTTGTCAAACCACTTGTTGGCGGTTAGACATGGCTGTTAGGGCCTTTTCTCTTTTTCCCTGTACTTCCAACAACTTGGCCAACTAGACCTCCATGGCTCCGTTTTCTTCAACCTCTAGGAATTTGAGCAATTGTAGTGCAAGAATCTCCATGGAGATGGGCAATAATGCTTCCTTCCCGTACACCAATTCGTACAACGAAGTCTTGAGAATTTGCTTAGGGGTTATGCGGTCTGCCTAGAGCGCTGCCCCAAGGTTCTTATGTCACTCCTTCTAATGTTCTGACTTGATTCTTTTAATGAGTCAGACTAAATTTTTATTAGTTGACTTAGCCAGACTGTTTCTCTGCGGGTAGTAGTTTGAAGACATTTTTAAGAATATGCCATGATTGAGTGCAAATTGACATACCTTTGAGCCCAGGAAAGCCTTAGCGTTGTCGAAGATGATGGTCTTTGGTGAGCCAAATATTGTTACTAATTCCTTGAGAAATTCCATAATCTCCACCTCCATCACATTCTTTAGGGGCATGGCCTCAATCCATCTGGTAAATTAGTCCGTAGTGGTGAGAATCCATTTGTGTCCTGCACTGGAGGTAGGATTAATCATCTCGATAAAATCAAGGCCCCATTGCGCAAAGGGTTCATCAACCACTATTGGGTTGAGAGGCATTGCAGAGTTTTTCCTCCCCCTTGCGAAGAATTGGCATTTCCTTGCAGGCCTTAACCAAAGAGTGTCAGTCATTGAATAGTATAGGCCAAAAATATCTGACACAAATAATTTTGATAACAGTGGTCTTTTCAGAAAAATGTCCACCCGCGGGACTGCTGTGGAAAGTGTCGAGAATTCTTTTCGCTTGTTCTGTGATGACACACTATAGAAGAATTCGATTGAAGTTCCTTTTGAAAATGATCCCTTCAATAAGTGCATATTTGTTGTTATGCAATCTATAGAATCTATAGAAAATACTGGAATATTTTCCAGTATGCATGAATCTTACCCTGTTTGCTAGCCAACAACCTTCAAACTTGGATTCATTTGTTAGAACAAGCTCGGTTGCTCCTCTTCGATTGCCATTTCTTCGTCATGTGCCAAATACTCGCACAGTCCTCTTCCTTGAATGGTCTTTGTGGGATTGACCTCAATATCATATTCGAGGATCTTAGTGATCCAATTGGCCCTTTTTTCAATGATTTCTGCTTCCATGATGTACTCACGCACATTGGAATGCGCGACATATACAATCACCTTGTTGCAAGCTATGAGATGTCAAAACTTGTTGAGCCCTTTAACAATGCCAAATGCTTTCCTTTCAATGAAGTTATAGTTTGTCTCATAATCCTTTAAGGTCCAAGAGTGAAATGCTATCAAATGTTCTCCCTTTCCTTCATCATCCTTTTGGGTTAGAACAGTAGCGATACTGGATTTGCTACTCAATACATACATTATGAAGTCCTTTGATAAGTCTAGATTCACCAGCATAGGAGCTGAAGAAATAACATCCTTAACCTTTTCAAAGGATTCTCTACCTTCCTTTGTCCATTTGAACAATTGATCCTTTTTGAGCATTAGGGTGATAGGTCTAATTATTCCTACAAAATCAGAAATGAAATTGCTCACAAAATTTACCTTTCCCAGAAAGGACTGAAGTCCCTTCTTATTGATTAGTAGGGGGAGCTCTCTGATTTCCTTCACCCACTCTAAATCGATTGCAATTCCATCTTTGGACACTACATGTCCTAATAGTTTGCCTTGCGGTGCTCCGAAAACACATTTTTTCGGGTTCAAGGATATCTCAAACTCTTGGCATTTTTTAAAGACCAATTCAAGGTGATCAAAATGATCATCCTTATGTTTGGAGAATACTGTAAGATCATCCAGGTAGATCAAGATGATTTTATTGATCAATTCCTGAAAGTAATATCCATTGCCCGCTGAAAAGTAGCTCCCGCATTTGAGAGGCCGAAGGGATTTTTTGCATATCCAAATGTTCCCCACTTGGTAGTGAACATTGTTTTGTGTCGGTCCTCCTCTTTTACCCAAATCTAGTTGTAACCGAAGAAGCCGTCTAATAGAGAAAACATTTTTGAGCCTGCCAAAGTTTGCAAGATTGACTCCATAGAAGGCAAGGGGTAGTGGTCCTTCAAGGATGCTTTGTTTAGTCCCAGAAATCAACACACAGGCAGATGTCTCCATTCTTCTTTTAGACTAGAACTAGGTTAGATACCCGTGTACTATGCTTGATCGAGAAGACGATCCGAGACTGAATTAGCTTTGTCAACTCTTGCACAATCAAGGCTTCAATCTTCGGATTTACTAGCCTCTACTTTTGGCAGACTGGTTTTGCACCTTCTGTTAGTTCTATAGTATGTTGGATGATTTTGGGATTGTATCTCTTGAGGTCATCATATGACTAGGCCACTACTCCTTGATATTTCTCACAGAAATGGATGAGTCTTTCTTTATCATGATGTGGGACATCCTTCCTCACTTTAAGCTTCCTTCCATCTCTGACTTGAAGGTTTGCATAGTCGCTTTTGTCCACTACAAACTTCCTCTTGTCGTTCCTCACATCATCACAGTCGAATATGTTTTTGAGAGTGACCAATCCCTTTGGAAGCTTATTAGATCTCAACTAAATAATCTGTCCTTCATAGGTCTCGACAATCTTTGGTTGGAGTTGCTCAACAAACTCTCCCGATTGTTGGATGAATGAGGCGATGTGTTCATCACTTTCAAACACTTGCCAGCTTTGATCATTATCTAGGATTGCCGGTCGGAGAATCACTCGTACAGAGTGTATGTTATGAATTAAGTCAAAAGTAGGATCAAACTGAGATTCGATTGCTGCCATGTGATCCACATATACATTTTGCTCTTTAGGCATTGTCTGGATATTGAAGGCTTCAAAGCTTTCAATTAGGTCCTAGACTCTATGCCTATAGGATCTCATGTGAACATTCTTGGCTACGGAAAGCCCCCAGACTTGATTGACCAGTAGCTTGAAATCTCTGAACACCATTATTTTCTTAATGCCTATCCGCTTTGCAAGGTTTAGACCTTGCACTAGGCCTTTGTATTTAGCTTCACATTAAGAAACAAGCGAACTGGAAGTGGAAGGACCAGAGTATATTTTTATTGGATGGGGATGTCAAGCATATCCCGACTCCTATGCCAATTTTGCATCTCGCTCCATCAAAGTGTAGTGTCCATAGTTCTGAGGCTTGACAACTCTCAGATTCCTTTATGACCTTCGAAATCACTTGATCTTCATCATAGATGACATAGGTACCCAATTCGGTAGCATGATAGTTGCCAAAAGGATCGGTATCTATATATTCGCTCAAGAGGACCTCTTCTTGATTAGTTTGGTCCCCAGTCACTTTTTCATCGTCTAGTAGCTCAGTATAATACATTTCCTCTTTGGTGATAGAGGTATGAGTGGCCTGAAAGTTGATCATGGCTTCATTTGCTACATGTTCCGAATGTAGAGGTTCAAATATTATTTTCATTTTAGCTCCATGTTTGGTCCTGAGGATCAAGTGTGACCAATCCAAAGAAAGATATCCATCTATCTTGTAAGTGAATTCCCGAGATAAGCAAAGACCGAACATGGGGGGAATATCTATGATCATGGTATCTTGTGGAACTATGATACTAGAGAGGGAGAATAGAGTCAAGGGGTGGTCCTTAATGACACATATGGTTTCAACCTTGTTCCCATAAAGTTGCATAACCCCTTTTTTTAAAGGTTCATAGCTAAGTCCTAAGGCTTCAACTATCTGTTTGGGCATGAATGTGGTGCTAGCACCAGAGTCAATCATGAAATTATGCAATAATTTTTTACCCACAATAAGAGTTAGGAAAAAGGGCTTTGGTTTCAGCTTGTCTCTAACTTCGGTAGAGGCTTCCTTTGTACTATTTGTGAGAACTTTGGTCGTGGGTGATGAATCAACAACCTCTCCCTTGAGGGATTGCTCCGTCGATTCAATGCTTGCATCTTCCCGGAGGGCCTTTTGCAGTAATGGCTTCTACTCCAGAATAGCTAGGATATCCCAAAGAGATATATTAACAAAGGATTTCTTCAATTGTTCCACCACATTGAATGGTGGCGGATTCAAAGACTTCTATTTTTTAGCCTTTGTTATAACAATTTCCCTTCATGACTGAAATTGCTGTGCAACTGCGGAGGTACTAGGAGTTTGGTTAGATGCACTTTTGGGCTGCGGGATGACCGATTCGCTCGTGAATCTCCTCTTAGAGCGAGTGTTGTAATTAGACTGTACTTGTAGGGATTTCAATGTGGATGCATCATTTGCAAACACCGCCTCTTCTTCTTCTTCCATCCATGAGAAGAGCGCATGGTTGAGAGCTATATCCGTTTCTTGCTCCAGGGACATCCCTTCAATTTGCGTAGTGAGTACCACATTTTCCATCTAGGAGAGGTGTATACATAACCTCCAGGGTCTAATGTCATGCCTTGGTTGCGCTGTTCTGCCACCTTTTGTTGTAGGTTTCCGTGTGGGTAGTTTCGGGGCATATGTGCATCACCGCAGGGGAAGCACCAAGGATTGATGTCATCGGTGAGATTGTTTTGCCCCACCATCAACTCTCTACTTGAGCTTGGGTGAGCATTCTACAGTGGAGTAGGGACTGACACCATTGATTAGTTGTTTGAGTATGTGGATTTGTGCGCGGGCCTCCTTGGAACTAATTTTTCTAGTAGGAAGATCTTTCGCTTTGATAATTTTGGCAGGTTGGCTTTAGAGGCACAGACTGGTTCCACTTGATGGTAGTTATTTCGTTTGAGATGGTCCGCAACAACTCCTTGACATCGCTCATCTCATCTTTTGAAGAGCTAGATGTAGAAGCAATGTTCTGTGGTGCACTTGAATATGTGTACATAGATTGGGGAGGAGTGGTCGTGCTGGTAGATGACATCTCTTGAGCAGGAACTGATATCTCTGGAAATATAGGCATAGTTGGCCGAGGTGGCAACTTCACGACGTCTATCAGATTGTTCTTTGCCTTAACAACAATGTTGTAGGCATCCAATAGAGTGGTCCCGGGAAGAGACTATATCATCATTGAGATGTTGACATTGATGGATTTCAAGTAGAACATGAATGCCAACTTGACCGGTGGGCAGATAGCAGCCTGGATTCTCTGCCAATTCGTGTGGAAATGGGTGTTGAAGTCAATCATGGCCTCCTAAAGGGCTTGCTTTATGGTTGCCAGCTGATTGTATAGCGAAGACCGATCTACATTATTTGAAAATCTCTCATAGAAAGGGTCACTGAGCTGATCCCAGGTACCAATGGTATTGGCTCCCAAAGTGCGATACCAATCTAGTGCTCTGCCTTTGAAAGAGGCTGCGAGCAACCTTAGTGCGACATTTTGGTTAGTGACTCCATGCACCAAACACACGTCCGCCACATCTTGCAAGTGTTCAAATGGTGTTTTCGAGCCTTCCCTGGTGAATTTTGGTATAAATTTTAAAGCAGAGGCCAGGATAGGGGCCCAAACGGCGGGTGCTACTGGTGCTATAAGGGGGCTTTTGACATCCCATGCCACATAATTTCTATTAGCCATTGGAAACATGGCTGGTGGAGGGATCAAAATGTTTACTGGTCGGGTTCTTGTTCACACTTTTATTAGCGGCGACACTAGCAGACCAGGGTTGTTCGTTTTTTGGGATCTGGTAACAGGCCTATGGCTCATACACCCACTTTGAATTTAGATACATTAAAAACAAGTCCCACCGGGCGTGCCAAAAAAAGAAACTATTGATGCCAAAATCTAACAAGCAACAACCTTATGGGAAACTCAGTTAATGGGGGCACCAATTGCGCTAAACTGAGTGAGCTCTGGGTTTTTAAAGAAGCTGACTCCTTCTGTAGTTTGGGGTTTTGGAATGGGAACTAAGGTGATGCGCCAAGATGTAGGTGTGGGCACAGTAAATCTCCCTTTCAGATGGGATTTAAGGGCCCGTTCAACAATTTGCATGTCCCGAAATAAGAAAAATCATAGATGAAAACCCAAATAATCTATTCAATAACATAAAATGACTCCCACAAACGTTTACTAAAAAGAAGAGTCCAAGACATGGTCTAAATCAACAAACTTATATTAAAATCATAGAAGTTCTACAAATAAATTACTCAGTACAATAATGGCATAGTATAATGTTTTTTTAAATAGCTAAGAAATAGAAAGGCCGAACAACAATGACACAGTCTGCGAGTCTTAATAGAGTAATAAAAAATAATACAAAAGGCCTAGTGTCTTTTTGCAATTTTTCTGTGTGTTCCGAACTCCTTTTCGGAAAGAAGAAGCCGCATTTATAGAGAAAACATCCCACTACTTGAAAGCCAGTAACAAAAGAGATTCCTTCATCACGAGCAATGATGCCCATAGCAATGATTTCCCAAGGCCATTGCAATAGAAAAGATTCTGAGCCATAGAATGCAGTTGCCTTCAAGCTAGATGAATCCCTTGCGAATGATGGCTGTGGTCCCAGTGTAGAAGCAACAAAATTCCATGCAGACATGTGTCGCTCACCCACAAAATAATTAGGATACGTGGCGATAGGGTGGGGCTTGTCCGTTGATTCTTCTTTCCTTGCGATGAAAACCCCCACGGAGAAGACACATGGCGAAGTTTTTGCTACTAGCATTGATTGTGGGGTCCGCCAAAAAATGTTTGCAAAATGATGCTATGTGGCATGCAGGCGGAGCTCTATAGAGAAGCGAAGGGAAGCAAGCTTTCAAAGGCCTGCGCTGCTGACACCTGGAAACATGGCAGGGCTTGGAAAAGAAGCAAGGGAGGAAAACCTTGCAAGGAGCATGCAACAGACACGTAGCGATAGCGGGCGAAGCTCTTCAAAAAGGGGCCCAAGGATATTCAAATTTATAGGGCACAGGTCAAACTTAGCAAAATGTAATCAACCCGAAGGGAGCTCAAGGGATTTTACATCCACAGTGCCCAACCATAAAATTCTTAACTATGTCCAAGAGTAACACTCAAAGGATACACAAATTTGCAAATTAATTGCTAATTCATATAGGATTCAAGCAATGTCGCCAAATTCTAGTGCAATACAAGTTAGATTCATGGACCATAGCTCACAAAGGTGCACAACTAAGATAAAACCTTATTTCACAAGCCAAAAGAGCACTTAATTTTGATAACACATTAACTTGTGATAAGAATTGAATGAAAACTCAAGTAGATTTACATGAAACACATTGCATCAAACTAAAACATAAAGTTTATCTAATTACAAACTAGATCCTTGCTTACATGACCTAATTATACACAACAAGGGACACAACTATAACCAAAATTGACTAGTTGAGTTGTCAAGTTATGCTAGATGGAAGATCAAGATTTATTCATCCCCAATAGTAGTACCAATTGCTCACAATGTGATTAGTGTTTAGCATTTCTATGAATCTCATTGAAATATTTTCTACACTTTTATGGCATAGAGACAAGTTTAAGATCTAAATGAGTTTCCATGCTCAAACTGCTAGCTAAGTAAGTCAATCGACAAGAGTGAATTTTTAGATTAATTTAGCTTTGTCATAGTAATAATTCTACAATGGATATATGTTGCTAGCATTGTAGAGATAGATTTTGAGTTTGGTTATTTTTGTGTTATCATTAGCACATTGTTTTATGTAAAGGTTTATTGGTTAAGAGGTTGTTCCTCATTTTCAAGAAATATTTCATTTTCTTAAGCTTATTTAACAAGCCTCCATGCAATGTGATACTCATTGACTCAATAATGCAATGATGATACATTATCAAAGCCAAATATTGTGACTTTGGAAGTGTGGATGATTGTGTATCTTGAAAGTAGTCCAAATTTGAGGTGTTTGGTAAGAAAGAAAAAAAGGGAGAAGTTGTATGACCATTTTGTAGCAAATAGAAATCAAAGTATAGTAATTTTTTTGATGCATATTTCTACTTGTGAAGACAAAATTGCATTTATTTGAGTAGAAAGAGGAATTTGTACAATGCAATAGAAGTACATATATGCATTATTAACATTTATTTTGGATTTTGAAGCATGTAATTGGAAATTGGCACCTAGAAATAATAACACAACCATCAAATCTATTCATTGTTTTGAGAGTTGCAAGTAAATTATTTGTTGTGCATTTGAAAGTAAGGGAGTTTGGCCTTTCATTACAACAACCATGCATTTTTTGAATGATGTGTACAACATTTGAAAGTGGTAGGAAGAGTTTGGTGCAACCCATGTGAAGTTTATTTTACCTTGATGCAACCATAATGACAAACAAAATAACCAAGTAATTTTATTATAGTCTTTGGGGTATGTGAAAATTAAGTACAAGAGTATCATTTGTTTTCAATATATATTTTATTTAATATTTTTCAAGTTTATGAACTTATAAAATTTGTAAAATATTAACCATTTAGCTTAGGTTTACCTAAAAAAGTGCTTATTTTGTAACTTTTGATCACTAAGATATTTTTTCTTCAAAATTGACAAGATTGTAGATAGTAACCATATAAAGTCCACTATCAATTTGTTTTTCTCTAGCAAAGTGAAGTCTCCCATTTTAATTGTTATTGGAAATTCTCCTAAAACATATTAATTCAACATCTTTCAAATTGTGAAGAAACTTCTTTCAAAAATTTGCCACATTATGTCTAGTGGAGTCAAAATATCCTGGTAAATTAAATTTATTCTAGCTCTAACATACCCCCTGATTTAATTTATTTCATAAATCTAAACTCTAGTGTGGTGTCTTAAAATGGTGGGAATCCCAACATTGCTTTTTCTTGACTCTTACTACTAGGGAGGGCCTTGGTATTTTAAAAACCTATATTTTGTCTCATTATAATAGGCTTTGTGGGTGTGATGAACATGAAGCCACTATCATCATAAAGGTAGGAATATTTCTTTTCTTGGTCCTACCTCACAAATATTTTCCTCGTTCATAGAGGATATTTTGATTGAGAAGCCAAGCGGTTGGTTGGGCCCTTTCTATTGTGCTATGGATAAATAGTCTTGATCAAGATGATTTGGAAGGAAAATGGTTCAAATAATCCATTCTACCATCTCCATCAATCGAGATCAAGGGGTTTGTTTCTAGTTTCCTAGGCTTTACCCTCAAGTGAGTAGATTTAGAATTGTGAATAAACACGAGACATAGGATCAAACAATGAAAAAAGAACCTTCCACACAAGAGAGATGCAAACAATAATCTGCTATATCATCAACACGAAAAACTTGCAGAATGAACCTCAAGAATCTTCATGAGGATTGTGAGATCATACAATGAGGGTGAGTTTTTTTATAGGAGTAACCCTAAATGATAAAGGGATTAGATCATTACAAGTGTCATCATCCTATGTGATGAGACAAAATCATCTAATAAAAGTTCACTCTAGTTAATAGAAAAAAAAACATTCCCAAGTTTAGCTTAAGTGCATGAGAATAAATTAGCCTAATAGTCAATTAAATATTAATTAATTATTAGTCAATGCACAATTACTCTAACATCTCCCTAAGATGAACTTAGGGAGTAGCTAATAACCATAAAAAACCAATCCATAAAAAGCAAAGAATGAATGATGGGTCCCAACAAACAAGGCCTGATGAGGTACCCATGTGCAAACAATCTAATCTCTTATAATTGGAGAAAAACTCATGGGAAAAACTCCTCTCCAAAAGAGAGAAAGGAAAATGAAGGACTAAGAAGTTTCCAAAACAATGTCCCAAAAAGAAGAGGAACATGAAGAACATGGCTGAAACAAGAACTTGTAGATAATTGTTGATTGATGACTGATATAGTGCTAAAATGAAGAACCTCCTCTGAAATAGATGATGATGAGGATCTAGAAGACAAGAATCTACATGAGTTCCCCCAATGACACTACTCGAATCAGATGGAAAATAAAAGAAAACATCAAGAACTTGAAGATACAAATGGACCAAGTGTGAATCGTTTGAAGAACATTGATCAAGTGAAAATAGGTCACCTCCAAAAAAAGGAATGAAAGGAGTGTCTATATGGTAAATTCCTTCTCACTGAAATGCATGGGTAACTAGCCATTGCATCCACCTAGTACATAGGAACAAGAACTAGATACATAGATCACTCCAAAAAAAAACCATGGAAGCATTATCACCAATAGTAGAACCCCCCCCCATAATGCAAAAAAGGGAGAGCCAAGATAGATCCACTAAAAATGTATGTCACCAAGAAGTGCATGTAGGAGAACAAAGAACATTTGAATGTGAAACTAAAATTACCTGCAAATAAAAAGGGTGTACAAACAAGGCACACATGCATGAGGCAAGAATCATTGGGATTCAATGTTGTCATGGAAGGAACACTTGACAAAGGTGTGCTGGAAAAACAAAGCCACTCATAACCCACTTATGACACTTTATATCATAGTGCGAGTACAAAAGGCATAACAAGATATGTAGAAATCCCCCAAAAAGTATACACCAAAATAACACTTTATCTCAATGCGTCTACAAAAGATAAATTGCATGAAAAGATGTCTATAATGCCCAAATAGGACAAAATGCTAGAAATACATGTAGAATAGCCTAAAACAAGTCATCCCACACAAACATGAAGTTTCCAGGAGCTAAAACGTTCAAGTAATTCATCAAAACATGAAAATACAAAAAAATGAATAAAATGTACTCGAAGAAAATCTGGAAAAATGCATGGATAGCAATGAAGAGCTTTGAAAGATCATCCCAAAGTTGTTGGAATTGCAAAAAATGGAGAAACAAGTCAAAAGTTGCGAGCTCAAGAGTGAAAACAACACATTTGACTTTGATAAACGATAAAATATACTAGCAACAAGAAATGGTGATGATACTCACACCACTAGAATGTACACATAACCAACTTTCTGATGATATCTTGTTCGCCCAATTTTGATATTGTACGCCCAAGTTATGGCCAAAAGAAAAAAAATTGCTCTTTTAGGGCCAAAGGGGGCTTGAAAGAGGCCCTACCTTGCGACCATACCACTGATGTCAGCATGGTGTCATGCTAACATCAACGAAATATCCTCTAAAATATTCCCTTTTGTCGAAAAAAAAGATCCTTGGGAAAAAAATTCCATCAGTATTACCGTAGTTGTCAAAATATTCCTTTTTGTGCAATTTGTTAGAGGTCTGAAAAAGTCACCAAATTTTTTTAATGGTCGAAAAAAGGTATTTGTTGAGAATAAATGCAATCACCAACAGGGAGGGTAGGGCCGTTGGACGACCGATAAAGGCTATTGCCAACAGTCCACTAAGTCCCCACCATCAGACGATTGCCACATAGTTGTTGACATTGAAGGGAAGGACCCACATAGGGTATAGGGCTTGCAAGGTGTAGGTACCCTCAAATAAATCGCCCCCACCTTTAATTTTTTAATTTTTTTTAATAAAAAATATTTATAAAATATATTTTTTTAAATTGCTTTTTAAAATTTATTTATTTAAAAATTACCATAAGACAGGCCATATAGGGCTGTACGACTCCTATAGTAATTTTTTTGCCTCAAAATCTCCCGACACCAAAATTGGGCATATTTATAGTCAAAATTTGTCAAATTGGCATCCAAAATGCAACAGTGAGGTTTTTTTGGTGCCACAGTGCACCAAAAAATTGCCCAACTCCAAAAATTACAAAAAAATAATGAAGATTCCTAATTTGAAGCCTATAACCCTAGTTGAAGAAAACTCTCAAAAATTGAGAATGGGTTTGTTGAATCCATGCTCTGATATCATGTTAGAATTATGAATAAACATGAGAATTAAGATCAAACAAAAAACGAAAACACCTTCCACACAAGAGATGCAAACAATAATTTGATATATCATAAAAAAAAAAACTTATAGAATGAACCTCAAGAATCTTCAAGGATATTGTGAGATGATATGATGAGGGTGAGTGCTTTATAGGAGCAACCCTAAATGATAAAGGGATTAGATCATGACAAGTGTTGTCATCCTATGTGATGAGACATCATGATCTAATAAAAGCTCACTCTATTTAACAGAAAAAAACACTCCTGAGTTTATCTTAAGTGCATGAGAATAAATTAGCCTATAATCAATTAAATATTAATTAATTATTAGCTAATTCATGATTACTCTAACAAGTAGGTAAAATGTTAAAACCACTAAACAGTGAAAGAGGGGACATCAAGACCACTTAACCACCAAATAGTGAAAGAGGGGACATTAAAACTAATTTCTCTTAGTGAGGGTTGGGAGGCTGGTTGGGATCATAGGGTTGGAAACTAGATCTACCAATTCAAATCTATGGGAGATTAATATAGGATATGAATCTCATGACATGAATGCTCATTCCAATGTGAGGGCTAGTGGAAGAAAGGTAGGCAAGTAGTTTAATGACCAAACTGTTACTTCCTTGTCTTTCTTAGTGTGCCACATTTCTAAGATAGAGGTAGCGAACTGCAACCCTATAGTGAACCTTCTATAGTGAGGGACCCACCTTTCAATAGAAAGCCTCCTAAGGGCTCCATGATTAGTCCCAAACTCTATAAAATTAACCTACTAAGGAAGGGAAAAAAGTTCTTCCTTCCCACTAGCTAATGAATCAACCTATAGAAGGGAGAGATACCAATGGAGGGTGGGATAGAAAAATTTCTAGTGGCTAAGGGGGCCCTACTCTCACCTCTCTAGCCACACTATATAGAGGTAGGGGGAAATTGTGTGCCTAACTTTGAAACCAAAACCTACCTACTACGATACCTTTTGATTAGTATCTTAGGTTGACCAATCAACTCTCCTTCAATCAATAATATCAATCATGTATCACTTGTAAACCTACTCATAAAAAATAACAACTCAAAATATATTTATAATAGATTTCTATCACACCAATCATATGGAATCTCTCCTTTCTTGGTCACGAGAGTTCATACACACACTTCAAAGATCACATTTATTGACAATGTGGGGCATTGTAAATATAGAACTACAATTCTAGATTTGTTGGTGATCTAGAGTAGACAAGCAACACATTGAAGATAATCTTTCTAACAAATCCTAGTGCATGAAGGAAACCCCAAGAAAACTCTTCCCAAGTGATTTGTAAAAGTTAGTTGGGTGAACAAATGGAAGAAATTTATGATAAATGTTTTAACCCTCCTAACACTAGCTAGCTAGAATTGTAACCTTGTGCCTTCCCCCCTTCCTCACTTTTATAATATCTCCTACTTTCTATATTTGGGAGCTTCTTTAAGAAGGCCTCTCTGGGAGTAGATCTTTAGGGATGGTCACTTGGTCACCATGATCTACTATTCAATAGAAAACATTAGTCAAGCCCACAAGAATCCATTGGAGATAAGAATCTTGGAAGTCTGTAGTTCCAATAGAGAAAGGGTTGGTTGAAACCAATTTTGTATTGCTCTCTAGCTCCCTACCTTTACAGCAGTCAATTTGATTAGAAATAATTATAGTCCATGGAGTCATTAGATACTCATAATTTGTGAGTATTGTGATCTCAGTCAAATTGTGTTGAACAAGAAGGGAAGACCTAAAGCAATTTGGAGGATTATGAAATGAGTCATAAGGAAAAAATTTAGTTCCTATAAAACTAGTTTTTGCTAAGGTATTGGTACTAGAGGTTAGAAATTCCATTATAGCTTCAACATTGTGAGAAAGTCTCAAAATAAAATATCAAGCATAAGAATTTGGGAGAGATTTATTTTGAAAAATATTTTGTTTTCCACTAATTTGTAGGAAGGATTTTTTTTCTAACTATTTTTTGCATGTGAAGAATCTCAATGATAAATTGGTAACCATTAAAAATATATGGATAGTCAAGATGTGTTTGCATTAATAATGCATAGTTTGCCCACATCATTTGATTCCTTTGTTGAGTTCCTACACTTGATTGTGGAGACTCAAAAACTTATTTGGTAAGTCATATTTTTTTTTACAAAAGGAATGAAGGTAAGAACAATCAAAAGAAACAACTTCTAACTTCAAAATAAGTGAATTTAGTGAATGGAGCAAGAGTAGAAATAGAGAAAATAAAAAAATTAGTTAATATGGTGAATATGCAAAGGGTGGTAATTCAATGCAAAATCCAAACTAGAGTTTTACTATTGTAATTATACGAAACACTTTAAGAAAGATTGTTGAAAGTGAGAACAAGATTTTTCTAGTGGTTAAAAGAAGTCATGATATGTAAATATTGTTGAGGAATATGAACAATGAACAACATATGTTTATTTTCTTTGGTAGCATCACATAAATAATCTACCGAGTCTAAAAATTGGTGTTGACTTTGGTGCATTTCGATAATATGTGTCACAAGGATGACATGCAAGTTTTGATGAGGATATGAGTAGTAGTGTATATATTAATTTGGGTGATGTTTGGAATCACTTTATAAGAAGATATGGGAATGTTAGGATTACATTGAATAATGGTGTAAATTATAAATTTTAGAATGTTAGTTATGTGCTTGAAATAAACAAAAACCCACTTTATGTAAGTGAGATATCTAAGAACCTCACTCTTTGGGTAAAGTTTTAAGGAAACAAATGTATGATAACTACTCTTCAAGATTAAAAAGCGAATACCATTGGAATTGGTGAAAATGGATTGTATAAATTGGTTGATCCTAAAAAAAAGGCACATGATCTTGCAATAGTTGAGAGTACCAATAAAATTTGGCATAAAATTTATGTTTACTTGAATTATCAATGTTTATCTAAACTTAGTAACACTAAATTGGTGGATGGACTTTTGTCCTAAAAAATTCGAAATGTGTGCACAAGGTGTCAAGCAGGCAAATAAAGTTGGCATCTATTTGATATTGATATGACATGGTGAGCTAAAGTGGTTTTAGATTTGGTACATGTTGACGTGAAAGGTCTTGTGAAGGTGCCTATAATATCTGATGTAAAGTATTTCTTGTTGCTTGTAGATGACTTTTCTAGAGAAATGTGGTTATTTTTTGGAAAATAATTTATAATGTTTTTCTAACTTTGTGGCATGTAAATATTCTGTTGACAAAGAAACAAACAAGTTCAAGTCACAAAACTTAGATTAGATAATAGAGGTGAGTTCATCTCCAACCAACTTAAGAAATTCTACAACAAAGAAGGTATTCATTGAAACTATATTATTCCATGAACCCCACAACAAAATAAAGTCATGTAAAGGAGGAATACGACAATTATGGAGATTGCAAGGTAGATGGTGCACAATCAAAATGTGCCATATAATTATTGGGTAGTAGTTATGAATATTGTAGTCTACATCCTAAATATAAGTACATGTAAGGCCTTGCAAGACCTCACCCCTAAGGAAGCATGGTCAAACATAAATTTTTTTGTTAAGTGGTTTTTAAATTTTGGTTGTATTTATTTTGCACATATTCCTAAGGAAAAGAGAAGTAATTTATAAACAAAGATAAAATAATATATGTTTGTTAGCTATAGTGAAGAATCATAAGCATATAGAATACTAGATGTCTCTACAAATTATGGCTAATAAAGATGTTACAATTATTTTTAGTTACATTTAATTCTACAAATATTAGTGTATGGGTAATCACACCTAATTGTGGAACAAGTTATGATGCTAAAATCAAATAAGAAACATAAGAGTCATCAAATTCTAGGGGTAATCAAGTGGATAAGAGAGTGATGATTTTCCTTTAAAACATAATTAAGAGGGCCAATAAAAGAGACCAAAGTGGTATTATACCATAGTGAAGGATGTTCATGAAGATGAATTGCTAAAAACAATGAAAGGCCAATCTTCAAATTTAGGAAAATAACTTATGCAAGGTGGTGAACAAGTAATTTTTACTCTAACTTCTACTATTTCATAGTTAATTGACCCTAGTGTTGAGGCCAAAGGGAGTTCTAAAGGGGAATTCATGATGAAGGTGAAATATGATGTATTGATGCAAAATAAAAATTGGGTGTTATCGACATTGCCCTTATTAAAGAAATCCATTGGTTATAAATGAATTTATATAGTGCAAATTAAATGATTCTTTAGATTAGTAAAAATACCATCTTATTTCCAAATAATATGTAGAGGAAAGGGTAGACTATTAAGAGACCTTTTCCCCTAAACTATTAATATGGTAACCTTAATTTAGCTAGTTATCTCTATTGTTGCTTAATTTGGATGGAATATTGGATTGAAGTCAAAAGTGTATTCTTTAATAGAAATTTATAGGAATAGGTCCAAATGACTAAACTATAGGGATTCCAAGTTCTAGGCAGATAACACTTGGTTTGTAGGTTGGTAAATGCTAGTGTAAGTTTTTCATTTTCCTTATGTTAGGAATTTTTTTTTTCTTACACATATTATTAAGCTTTCTTAGGCTAATTATAGATGGTTAATATGAGACCATGTTTCATAATCCATTATCTACATGTGTCACTCTCTCCCACACATGGGTAGTTAAGTCTCACACCCTCTTTTGGATTTCTATGCCACCTCTCATAACTATTCATTTGTCTTTATCTGAGTAGGTGTTATCAGATGTTTTGACAATTACCAAGTAGGTAAAATCTCTCAACAATTATGGGTATTTGTAGTTAATGCACCTCTTGGATGTATATTCCCATGTTTTACTAGATATACAACACTATACTCTAACCATAACTAGTTTAGTGAGAGTAAAGTGACTATTCTCAAAATTCTCTTTTGGTCTCTATTTTATCTCTTTTAGGATTCTCTCTCCATTCCACTATTTTTATCTTCAATCATTTGTCGATTAGAGTGTATGTGATCCACAATCAACATCATGTCTTGGCTTAGTTCTTGCTTCTTGTAGAATCTAAAATGGTATCAGAGTGGGTTTGTCTAGTAAAGTTCATTTGATAGCCCTATTTTTTAAGAGTTTTGAGACTAATCCAATGCTAGTATTTTTCTCAAAAACCCAATATTCTCTTCTCTTGCATCCTTAGATGATTTGGAGAATCAAAATAGTTTAAAAGAAAAATAAACATTTGTGTACTCTATTTTGCATATTTGTGTTCTTGTGAGGGTGTTGCCACAATAATGGGTTACACTTTTTGGGACATGCTAATTTTTGCCTGAAATCACATATTTTTAGAAAATATAATGATTTAAGACTTGAAAGGTTCCATTTAAAGGATTTTAATTAAATAGGGTTTGATCAAACCCTCTTAGATCAAACCCCCTTGGATAGAGCCCCGCTAGTTTTAAACCATACATATAATGAAGTCCCCTCTACACCTATCAAAATGTTGATAAAAAAAACCACTTTTGATTTACCTTTTGGGGGATCAAATGAATTCATTTAAAATTTATGTTTTGTAAGTATGTAGCCCTTATTATAAGCTTCTCAAAAAGTATAATTTTAAATATATTTAATTTAATTATTATATTTATTTTTTATTTCTTGTGAATGTAGGTTTTTCAATGAACATCAAGGTCTTTGTTTCACACATATGAAAAAATAGGAAAATAGAGAAAAAAATTCTAAAAAACACATGTCCACTAGGTATTGATGTCCTTATCCCAACAAAAAAAGAATAAGTTAATTCAAATGCATACAAAAAAAGTTATGTGTTACACAATAAACCTCTGTCCAAATTATAATTACTCTGACTTAGAAAATTAATTAAATTTTTTTTCATCCCCTAGCTATTAAAAAAGATGGTTTGAAAAAACTTAGTCATGAGTTGCATATGCCCTAGTCATAAAACAAAAAAATGGCTTCAAATAAATTAACTAAAAATCCTAGCCACCACAACTTTGAAACAAAACAACCTAAAAAAATATTGAAATTCTTGGTACCTTCAAAAACCCAATCACAATTTTTCAACATAAAAAAACTCAATTTTTCTATAGAATCTATCATGACTTTTTTGACAAAACACGGTCACGATTTTGAAAGAAAACATTACAATTTTGTAAAAAAAACATGGTTTTTTTGGCTATTTTGAGTCGTGATTTTCACCTCTTTTTGGCCACAAATTTCCTTTAAAAAAATAAACACAATATTTAGAATAACAAATCCATGATTTTTAGCATTAAAAAATCCTTGCACAATTTTTGGAAAGAATAAACTTGCACGTTTTAGTTTGCAAACCTTTTCATGTGACCTACTCTAGTATCATGTTATGAATGAAATAGAACACACAAAATATTTTATTATATTTGATCTATGATTACATTGATGAACACCTCCTTATACAAAGTTAGAAGTGAAAAAAAAATGCATGACAAATACACGATAAGTAATCTAAAAATAATTAACTAATAATTAAAATAAATTAATCTAAATTAAGTCACTAAATTGACTTTATTAAAAAAGTAAGTCTTAATAGTTTCTAATAGGGTTGGCGATGGCAACCAACTCTATGATGTGAAGATCTCATTACAAATGAGATAGTTCTTGGTGAGTGCACAAAGGAAACAAAATGACTTAAGTTATGGATTTTTCCTTAGATTGTCAACATAAAATAGAATATAAAGTGTATAAAGGGTATAATGCATTGATTTTTTAGTGGAAAATCTTCACCAATTGGCAAATATTTTATATTATCCAAAATAATTTGGTGAATATAATGGCAACTGTTAGGGGCCCAAATTGCCTACATTTTTTGATTTATTAATCAAGTGCATGTTAAACCGCCGCCAATTTATTTATGAGGAATTTATAAGTAATATTTTTGCCACTATAAACTATGCATTTATAATGGGGAATCACCTAGAATTTTAGAGGCATGTTTAAATTTACCAAAATATTTTCCAATAACATTAAAATTCAAATGTTTATCAAAACTATTTTCTCTAATACCATTATAAATCCATCCTAAGTATAGGTCCATGTTCACCTTGAAATTCATAACATATATTTTAGATCGTGGTCTAAATCACCCAACATTTATATGAAATATTTTAAAATCACATGAGATTCACAAAAAAATTACTTCATTGTTCAATCACATGGGGTTTTCCAAAAATAAATTCATGTAAATATAATAAAAAATTTGAATTAATCTTTACACATCTTGTTCTTCTTGATTAATAAAGACACATATTTTGAAGAATTTTGTTTTGGACTTTTTTCTCTGTTTTCTTCACTACCCAGTCCTTGCTAGCCACCTTGAATTATATTTGTAGTGATCTATAGACAACTACAAGCATTAGTGAGTAAGAAAAAGGCAAGTGATAATCTATTTATGATTTTATAATATAAGATTCCTCATATTGATATGAAATAGTTTAGATCATTGTTACAAATGATATTATGTAGTGAGACATCTATGCCATAAGTACCTATATTCTATGATTTCTTTTGTTAAGTGTTGATTTTATCTAATTAGTTTCGTTGATACATAAAATAAATGTTAATACACAAGGATATTTTTTATTATTTTTGCTTCATGAGAGATGTCAAGTAGGAGCCAGTTTCTTCAAAGTAATAAACAATTATCACCAAAATATAGATACATAATATCATACTTTGGTAATGTTTTTGGTCTATCAGATCAACCTTTAATGTCAAGATTTGAACCATCTATTAACAACTAAGGGAATATCTCATAACAAGATTGCAAGAGTTGAATAACAATGCTAAATATGATGTTCCATAAGAGTCCTAGGGTAGTGAGAATAATAATATTAATAAAACCATGGTTGTCACCCCATTTTGTTGTCTCTTTTCTCTTTGTTCTATTCTCATGATGTGCATTTGACTCTATCTACCCTCCATTGATAACCGATCTAATATATCTCTAGTTGGGTCCCCTACGTTGAGTAATTGTCTAAGGGTGTTCATTCAAAGTGTTTTCACAAAAAATCCTTAGTGAAATTTGCTAAAGGGTACTTTTGTGGTTAATGCCTAATAATTTGGGATCTCTTTAGGTATTTTTAGGAATATTTGATATTTCATACATGGTAACCCATCATCCCTATTGTACTTTCCCTGCTTGACATGCCTTTCCTCCCAACTGCCCTTTTCCCCTCTAATTCATGTTTCTTTCAATTTTGGGATTTTAGACTTGGTCATCCCAAAATGCCTTCTGTCCCAACTCCCCCTTTTTCTCTAAGTCTATTTTCCTTGAATTTTTAGATTTTGCACTTAATCATCTCAACATTCCTATTGGACTTGACTTCCTTGGCAAGTATTTCCTCCCAACCCCGCTTTTCTCCTTTAAGTCCCTTTTCATTGAATTTTAGGATTTTAAACTTGGTCATCATGACATCCTTGTTAGAATTTCCCTCCCCAACATGCCTCTCCTCCCAACTCCCCCTTTTCCCTCTAATTCTATTTTCCTTGAATTTTGGGATTTCAAACTTAGTAATACTAGCATCCTTGTCAAACTTTCCCTCCTTGGCATGCATTTCCTCCCAACTCCCTATTTTCACTCTAAGTCCCTTTTCCTTCAATTTTAGGATTTTAGATTTAGTCACCCTTACATCCCAAAATTTAGAATTTCATGACAGTTTTTACCTTCTTCTCCTTTGGCATGTAAAGTCTCAAAAATAGACCTACCTTTCTACATGAATTAGAAATACCATTAATGTCTTGATATGATTATGCAACCATTCCAAAAAGGTTTTTTCCACCCAAAAAATGCTTTTCATTATGTAGGCATGGATTCACATGTATTTTCTAGTGATAGAAAAAGAGAAAACATGCAAAATGTTTTTTAATGAAGTGAATATGTTTGATGACCATTTTTAACAACTTTAATAGGCTCTTTCTTAGCCTACGTGCAAGATCTAACAACATAATAAATGAAAAGACACTTATAGATCAAAAGAAGAACATCCCCCCACATTTTTGGGTACATTTAGACAAGCTTGTAACACATTTTTTGATGTGGTCTAGGGAAATAATTCTCAATAGGTGTGGGTACCCTTTGTTATGTACCAATCATGGGTCTTGATATTTATTACAGACCTATTTTTCTTTGTAGATAAATATTTAGAATAAAAAATTCTCATTTGGGGGGATAAAAAACTAGAGAAAAGGAACAATTGCAAAACCACTAGAAAGTGAATAATATAGAAAATCTTAGGGTTTCAATTTTTAATTCTATATTGTATTTTTGATATTTTTTTGATGTGGGTTTATCCTAAATGTCGCCAATCATCTTTTAAATACTCTTGGTTGATAAAAATGTTGTTGGTTGACACTAAAAGGGTTTCAAACAATGAACTATTGTCGGTCAACTTTTAAATACTATTGGTTGATAAAAATGTTGTCGGTCAACACTAAAAGCACCAACTGTGGGGGATAAAAACCCCACCAACGAGAGACATGGGGCCTACAAGGGCCTACATGAATAGGCACCCTGCAGGTACCCCCATTTAATTCACCCCCTTTTAAATAAAAAATAAACAAGAACTTTTCCCTTCCCAGATCTGTCTGCAAATCTCTATTACAGTCTTTCAATTGTCAGAATCTTACAATTTTCATATTAGGGAACATAGTCTGATTAAGTTAATCAAGGAAAATCAATCCCAATCCATTTCCAAGGCTAAAAAAGATATAGATCTAGGTCTGATTAGATCACCTTCATGGTTGAAATTCAATCTAATCACCTTGTTGATCTCCATCTTAATGAAACCCTAGAAAAAGGAAAAAAATGATCCTAGGTTTTATACATTAAACTTAGGACCCCCTTTTTGTATGTTTCATTTTTCTGAACCTAACATTTTGACATAATAAACCTTCTAAAATTTGAAGTAATTCAACCCTAGATAGGTTTTACATTGTATTGTTTTGCATTTCTCATTTAGGGTTTCATTTCTGCATCATAAAAGATCACAAAAATTCAAAAGATTGTATATCATATTGCATCATAGGTTGCATTAGGATTTATTTCAGTCATTTATATTAGATTTGCATTCAAAATTACATTCATAATTGTCATTTGTTATTCAAACATTGTCACACATTTGCATTTGAGTCACATTACATTAAATTGAGCAAATTCTAGAAAAATATTGACTTTCAGACCTATTTGCAAATAAACTCATAACCGCTAAGTAGTTTAATAAACATTCAATCTTTCAATTTTTAGAAGCCATATTAAGGACATAGAAACCCTTGGGCACCTCTATCCTACTACTAGTGGCTCAGAATTTTTTTGGAAAAATCTCTTTCTTTGTATTTTCAGTCTATTTCTTCTTGCAAATATCTAATTTGAAATTATGAAAAGATGTTATTGCATGCGCAACAGAGGTGTCATTTTGCTTAATTTGTTACAAAATTTCAAAAAAAAATGGTTACATTTCAGTGTTGGAAATCATCAAATCACAATGAGTTTATTTCCCCTCTTGTTATTTTTCATTGATCCCTCTCCCACTATCTCCCCTATGTGTGAGGTTAGCTTGGTGAAAGAGAATAAAATCTTTGACAATCATGACAATCATATTTATTCTTTTCCCCCTTACCTCTCCTACTTGGGAAAATATTGTTGGACAAAAGGATGAATTCATCGATACATTTATGGATTGCATAGATGAAGATGTTAAGGTGACATTAGGTTCCCCCTTGATAGAAGATCATCAACAAGAAGTTAAGTTTGTTGAGGTTATGAACACACAATTGGCTATTAGATCTCCTCTAATTATTGGACCTCCTAGAACTCCTTTAATTATTGAACTTCCTCTAATTATTGGACCTCCTAAATCACCTATCATTATAGGACCTCCTAAATCTCATGGCCATATCTTAAACTTTGTAAAACAACTCACTAGTAATCATGTATCGAAGCAACCAAGTTATCATACTGTTTCTCTTACATATAACATTAGAAACAATAAGCAAGCAACACAAACACCAACATCCATCCCATTGCCTCAACCATACCTCCCACCTGCACCTAACAATCTATAGCGTAGTGGTAAAGAATTTGATCTTGTTGAGAAACTTTGTAACGCTCCTATTAAGATTTCTTTGTGGGATTTGATTCAAACATCTCCTGCTTATCATGGAATGCTTCAAAATTCCTTGCAAAAAGTTGTTGTCCCACCTAGTGTACAACCAAATGATGTAGTAGCCTTAATTGAGGGTATGAATTCAACTAATGTGGATATTGTCTTTCATCAAAGTGAATTATCTCCCTCAGAAACACAAAAAAATGAGGCTTTGATGGTAATGGTTGTTATGAACAAGGTTGGGATTAGGCATACCCTTACTGACAATGGTTCAAGGCTTAATATTTGTAGTGTAAATATTTTGGACATAATTGGGGCAGATAAGACTAAAATTTATCCATCCATGGTTTGATGATGTGGGAAAACAACCACTTGGTGTAATATCATTACCTATCAAGTTTGGTAAGGTTACATTACAAACTTCCATCCATGTCATGCCCCATGACCTTTCATATAATCTTCTCTTGGGTAGACCATGGATTCATGAAATGAAAGGAGTGCCTTCAACACTTCATTGTTTAATGAAGTACACATACAACAATAAGGTTTACACAATAAAGTTGATCCTAAACCTGAAAATTGTTTACAAACTGAAAAAAGAATGAATAATCCTCTTAGAACATTGACACAAACTACAAAAGTGGAACCTTTACAATTTGATGATTTGGGATCATTAGATTTCATGCCTAAATTCATGGGGGAATACAAGATTACATAATCCAAATTTGGAAAAGAGAAAGAAGCAACAATGGTATCAACACAATCTATCACCGAGTCATCAAAAACATCTGATTCCATAACTTCTAACAAAGAGGAAAACATAAATTACACATCTACTTATGATGAAAATGATTATGAAAACCCTCCTAAGAAAGAAATGGAAGCCATTTATGGAATAGGATATCAACTCTTGAAACAATTCGGTTATAATGGAAAAGGACGTGGTGCAAAATAATAAGGCATTCGTGTTCCCATAGAGCTTAAAACACAAGAAAAAACAAAAGGTCTTGGATATTGTCCTTAAAAAATAACAAAAACATCAAAAATACCTTCACTTAATCAAACAAGAGACAAATAGCATTAGTTGTTTCTCCTTGCCATGTGGTAGTTGTAGTATCACACAATACTCACTACCATGAATGGGGTATAATCTAGGCTTTATGCAATCATATTTCATTTCACAAGGAGTAGCATATCATCATCCATATTGGTTCATATTTGTCCCTACACTTGGGGGGAAATGGGTTAGGTAGCCTTGTCCTAGGTGCATTCCTTCTAGCAAGGGATCCCTCTTTATCTCCTTAAAATGTTAGTGTAGAAAATACACTAACATTTTAAGGGGGGGCATATAGTTCCTTGCTCATTGTTTACATAAAAGTTGGTCTCTTTTTAGCAATGATAGCATACATCTCCTAGAAAGTGTGACCTTGGCAATGGAATTGTGACCTTCTCAATGAAAGTGTGGCCTTCTCGATCTATGTTAGTGTCTCTTTAGTGGTGATATTGGGATTGATATCCCCTAAGAGTGTGACCTTTATTGGCATATGACGTTCCCCTTGGCAGTAATGCTAAGGTTAATATACCTTAAGGTGTGAGTTTCTATTTCATGAGTTGTCCTCTCTTGATGGTGATGTCATGTGTGATGTTCCCTAAGGTGTGACCTTTCATATATTGAGAAAAACCCCTTTATTGTTTCTAAAATCACCTTTAATGGTTGTGTTGTTATAACACTCCTTGAAGTTTTGGCCTTACCTCGTCATCGTTTATGCGTCTCCTTAGGGAATTTTGTGCACCTCCTTAGGTGAGTTTGGCAATTTTTTCCTTCACTTTGTTCATGCACATTGAACTTAGTGTGGTGTTGGCATAATATCTTGATCATTTTATGGTACCTTATTAGGGTCATCAGGGAGTATAACTCTTGGTATGTTTGTTAATGGGTACACACCTAGTGAATATCAAACTTCACTAGATCCAGAGTGTTTCTCATTTTACCTTATCTTGGGGGCTCACCTAGTGAATTGTTCAGTCTATCTATCTATAATATATCTATGTACACATATTTTCTTTGATATATATATATATGACTTTAAAAATTAAACAAGACTGAATTTTGCTAACTATCAGATCAAAGATACCAATATATTATATATGACTGAAATGAAGAACAAATTAAAACAAAGAGATGCCTATATATCTATCTATCTATTTATATATTTATGTATATATATATATATATATATTTTGTTCAATCTATCTATCTATATAAATTAGGTAAACATTGTCAAGGGGGTAGATCCCATCTGTTAATTCAAAAGAAGAGATTACAATGCCCATCTATGGGTTTCTCTACTTTATTACATACAACATCCCTCTAGTGAATTTAGAAATCCTCCCAATTTGGGGAGGAGAGACAAAATATCTATGTTTACTAACATAATAGCTAAATGTGTCCATCCCCCCCCTCTATAAACCTTCTCTGAACAACACCCATGCCTGAGTGGAAACCTTGTTCTTTGTGACAACAATTGCATCAAAGATGCTTGCAATTAAACCAAATGTGAGCCTTTTGACAACTCGAGAGATTTCCTCTTTCAGTGCCTCCAACTTGTCTTCCTTAGCCAGGTTTTGTGCCACCACCTTCGCCCATGTCTTCATTCCCATGATCTACACAACATTGGTGAGAAATATCTCATAGACATGACGATCATGGATTTGCCTATTTTTCCACTTCTCTTCCCCTACAACCTTCACAATTGCCTCCTTGATCTTTGCACCATTTGCATTGAACAACCACTTCGGTTACTCCTTCCTTGGCTATGTAGCATAGTTACAAATTATGCCAAAGATTTGATTCCCAACCATTTTTTAACATCACTCATCCCCACATCTCCTTAAATATACCTTAATTGATCATAAAGTCAATGAAAATGAACATGAGATCACGAGGTCAATCGAGCCATGTGATTTTCACTGATTTTACCTTGATTATGTAGATGACCTATTGATTCATTGCCTATCTCTTGGTCTTGTTGTCTGACATGGAGGCCACTCATTAGACTACCGAGCATGCTTAAGAAATACCAATCCCAATAAGGATTGGGATTTGAGATATCCCCTAGTCTCTTTCTGGTGCAAACCATATCCTTATGTGTGCAACATGTGCTCGATTCTTCATCCAGTGCCACCTCTAAATCGTGCCATATCTCAGGATTATCATTAATAATCTCCTTTAGGATTAACAAGATTATTTATGGCTCTGTTTGCTTCCCTATAGACATGCTAGATCAAGAAATATTCCAATACATCTAGGCATTCCCAAAATTTCTTGACCCACGGTTGGAGTTTCCAATTAGGTGTCCCTTTGTGTTTTACTACATTAATTCTTATCATTGAATCTCCCTCTATATCCACTTACATTACACATTTTTCTTTGCACAACTAGATATCTCTTGTTAACGCCTCCAATTCAACCTCATTATTGGTGGTTGTCCTTATATATATGTACTTCAAAAATTAAACAAGATAGAATTTGGCTAATCATAAGATACCAACATATTATATATGACTGAAATGAATAATACATTAAAAAAAGGGATGAAAAAAAGAAGACATATATCTATATATATATATATGTCTTAAAAAATGAAACAAGACAAGATTTGGCAATTGTCAAGCTGAAGATACCAATATATTATATATACTGAAATGAAGAACAAATTAAAATAAAAGGATGAAATAAAATAAGACGTACACACACATATGACTTCAAAAATGAAACAAGATAAAATTTGGCTAACTACTAGATTAAAGATACTGAGAGATTATATATGTCTGGAATGAAAAACAAATTAAAAAAAAGGATGAAAGAAAACAAGAAGACATATATATATATATATATATATAATGTGTTGGTTTGTTCTATCTATCTATCTATATATATGACTTGAAAATTGAAATAAGGAAAAATTTGGCTTATTGACAGATCATAGATACTGACACACACACATGTATATATATACTACATATAAATGTATACATACATACATACATACATGCATGCATACATATGTATATGACTTGAAAATTGAAACAAGATAAAATTAGGGTAACTGTCAGATTGAAGATACCAACACATATTATGTGATTGAAATGTAGAACAAATTAGAACAAACGGGTGAAAGAAAAAGTCAAGACTTATGTACATCTATTATATATATATGCCTAAAAATTGAAACAAGACAAAATTTGGCTAACTATTAGACTGCAGAAACCAACACATTATATATGACTAAAATGAAGAACAAATGAAAATAAAGACATGAAAGAAAATAATTTAGACAACTACGCCTAAAGCATTTAGAGATTATCCAAATGAATATAAAGATGAATATATCGATTATGAGACATTCAAATAAAGAAAGCCCTAAAATGAAAACCAAACGAAACCAAATAAAACCCTAAGAAAATAGTTACCGGCCTGTGAAAATGAAAAACCTAACGACAAAAGTGTTTTCCGGTGTTCGATTTTCTGGCGTTCGACAAATTCCGATGTCATATGGTTTTCGGGAGCAAAAGCAGCACATGACTTCCACCTGCTTGTCATTTTAAATGCAACTTCAAAAACTTTACATAGACTTTCGATGTCCTATGGTTTTCGGGAGCAAAAGTAGCACATGACTTCCACCTGCATGTCATTTTAAATGCAACTTCAAAAACTTTACATAGACTAGTTGCTTTCATTGTATAACGCCTCTTGGCGTAATTATAGTAAATTTTTTTTTTTTTTTTTTAATTTGGAGATAATTTTTTTGTCTCAACTTCTATTATTAATTTTACTTTTTATTTTTTTTTAAAGTCAAATTTGATATTTTAAATTATAAATAATTATATATAAGTATTTATCTTTTAAGTCAATTGTCATATATAAGTGGAATATATGCCTCACAAAAGAATATCTCTAGCATATTTTATAGAGATTGTTAATTAAATTAAGATTAAAGTTAGAATTAGGATTAGGATTAGGGTTAACTAAAAAAAAGTACTTCCCCTACATAGTTTAAAATCAATAGATTTTTACAAGTTGAGTGTATCTTTTTTATTGACTCACTAAATTTAATAATTGTTCAATTCAACATTACCTAAAGTTAATAATTTATTTTATTTTATTTCTCTTTTGAATTCAAAATGAACCAATCAAACTACAAAGACTCTTTACAAAAATAATTGCTCATCAATATTTAACAAATATTTATTCTAAGGAACAAATTCAATTTCAACTTCGCTACTTACAATTTTCACTACGATCAATCAACCTTCAAATCAAGTTCAACTATAACTATAATATTCACTAGTTTCGCCCTAGCTCGCCTTAGGTACCCAAGGTAAGGGTTGAGTTGGGTCGCAGAACACCCTTGTTGTATCAAAAAAATGAAGAAGCTATAACTATAATATTCATCTACAATATTATTTTATCAAATATACAACAAATAATTTTATTGTAATACTACAATTGCCCATACTCACTACTATATCCCTCCAATATATATACCTGCCCTAAATTGATATGCTATAGCTTACCTAAGCTTTCCATATGATTAATTGTGATACATGTTTGATTTAATTAATTCACTCTTTATGAAAGTTTTTTTTTTCTTTCAAAAATCAGAAATTGTGAACTTCAAATTTTATTCTTATCCAAACTTGAGGATACAATTGCTTAGATTCTTATTTCTACTCCCAGAACAGTAGCTTTTCAAAAGTTCATGGATTTTTAACCCATCGAGAGTTCGATTCGCAGGAAGTGCTTTCAGGTGAGTTGCTGGTTTTTTTTGTGGCTACGTGTTGCTATAGATAGAGTTTCTAAATTTCTCAGGGTATTTGTACGAGTGTGTGGGCAAATGTAGGCTACAAGAGTATAAATATCATATTATTTTTTAATTTTTAGTTTACTTTTTTTTTCAGCCTTCAATGGTTTTCTTATGTTTACTTTGATACATATAAATCTGTTAAGAAGACATTGCAATTATTGTTTGGCTCTGGTTCTACTTCTTGTTTGTATAAGGATGTGTTGCCAATTGTTGCAAATAAGAGTTTGCCATGATCATCGAATTCACCATTGTAGGCTTTCTGGGTTGTTCCGGGGTTTGAAATTTTGAATGAAGGCTTCTTGGAGATGTCCCATTCCATCCCTGATCGTTCTCAGGCATTATTACAGCCCTGTTGCACTGGTACAATGGTGCATTCCTCCACCTAGCTTCTTGAAAACACATAAACGAGTAGGTGACACTATGACCCCAGGGGTCTACCAGATCCAATTTTCGGATCATGCCTCCCTAATCAGGGGGATTTTGGTCTCCAAAAGCTTTTAGAGTCTAATAACCGTTTGAAAAACTCTTTTAAGTGCATGCTAATCCAAGAATCTCTCTGACAGGGCTTGGCAACATCCAAGCCTACTCTGTTCTTCTGCAATATCCAAGCCTTTATCTGTTCTTCAAGCATATGTGAACCAGTCATGGACAGTAATCTGCCCCTTAACTGATCCTTGTAGCATATCGAAAAAACTGAAAGGGAACAGCCCACTCACCTAATAGGTGTCATCTTGACATCATGCTTTACCTTTTCCACAAAATGTACACGCTTGCCTTCTTGTGGCAGCCCTGTCTTTTGTTGCATTTGCTATCCATTAGCTTGTTGTTCCAGATGCTTCTGAGACTTTACAACAGTTCCATGAACAGCATTTTCATGCACATACTGTCCCTCTTTCATTGGGGAATCCAACCTTTGAATAGCATTGATTAACCTCTTAGATTTACTAGCATAAGAATTAACAAAGAAACTCTTGCATTTTAACCAAAGCCTGTACTGATTCTTGCGCTTAAAGTAAATAGCATCCCTCATGTACAAATAAGGGCTACCAAAAATCACATCACTTACCTCCATTGACACAACAACAATTAATGCTTCATTCTTGTACTCCGGATGTAGACCAAATGCCAACTTGCATTGCTTTGTCACTTTCATATCTACTCCATGTTGCAACCATGCCAAGGAGTATGGACATGAGTGATTCACAACCTCCAATTCCAACTCACTAACCAACTTGGAAGACACAAGATTAGATTGTGAACATGAGTCAACTAAGGCATTCATCTTCTTACCTTTCACTTGTATATTTTCTTGAAACAATTGAGTAAGCTTTTCTTTACCATGAGAACTTTCACCATTCTTTGAAACCCTCTTTTTGAGCGTAGCACTAGACAAGTGCTCATCCCCTTCAGAGTCTATATTGACTTATATGCCCTTTTCCATGTAGATGACATTCTTCTTCATACCCTTCTTCATCCAAGGAGCCAACTTAGGATGTAAATGCCAATTTTTTTTTATCTACATACCCATCTTTGTTACAATGACTGCAATGGGATTTGCTCTTACCTTTGCCCTTTGCTTTTGCCACGGTAGTAGCATTCTTTTTGTCCTTGTCATTTTATTGGTTCTTCTTGCCACCATGCTGCTGTTTGCTACTCTTGTTGCAAGTAGAAGAGACTCCCTTCATATCTAGCTCAAGGTAGTGCACTTGGGCATATGCCTCATCTATGTTTTGGGGTGTGGCCATGAGAATTGCTCTTTGTAGATGATCAAACAAACCTCCCACATGCTTTATCGACACGTCATAGTCCATAATGTCCTTCCCAGATGAACCGCCATTTTTTTTGAATTAGCTTGTATAGGCTTGCACACTTTGCTCATGCTCTTGTTTCAAATGATGCCATTTCATCACCCTTTCTTCGCCATCACAAATTGGGTAAAATTGCTTCCTCAACAGCATTTTGAAGTAAGCCCACTTGCACATTGGTGGTACTTTTTGAACTTCCAAAGAGTGTGCATGGCTCTCATATTACATAAGAGCATGCCCAACGAGTTTCAATCTTGCAGAAGAGATTTGTTGTGGAGATAGTTGCTGCAAACTGAGGTGCAGATCCATTTGGGACACCCATTGGTTTAGTATTTCTGCACTTATCTCTCCATCATGTACTGGAATATCAATCTTGGCCTTGGCTTTGAAAAGTTCCTCTGCTTTTAAAGACTCTTTGTGCTCTACATCCAAATTTTCAGATCCACCTTCTTCTTGGTGCTATTTTGGAATGTCCATTCTTGCTATCAAGGCAATTATCATGCTTCTTAGCCTATCAAGCTTCTCTTCCACAATCAATGTTTTTGGCGATGCTCTCTAACATTTAGAATCTAGCTTATCAATCATTTTCTCTTTCCATTCTTGCTGTCCTTAACCACTCTTTTGACTCAATTTTGGGCTCACAAGGCATTAAACTTCCTTTCCACTTTATTTTGTGGTGGGCATAAGCGAATATGATCACAAAAGCCATTAATATTGGTTATATGAATCTGCTCTGATAGCACTTGATTTGTAAACAGGGAAGGTACCTCTATCCGCTATGAATAAATGGGTTTCAATGCAACTCTTCAAACACCTCAACAAGCACTCTAACTCCACTTAATATGGATGTCATACACACAATGGTGGATGCAAATAAAGGAAATACTGAGGTCTTCCCACACAAATGTGGAAAATAACAATGGAAACTTACATAAACTGAAGACACACAGGTTGCCTTGGAGAAACTCCAACTTAGAGTGAAAAATTCCAGCCCTATAGACCAATTTACTCTTCTCTCCACTATTGAATGTTTGATTGCAGATGATTACAGTGCCCATTAGGCTACAATGAGCTCACTCACTGGTGTTATAGCATCTGCTACACTTGCAACTCACTCTCACCTTGCTCAGCCTTGCAACACACATGCTTCTGTCTTGGAGATGGAGTTCTACCATCAACACAATCAGAGCCAACCTCTTCCTAGACATGGAGAGGCAACACATGACCTTCCTACAACTTCTGAAACATGCAAGGATGGAAAACCAATTGACCAAATGGAAGATCAAATTCCAAAACATTTCAAATTCTACCCAATGTTTGTATCTGAATGTGTGTACCACCTTTTGTAGAGAAGAGCTTACAGCTTGTTGCAGAGAAGACTTTTTCAATTATGATGTATTTGCCCCCTGTTCAAACCACCAAACTTGTCAAAGTAGGTTTTTTTGGTTATTTTGGGGTCTGCAACTTTGAACAAAGGTTTCCTGGAGATGTCCCATTCGACCCCTGATCATTCTCAGCAATTATTACAGCCTTGTTGCATTGGTATGATTATGGATTCCTTCTAGCTTCTCGCTGACATTCCAATGAGTAAGTGACATTATTGCACTATGAACCCAATGGTCCAGCACACTTATAACCAATTTTTTTGGATCATCACCCCATCCCTGACACTTGATAAAAGATGAAACTTAATAAAAAAATTGTTTGCTATAGTGAATAGCATCATTCCTTCCTAGATAAAGGATATTGTCCTCAATTTCTATGGACGAATTGGGACCACCTTATTGCTTCCAAGATGAGTAGGGAGAAGACGGTTTTGATGAAGCATGGAATGCATGCAGACCAAAGATAGCAATGATGGAGTACCAAGATGGAAATTGTCTATATGTTGAATGGCAGGACTTGGAACACCTGGGAATGAAATATCCTACAGACTGAAATTGCACGTACCAATTTGTGGTGTTTGATGAAGCATGTGATGGCCTGTTCCACATTTTAAGGTTCAACATCCTCTGTGATCACTGAGAAACTTTAACCTGGAGAGGTAAACCCTTTCATTTTTCTTGTATATCAATTGTCTCAGGGAGTAGGACCTTGCTGGAGAATTGATACTGGTATTTGCCAATGGCCAAACCAATAGCTGTTCTTTTGTCCACTATAGTTTGATCATCTTGACCACTTTAAGCTTGCATTAGATCTCCAATATTCTTTTCCACCTTGGCTACCATAGTTGTCTTGAATTATTGAGCATCTAGGCATTTAGATGATAGCTTGCCATTAATGCTACTTTTTTGAGGGCATTTTGGTAACTTTCTTGAATATTCCATTTTAATACTTAAAATAAATGGCACTGAGAGTAGTGTCATTAGCCATAAAAACTTATTTGATTGTATTCTTATTTTCTCCTGTGAATATGCATTGAGCATGTCTATTATTGTGGACCTAAGAACCCCTTTTATTACATTAAACATAGAATTAGAAGTAGAGTCTCTTCTACAAAAGTAAATAGAAATTCAATCTAATATGATAAATAGGAAAATGATGGGACAGATCCATCAAGAGCGGAGAGATGCTCCACTAGATAACAACATTATGAACCACAATATTATCTAAACAGGATCATGTATCTTTTCTAAGTTGGATATAGAGTTTGGCCATCTTTTACCAAAGAATGATTGAAGGGGAAACACTAGAAAATGAATTCAGTCAATGTTGCATTTATTATTTGGTGGTTGTATCTGGAGAAATAGATTTTTACATGGAACTTCCACCATACGTTGGCATTCTGGTCTTTCGTTGTAGGTCAACTGAAATTGTATAAGCTGCCTATTTAGATGATGCACCTAGCAAATATCTTATTTCATCAAGTGAACTTGGATAATTTAGGACATAGTCAGGCATGGGAGTTTGTGTTTCCTTAGACAGAACTGTGATATACTAGAGTTTCCATAATTGAGTATAACGGTTCATGGCAGAGGAGGGGACTGCCAAATGAATTTGAAGGGCATGCGTTTGAAATCATAAGTAGTGGGTACTAACAAACAGTGATGAAGATCAGCTAGTTTTTACTTAGGGGTTTAGCGAAACTGGATAGAAGTCATCAAATGCACATATCGTTGATAAGATGGAATCCATTTTGTTTACAAATATGAAATAGACTAAATCTGAAGTATGTTATGACAAAAATGAGTTTGATATTTGCATTATTTTAAACTGATATTTTTGTCTATAAGAGACCAACTGAAATCTATTTGGTTTTTTCTATATCAGTGTAGCTGGATAAGCATTATGGGAACACTTATTGCAAGCAGTAACTTGGTTGGTGCATTGAAGGGACTCTCTCTCTCATCCAGCTCATCTTCCTTTATCAATGGGGATAAGTCAATCATTGTAAAGCAGAGGTTGGCCTTTACATTTCAATTGAAGACACCTTTAATAATTGAATCTGCCCACAAGAAAGGAGCTGGTAGTACAAAGAATGGACGAGACTCAATAGGTAAGAGGTTAGGTGTAAAAATCTACGGAGACCAAGTTGCAAAACCCGGATCAATAATTATCAGGCAACGGGGAACCAAGGTGAATTATCCTTTGAGCATATTTGTTTTGAGCACCTTTTTATGAGGCCTCCTAAATTTTATTTCAGTGCTCCATGCATTCTTGCTTTACTTGATATCAAGGCCTTGAAGCTCCTTTCCTTGCAAATGAGTGTTACAAACTTTTGCCAATCTGATCTTTGCCCTTTTGGCAGCATATTAGCTACGAAATATAATTTTTATTAAAAAACCCTATATACTTTACATTTGGTTCACTTGGCCGTACAATATGGTAACTATTTTGAGCTATTACTTAAAAGTTAATGAATATTTAATTAGAAGGAATGGTTAACCTTTTTTAGTTTGCTAAAGCTTGAGTTGTGATTATTCTTTTTAAAATTAACATGCCAAGTCTACATCCCCAGAGAAAAAGAGACTACATCTCTTATTAGAACTGCAGTTTCAACCCCATAATAAACAGGTTTACAATGAACATTTTCATCATTAGGGACAAAAATCAAACCTATACATTTTCAATGATTGTCAGAGCTAGCTACATTTGTTGTATAGAATATAAAAAATAAGTGTTCTATAATTAAGGATAACAAAACTTTATTTGTCTGGCTCAAGTATGGGTGCAGTCCCTTATTGTTTCTTATCATCCTGCATATTACTCATCTGTGGGTTTTTGTACCCCTTTTATATGCCCACTATTTGCAGTGTGTGCTAAACCGGAACCTTATATTAATCAACAAGAACAGGTAGGGTAGATGCAGCTGATTCATCCTGGAGAGTACTGAGACATCTATATAAGAAAATGTAAGTAACAATATACATAAGTAAGCCTTAGCATTGTAAAAGCAGTGAAGGAAAAACCAATGGTTCTTCCTTTTGTATAATGCCAAAATACAGTGGCTAGGGCTACTTACCTTGTAATCCAGCTACTTGTTGATGGTAGAAGACTGCTAATAGAAGCTCCTCGAAGAACATGTTGTAGCAGGACCTTCCTTGGTTTGAGTCTCTCAAGATTTAAGAAACAGATGGCCTTTAAGAGGAAAATTGAGGACTAGGAGTCTGGGATCAAAGAAAGAACTAAACTCAAGAAAGTCCCAATTGAACACTAGGAGAATTCATTCTTTCTTAAATGGTATTGGATGAGATGCAAACTTCTAAGAAGAATGCAAAGGAGAGATTGAAGAAACTCTATAGGCAAATCCTAAAGAGAAGACTATGGACAGAACTCTTTAATGAACTCTTAATGAATGACACGACTCCTAGACTTTTTTTATGCTAGATGAATGGAAAATTAGGGCAAGGTTATATGTGAAACATGGAGTTCAGAAAATGATGGATGGTCTTGAATTACTGAGAAGGAATAAATCTTGATAATTCAAAATGGTTGATAATCATCCCTAAGATAAATGTAGCAGCCATCAAACCTTCATATCAAACTATAATGAAACCTAAAATTTCAAATCCCCAATCATATCCTTATTGTTACCAATCAAATGTCATCCACATACAAAGTGATAACAAGAAACTAATCATCATCTTGCTTATAACAAACACTGTGATTTGATTTTGGATCTAACGAATCCCAACTTCAACACATAAGAATCAAATTTCTGGTACCACATTCTAGGAAACTGTTTGAGACTATAAAGAGATTTGTTTAACTTGCAAACCAATGACTCCTTACCCTTTACCATATAGTGGTCCAGCTGTTTCATGTAATTCTCTTATTCCAGGTCTCTATGCAAGAAAGTTGTCTTCACATCTATCTCTCAATTTCAAAATCAAATGTTTTAGCAATGGATAACATAAATTTAATGGATGAAAGCTTCACAACTAGAGCAAAGTTCTGACCAAAATCTATTCTGTCAACTTTGGAATATCCCTTAGTAACCAATCTTGCTTTGTACTTCTCAACTTTTCTTGCAAAATTGAACTTCTTGGAGACCTTTTTACAACCAACAAACTTCTTCCCCTTAGGCAATTGAATTATGACCCATGTGCTGTTTTTCTTCAACCCTACCATCACTTCATCCACTTCTGAGCTCTGAGTACAATCATCCTCATCTCGTCCATTCAGAACTCGTGGTTCAGCTGCAAGAGCACTCTCATTATTTTGTTGTAGCTGCATAACTAACTTCACATCATCCTTTGGTTGCTCAATAGTAGGAATATACTTGATCTCCCCAAAGACCACATTTTAATTGTAAACCATCTTTCTCATCACATGATTCTAAAGCTTGTATCTTTTCCCACCACCGATATAGTCAATAAAGATACACTTGAAAGTTTTGAAGTGCAACTTAGACCTTTTCTCCTTAGACACATAAACATATGCCTTGCAACCAAAAACTCTAATATGTTGAATTGAGAAGTGAGGGCCTTTTCCCCTTCTAAACCTCCTCCAAGGTTTTTTCAAGAAGAGTTTATGTAAGAAATCTTTTAACTAGATAACTGCGTATTAACCTCTTTTGCTCAATTTTTTTGATGTGAACTGGCTTAGTTGGACATAATCCTATCTCTCTCCATCAACATCTCATTCATTCTCTCAGCAACTCCATTTTATTGAGGGTTGTATGGAGTTGTCTTATGTCGTGCAATGCCATTGTCCTTATAGAATCTATCAAACTCTATTGAGTAGTATTTCCCACCATTGTCTATTCTAAACACCTTGAATTTTCCTTTCCTTCTGGCTTTCCACGAGAGCCTGAGATTCTTTGAATTAATTGAAGACCTTGGTTTTATGCCTGAGAAAGTATACCCATTTCTTCGTAGAGAAATTATTAATGAATGATACACAATACTAGGATTTTGCAAGTGAAGGTGCATCTACTGGACCAAAAACATCACTGTGAATTAAACTCAAAATTTCTGTAGATCTAGTGGAGCTTGAAATTGAATAAAACTAAACACAATTTTGCTTTCCATATAAACAATGTTTACAAAAGTCAAAATCTAAAGAATAATCAACCAACTGTTACAAGATTTTTAGTTTTCAAGGTCCTAAGACCTTTCTCACTAGTGTGGCCCATGTGCTCACGCCCCAACAAAGTCTTCTTAGTTGATAACTGGCTCTTTGAAGTAAGAGTATGCTTACGTACCCAAATGGCATCTAGGTTTTGCTGAAGTGGTAGAATGTCATCGAAGTTTGGTAGTGGAAGTAGAAGTTGCATTAAGTGTTGTGGTAGTGCCATTAGATGTTGCAAAAGTGTCAACTTGATGCTAATGTGACACTGTTGACAAAGCTCAATTTTGTTGTTGAAGATGCTCCAAAACTTCAAAACTATTACACTAAATGTAAGTTTGAGCCTCAAGGCGAAATGGAGTTCCGACCCAAACTCCCCTAGCAAGTACCATAGCTCCATGAACCATTTTACACCCTTCCTCGGTGAAGACTATCTGCACATACAAAGTATTCATCTTATTGATAGATAACAAGTTCCATGCTAAAATTGAGATGTGTAGAACTCTTGAGATTCTTTTGATTTTCTTGTTAGAGAATTTGATCTTTAGTCTATCATGGCTACCAATGTTAAGGAAAGAGTTGTCACCAAGGTAACTTTTCCACCATTATGGCTCTTGTATTTAGAATACCACTCATTGTGGTGAGTCATGGAAAGAAGCTCTAGAGTCAATCATCCATGTATTGTCACATGCATGCATAGCCAAGGCTGCAACAAATGCATCTACATCAATTTGAGAAGTTCTTGAATTTGAATCATCTAATTCTGTCTTGTTCTTCTTCTCCTTACATTCCTTCTTTATGTGGCTTGTCTTGCCACAATTCAATCACTTAACCTTTCATTTATTGAGAAATTTTGAGCTCCCTTTAGATTTGGATCTTTTGTCCATTTAGTTCTTTCCCTTGCCCATTTCCTTTGATCTACCTTTGACAACCAATACATCCTTGATAGAATCAAAAGCTTTCCGTCTCAACTGCTCCTAGAGAAAAGCACCCACCACTTCTTCAAGCATAAACTTAGTGGCTGTACTATTGATTACCATCACTAGGGTGTCCCATGAATTTGGCAAAGAACAAAATAGTGTAATACTTTGATTCTCATTGTCGATTTACACACCTATGGATTTCAATTGTGTCACAATGGTGTTGAAAGCATTTAGATGCTTGGAAACAAAGTCACTGTCACCCCTCTTCAAAGAATACAATTTCATTTGTAGAAAAAACTTATTCACCAGGGATTTGGCTTGGTATAAGTTATCCAACTTTTTCCATAGGCCTTTTGTGGTGGCCTCTCCCGAAACATTCAGGAGCATTGAATTTGCTGACAAAGCCTAATTAGGCTCCTTGTTTTCAATCCAACACCACCCAATCTTCATCCTTCATAGACATAGGTTTGCTTCTAGATGCTGCAATCCATAGATCTTGATCTATGAGCAAGTCTCCCATTTTAAGCTTCCATAAACTCAAAATCTGTGTCATTGAATCTAGCTATCTCCAATCGTGATGTGCTCGCCATTTTTTACTTGAAATACAATTTCCCCTATGCGAGGTGCCCACTTCGACACAAATTAGTTACAAAAATTATTTTTCCCAACACCAAGGATCCCAAAGGCTAGCCAAGCTCTAATATTAAATGAAAGGAAGCTAGAAAGTAGAACAACTTCCTACACTAATCTTTGAGGAAAGAAAATGCAAAAGAGAATTAGGATTTGACAATTTTAGATAAAATAAATGCATAAGCAATAACATTCAACACATAAAATAGAGATTACACAATGATTTACCCTAGGAAAACCCTTTCGAAAAAAACCCAGAAACAAGAGTAGCCTCAGCATTTTGTTCAATCACCAACAATAGTATGCTTACAATACAATCAAAATATCCACTCCTTTATCACACTGACTCTGTTTGGAGATATTCTAGCAGCATAACCCCTTACAAAGGCACAACTTTGCATATCCCCATAGAAGCATCCAATATATAAAGCAAGCCTAAACCAAAATCTGCAAGTGGTTTTCCAAAATAATGAGCCAAGGATCCACGGGCTGAAGTGACACCCAAGTTGGGAGCCAAAATCCAATGCACCCTTCCATGATGGTCAATATGCTAAATATGATGTAACTCCCATGTCATAAAATCCATCATAACATCCTACCAAATTGGGCACTCCACTTTGAGCTCATTATCTCACCTAAAAGATGCTCTATGATGTGTCATAAGTTGGTCAAAAGTCGCGCTCCACTATGTAAATCTTCCTCTTACATGCTCTTACAAGCGTCGTAGAATCTGTTATACCTTACAATGTCATAGACACTCTTACACATCTTACATGATGCTAGATATTCTCATTTTCTCGTTTATGCTAATGTGCCTTCCAGACCTTCTTGATAAGTTGACCTTTTATAGATCTTCTGTATTTTTGACATTTTATTTTTATCTGCTTTTTTCTGTTAAGGCATTTTACAGATAGGGATCCTGTTGGGAGTTAACTTGTTTGAGGTTTTATTACTTGCTAAGTGACATCATTTCCAGAGGGGCCCTTATTCCTGGTAGATCCTATAGTAAACGGTACAATTTCATAGTCAACTGAATGTTCCTAGTTATGTCCCTATAATTGCAATATAATCTTGATCTAGCTATTAAATATTTAAAAATAGGCGGTAACTGTTCTATCAATTACAACGTTGGAAGTACACAAACTCACTAGACTATTGTCAATGGGTATTGAGGAAGTTAAATTTCAATTTTCAGTTGAAGTGTGAGCCCTCTTAGTATCTTACCAATACTTTACACACTTGAGTGACTAAAGGCAGATTCCGCATATGAGTTGTCAACTGAATGTTCCTAGATATGTCCCTATAATTGCAATATAATCTTGATCTAGCTATTAAATATTTAAACATAGGTGGTGACTGTTCTATCAATTATAACGTTGGAAGTACACAAACGCACTGGACTATTGTCAATGGGTATTGAGGAAGTTAAATTTCAATTTTTAGTTGAAGTGTGAGCCCTCTTATCAATACTTTACACACTTGAGTGACTAAAGGCAGATTCCGCATATGAGTTGAAGTCGATATTCCAGTGCTCAATGAACACAACAGCTCTGTTCATCTGCCATTGCACACCCTGGAAAATACATTTCTGTCTTCTCATGAAGCAAAGTGAATTGTCAAGTGGCCTTTTGGTCCTATCATTATTTCCAGTACTTTCTTTATAAAATTTTAGTAAGATCATTTTGGAATCACATTCTCTAATAGAGATTTTCTCCCAAGGAGGTTGCTTCCTTGAAGAGACGTGTGATACTTTTTACCTATTTATCAATACAAATATATTTGTAGTTATTATTTGAGCAGTGTGTTATTTTTTGCATGTTACTGATCTGTTTGATAGTATTTTTTGCATGTTATTTGCTCCTCTTCCTGATGATGGATCACTGGGTGTGATCCAAAATGTCGAATTAAAAACATACACAGTGTACACCAGAACCACACAATTCTTAATATTTTTTGAGTGAGATCCTAACATTTATGGCATGCACCAAGACAAGGAATGCTCCACAGGTTGCTGACTTGTTCTTCAAGCATGCTTGAAACTCTCAACGTGCCACTTGCTATAATTTTAGATTGCCACTTACACTTCAAAGTCACTTTTGGTGATTTCTGTGGAAGTTTCTTGGTCTTTAGTTGCACTTTCTCACTTACTGCCATCTGCGAACTGATGTTTAAATGGAGGCAGCTATTCTGTCTTAGTTTATGCACTCTGTATCCGTGATCAATGGAACAAGCAACGGGATTTAACATTCACAAGAAACATATCACTAATTACCTTGCAGGCTGTTAAGGAATTTTACTGACATAAGCAACTTGTATTTGGAATCATCGTTTGAAGGTAAGTTAGCTTATCTCATGCTGAAGCTGGGGATAATTTCCTCCCAGCAGGGAGAACATGATGAGAATCTTTTGTGTAATTATCTCTTCTGTTGTAATTATCTCTAATATTATTGTAAATATCTTACATGTACACTTAGCCTCGTTCATGAGAGCCTCACTGATTATGTAAGTTAGAATTTGGTGCATTTCAGTTCATTGGAGCTTCACTGACTGCATGAACGTTAGATGGATTTCAGTTTACTGGAGGCTTACCAACTGCATATAAGTTAAACTAATTGATGTAATTTTTTGAGGCAGTTTGTTTGTGATTGGTCTCATCCAGCCAGCACACACATCATCCTTGTAAAATCTATGTAACTTATGCTAATAAAGAGTGTACGATATTGATAGAAAAAAATTGACCAGAGTTCAAGGTTTTATACTTTGCTATATGTAGTAAATCTTGGTGTGATGTCATATAAAGGGAGAACTTAGATATGCAATAATTGCAAACCAAATTTAAAGAAATTATGTTCACACATATATACACCAATATACATAAGGTCATATATTAATGTGCTTCATTGTTTTTTACGATATTTTATATATGTTTTATTGTTCATTCCTCATGTTTACTCTCACATTATCATCTTCCTCATTCTTCTCACATTTCTCTCTTATATCTTCCACATTTATTCTTGCACATACATTTTTCATATGATTCGTGCTCTTATCTGCCCCTTTTCCCTTATATAACCTCTTGATGCCTTTTCCTTATATCCTTTCATAATAACTCTTAGTTCTCACGAATTACCTCTTCATTCTTGATATATATTCTTTTTCATAGCTCATTTATGTGAAGTGAGGTTAAACATTCTTTATTTTAAAACATAACTACTGTTATCTTGAACTAGGTAGTTCTTACACCCATAATTACATATACCCACGCGTGGAAACTATGCTGAAGACTGATGGAGAATTCAAGCTAGAATGGCCTTTAGGTGCTTTCCTTAGGAAGCCAAAATCCTAGTTGAAAGTGAAATCATAGTGCTCTACACACGGTCCTATAAATTCCAATTTCTACTTCCAAAGGCATTGCTATTATGGCTCCCATAGCCTTGTACTCGTCTCTTATTTTTACTGAAGTTCACTGAATTTAATCAAAGAGAATGCATCCTGGTCATTTTTTGTTTTTTTGAATTCTTATATTCACTGATTTTCCTGTCAATTTGAGTGCAGTTTCATCCTGGGAACAATGTTGGACTGGGAAGAGACTATACCATATTTTCGTTAATTGATGGTCTTGTGAAGTTTGAGAAATATGGGCCAGACAAGAAAAAGGTGACATTCCACCGGTGTTCTGATTGATTGCTCTTGTTTTTGCTAAATTGACAGCTGCATTATTTTATCACAAAGAATACATGTTAAAGATTTTGCTACAAGTACATGGAATCTTTAACTCTATGGTTGTTGCTTGTTGTAATGCCCCAGGTGAGCGTTTATCCTCGTGTGGTTCAACCCGAAAATCCAAACAGCAGGAAGGTGAGGCAACGTGAGTTTTACCGCCTTAGGCGGGAGCAGCAAAAGGCTAAAAAGATGCGCATTTCTTCTCCAGTACTCACATTAGCTTCAGCAGAATCAAAAGAACCAGTTGTAGAGAAGGAAATTTGCTAGTTGCAAGTTAATTGTAGAGGTTTTAAACTTCCCTTTTCTTTTTGTGAACAAAACTGAGATCTCCCACATTCCGCCTTTGAGATTCATTAAATCTTGATCAATAAGATTTACATCGCAATATTCTAGTCCTTTAGCTATTGGAAGGTTAATTTGAGAAATACTTATCTCATATTTTGTGCACGGATAACAAAAGTACATGCAGGAATGAGAGATTACAAAATGACACCATTTGTTAAGCTTGATATGGCTGATGACCATGAAATATATGCATCATGAAAATTCTTTAACAGAGAGTTGTCTATCCACTTTACCAATGTGCTGGAAAATGATTTATATACTGGGAACTGTTCTAAAAAGTCTTCAATGTTCTATTACCTCCCAAGCTGAATTACAAAATGAAGTAATATCAAAGAGATGCTAATTGTTGCATTTGTAGTTTGGAAATGTCCGGGTGACAATGCTGTGTAAAGCATTGATAACTAAGTTTTCTAGTAGATTTAGTCTTGCACGGAAATGATTTTAGAATCAATTGAATACCTTGTAGAAATCCTAGCTGCCTTGATATTTGAACATTGTGGATTTTGTACAACATGCTCTCATCTCAAGCTTCAAATGCAACTTTGAACATTTCAAAGTAGGCAATTAAATTTAATATAAACATGTGCATTATATAGTAGACTCATAAATCACACTACATTAATGTTCTAGGTTAATTAAATGGATGCTCTCATTAACACCTTATTAACTTTGGGAATAGAGCTAGGATTGATAATTGAACTGAAATAAATGTGACAACTAAATGGTAGGATAGAGGAGTTTAGCTTCAGTGATTTTTTTAGTGGTTAATATTCGTCAATTGGCTAATAGTCGAAATTTGAGAATCCAAAATTGGCTAATAGTTCGAGCTATAACATGACTTGAATCGCCATGTTTTTACAAAATTTTATTATAGTCTTATTTAAATCCCCCAAAAGATTTATTTTATTAAAAAAATTGACTCAAAAATTCGCCACAATATTCGAGACATGATTAGATTATATTCGCCTAAATTTTATAAATTATAGTAGAAATTTATATTAACTTGCCAATAGTATATCGTAATTATTAGTTTCTTTAGGGCCATATTTCTAATCTTTAGTTTCCACCATTGATTTATAATATAATCTAATGGTCCTTTTAGTATTCTATGACGTAATATGTACCCACAATCTGTAATGCTTACGGGGCCCACAAATTCAGGTTTGATGAGCAATATAGATTGTGGGTGCATTTACCTCACAAAATACAATGAGGGTCATTAGATCAATGATTGAAAATAAATTTTAGGCCCCATGAGAATTACAAATCATGGGACATTTTACCTTGCAAAATACAATGAGGGTCATTATATTATATTTTAAAATAATGGTGGCAAGTAAATATTATAGTCTACCCATTAAACCCATCGATAGTTTCCACCCTTGGGCCTTTGCTTTTCCATGAAAATTATTTTTAGATTGGATGCATTTGCCATCGTAATTAATGCATTTTCCTATTATTTTTCAATATTTTCCAAATTTTTTTACAAAATTTTAGTGATGTAAAATACTGCCAATAAAATTAATATATTTTTCAAAAAAAGGGAAAAATTTGCCAATAGAAATTAATATTTTTTCCTAAAAAAATGAAAGATTCACTAAGATTTTATATCTTTTTTGAGGGGGGTTTATTAAAGTTATCATTGCTTAGCTTTAGGATCTATGATGGCTAAACGATATTAATGGTGTTTTGAATCAATTTCCATTGTTATAAAATTATTTGCTTTAGTTTGATATTTGTCTAAAAATTTGAAATGCCATAGAAAACTTTGTGGATAGATTTAAAGCACAAGTTTGAGCCCAATTGTTATGAAGTTGATTTGATGTGTAGAATTGAGTTGTGCCACATAAGATTGATGTGACAAAATGCATGCTTGAAGTTTTGTTTGCCTTCACCTTTTAGATATCTAAATGTGTGGTGCTGCCACAATGGTGTGTCTCACTTTTGAGACATGATAATTTTTGTATGAAATCACTTTTTTTAAGAAAAACTACTGATTTAAGCCTTTAGAGGTTCCATCTAAAGGGTTTTAATTGAAGAGGGATAGATGAGACCCTCTTAGATCAAGCCCCCTTGGATAAAACCCCTCTAGTATTAAATCACACCCACAATGGAGTCTCCTTTGCACCTGTTAAAATGCTAGCCAAAAAAACACTTTTTCTATACCTTTTAAGGGATTAAATAACGCCATTTAGAAATTATATTTTGCAAGATTGTAGCTCTCGAAACGAGCTTTCCAACAAGTGTAGTTTTGATATGTTTCCATTTTATCATGTATTTAATTTTCAATTTTTATTGGACATAAGTTTTTCTTCGAACATCAAACTCTTCATTTTACAGAGGTGGAAAAATAGTAAACCATTGTAATTTTTTTTCAAAAAATACCCTTTCCCTAGGTATTGATGTTCTTTTTCACAAAAAAAAAAGGATTTCAATATATACACAAGTTAGGTTGGACGACACACATGTATGTCCAAATTATAGTTATAATGACTTCACAAATTAATTAAAAAAAATGTAAAAAAAATTTATGAAAAAATATCCTTGCCCTAGGTATTGATATTGAGAATCTATATTTCAAAAATGTGAATTTTATCTTTTATAGAAAAAACGTTATGTTGGACGACACAAACGTGACTTTCTGAAAATGTTTTTTGTTTAAAACTTGTTATTAAAGGAGATGTTGAAAGATTTGTGATTTATTTCAGTTTTTTTTTTTTTTTTTCAAATATTTAGAATCTACACACAAATTGCCACAAATCACTAGTTGACATCATCTTAAAATTCTTAATGGTTTAGCTGCTATAGGTTTCAAAAGATGAAGATCTAGTTAAAAATATTGATGTAAATGTCCATTTCGGGCAAAAAGTGAAACACAATATTTTGATTTCATGCTATGTCAAGGTGGTGTTTTAAGGACACACTTGAGGAGCTTGCTAACTCAATAAGTGAGCATGACCCCCTAAGTCAAATCCCTTGGTAGATTGAATCAATAACGATGAGAAATATTATAGACAACATTTACAAACATGCAAGGGGGCTTATATGGTGATGCATATTTGATTCCTTTTATTGTGTTTAGAATTGATTGTGTTTCAAACAACCCTCTTTTTGAAATTAAGTGAATGTCTTTAAACACCATTCCATAGCAAGATGTTGCATGAGAAGTGTGCTTTGTTGGCTCATAACTATTAAAGGACAAAAAGGTGGTGCGAGGAGTTAAAAATTGAATATGATAATTTGCATTTTTGGGGTCATTTTCAAACCCTTAGGGTTGCCTTAAGTCAATTCCAACATGGAAGTGAAGTGATTAAATGATGATTGTGAATTGGCAAATGCATTTTCAAGAATTAGTGCAAATGGGAGTGAAAGAGAGATGAATTAGGGGAACATTTATGGGATTGTGAGCCAAGTCTAACACAAGTATGCTACTTGTTGATATGTTACTACATTAAGACATTTCCATTTAGATGCACACAAAACTAAATGCGAAATATTACAGGCATGCTAATTTCACCATTACATTTTGTTCTCACTTTGATTCATGTACAAATTTGACATGAGTATACACTTAAAAGCATATCGACATTTCCAATTGACATGAAAAGTGAATATGTAGACATCTATAAATGATACTATCTTTGACAAATGATATAGTTAATCTTCTTGTATTCTCTTTGGTATGAGACTCCATTGAAACTTGCAAAACAACAAAAAATATACAATGGACAATGTTTACCAAATGATCAAAATAAGCAAAACAATAAAAAATATACAATGGGCGTTGTTTTCCAAATGATCAAAATAAGCCAAACAATTGTCTTCATGAAACAAAAAGAGAAGAAAAAAGGATTGGGAAATCCATTTGTTTAGAAAGTGGTATGAAATTTTTTGTATAATGTTGAAATGCAACAAGGGTCTAGACACTGTGACCATACGACAAAAGTTCACATGATGTAGGCATGTGATGAATTTTTGCTTCAATATAGTGATACTCTGCATTCTAAAATCTCAACCATGGAAAGCGCTAGGGACAATATTGAAAGTAAGATAGTGGAAATGTTTCTTACACTAATCAATGAGTAGATAAATGCATGGAAATACAATAAAAAATTTTAAGAAATAAATATACACATTCACCACATAACACATAATATAAAAAATTGCATGCCTTGCAATAATCACATTATGTTTTGCACTTGGTTTAGTGTCTATCCCATTAGCATGTTTTAGGACACATTGAACCTATGATTTTTAACTATTTTCTTTCACCAATTTTCCAAATTTATATCTTGTTTTGGTATAGCCTAGTTGTTTCTAACTTTCTAACATATTCCTTGGTTGTTCTCTTAGATGTTAGAGAAATGGTGCTAACATTTGCACAATTGTGTTGACATTTCACGAATTTGGATTTTAAAAGATTTATTTGCTCGTCTAGTTAGCTATTGGTGTTATTTGTAATGCTCCTTCTATCGTGTAATGCCTTTATACTAGTGAATCTCATGTCCCTATACTTCCCCAACTCTTGAAACCTCATTCAAACAAAAAAATCTAGGACATGAGATCATGAATTCAATCTTGCAACTCCTCTCTTCAACTATAACTTCTTGGACAAAAACTCCTCCCTTTGGTTGGAATTCTTCCTATGTTACTAAGTTTCCTTGCTAGTATAGTTGTTCTAATTTTATTTGCAAGTCCTTTTGTTGTTTTTTATTATAAGAGTAAAATAGGTTTTGAAGGGGCCTTGGAACCCTTCACAACATATTTTATCTAGCATAAAAGTTGGACAATAGTAAAATTACAACTACATTACTCCACAACAACAACCCATAAAAACATCCAATGAGCTAAACAACACCTAGCCCCCACCTAGCAACACTAACACCTAAAATGTGTGTATTAGAAACATAACCATATTTAGGATGACCTCTCTTCCTTCTTTGAACAATAGTCGAGGATACCATTTTCCAAATCCTCAAGTCGGGGGAAAGTAGAGGAGATTCCTCTATTGTCACCTCAACCGTCGCAAGTTCTATTGTTGTTATTTCTCTTTGAATCTCTAACAATTTTTTCCTTTGTAGATGTATCTATTGAGATATCTAATCTTGGCATAACTCTTTTTACTTTATGATGACATTTGCTTCTTTGTGAATGTTTATGTTGGTATTGTGTCCTTTCTTCTCATAAGGTAATAATGGTTTTTCTTTGTGTATTCATGTTGTTTTACAAAGTTACCCGTGAGTCCACATCTCACACATTTTCCTCTCATACACCCAAGGATATTAATTTTTTCATAGACTAGAATACTTAATATATATTGATTATTAAATTTGTTATTCTTTAAATTCTAAACACACATAGAATTTAAGAGCATGCACCAAATCTTTCCCATGGAGGTTGAAATACATTTTTGAGACTTGATCATTTTGACAAGCTCATAAGCACTTAGCCCTTCTCTTTTTGTTTAGCTAAAAGTACTATTGGTGAAACAATCACATGGAAGTTTCATAATCCCTTTCCTTTGTTATATTTCTATCATTTATATATTTTTTACATTACATCTAAAGTTATTTAACCTTATTTCTATATTATTGTTATTGTCTCTCAATGTTGTTAGTGAGTATTTTATTCCCATGTCATAGATTTGGTAGTTGTGTTCTAGATTTTATTTCTTGGTGTACAAATGACTATATGTTTTGGACACAAGGATAGTTTCATTGTCATCCATGAGTCACACTGTCATCCATGAATTGTGTTGGTATTTGTGTTACATTTGCTTCTTAAAACCTTTTCTAGATTTTGTGTTTTACTAGATTTTTGTTTCCATCCTATTTTTTTCAATCTATTACTACATTTATTGTTGTATGCAATAAAAATCTAAAACCTTAGAAAAGGACACAACACATATTTTAAATCCTAGTTTTAAATTTAAACTACAAACCTTAGATTGAGTGGAAAATTGTAAGAGTTGGTATATAATGCTCTATACCATGCAAGATTTGGTTGAAGATGTAGCCACTCAAGATTTAGGAATTTCAATGAAAACACAAGAGAGATCAAATATGAGAGAATAATGCTATTCTATCAAATAATGCAAATATACAATGAGGTTACTCAATGAGAATATGAAGGGAACCCCTTGGTTATATAGACCAAGGTGAGACATAGGATTGCATAAGATTATGACACGTGTCTTAATCCTATGATTTGAGACATAAAGTGATAAGTATCCTATGTGTACCCTAAGTAAGCTTATGTAACTAGTGTGAATATGGCCTAGGGAATGAATGGGTTAAGTAAAACACCTTGTTCACACCAACCCCCTTTAAATGCAACTTAGGGAGATTATATAAGATGCACTTATGCAAGAATGCAAAAATGCAAGGATAGGTCTTGACTAAGAGGCCATGTTAGGCACCCATGTACAAATGCAATCTCTCATAAATAGAGAAAAGAGGAAAATTGATTGGTACAAAAAGTCCTCAAAAGAGAGAAAATACAAAATGCTCTCAAAGAATAATGAAAAAAATAAAACCCCATCTGAGGAAAAAGTCCCCCCATAAGAGAAGAAAAAAAGAGGAAAAATAAGATTCTTGAGTGTGAACATTGATATATTTACTAATGCTAGTTTACTAGAGCCCTCGAGATGTTGACTCATAGATGAGAAAAAATATGGCAAATTGATGGCAATGCAAAGTTGTTTCAATTGATGAAGTTCATAAAAGGAGTTTAAGATTATCAAGGTATTTTAGCAAGCATTCATATATTGTATGTCTTTTTTTCCCATAGTAATCACATATAGTTTTTTATGGATTAGGAGACATGATTACAAGAAGAAAAATACAAGATTACCCCCCTAAATTATTCAATCAAGGATCCCCCTAGTAATATATGATCTTGGCACTTAGTATGATTACAAGTGCCACTTGCCAAAAATAGCAAAGTGGACTTAATCTTAGTGTATGCAAATGCCAAATTTTTCCATAGGAATGAAGTACAATTTTTGATATAATGAGACAAATTTGATCATACCACTACAAAATACATGAAAAATTATGTACTTAAAAAAAATTGCACCAAAAATATTACTATATGAGCTCGAACGGAGCCTTGGAGGTTACCAAATGAGAACTACTAAGCAACACATGAGAATCTACAATTTTGAGAAAAACCAAGAACCAAAATAAAAACCGTTTGCACCATTGTGAAGCTTGTTGTTCACAAAAAAGAGGCCAAATGACTAAGAATAGAGCCCATGAAGTTTGAGTGCAAAATCAAAACTACCAATGTAGAGGGACATGCTAGTTGGGGGTTTGCCTATTGACATCATGCTAACGTGGTGATGATGTCAACAATTTCTAGTAATAAAATATGATCCAAGTAATAGACTATATTGTTCTATTGCTAAATTGTCATATGTTTAATGAAAACCGCCTTCAAGCCCTTAAAATTATTGATGTTGAGTTGGAAGCTATCTTGTAATTGTGGGAAATTGCTTACGAGGAGTAGGGTGGTTTGTGGGCTAATTTAAGCAATTTTATAGCAAAAATTGCTATTGGTTTGATGATGGTTGTTGTTTGTTGACATTGGCTAGTTGTGGGGATTGTTGGTTCATAGGACAACTTGTGCAGTGGGGATCATGCACACATGGTGTATGTTGGCACATTTGTACTTTGCAACATGCACAAATGGTATCATGTAGATTGCATAAGGTACATACAGACATTTTTAAAAAAAATTAAAATTATGAAAAAATGATAAAACAATTTTTTATCACCTGCTTGTAACATACCTACATAATGTTTGCATAGTGATGACTTGAGAAGATGTATGTAGAATATTCTGCTTGGGTAGGCAATATCCATGTGATTTGTACGATAGAGGAATATATATATTTTAGATGGCTTCGAACAATAGTGTTTGATTTTGACAAATTGATTGTCAATACTTTGGTTCTTGGGTCTTTTGAACATGATGACAAGGTCAGAGTTGACCCAAAATACATCAAAATTATAATTACTTTTTGGATTTGGCAACCACCTCCCAACTTCAAAACCTTACATATATGGCCTCACATGTCCAATTTAGACAAATAAAAATATTAAATTGACTTTCTTGGACACTTTAAACTTAATGGTGAGCTTAGATTTGTAAATATGCTCTGAAATGAACTTGCAATAAAAATCCACAAAGAGGAGCCCCCCTAAATCTAGTATTTCTCTCAAGTTTTTTGATTATCTAGATCATTATATGATGCAAGAGAAGAATATAATCAACTTTTCAAGATCTACCAAGATTCACAACCTTGATCTCTTAATAAAAACTAATAAGAAACAGTCCCACAAACATTGATACCATGTAAGAGTTGGTATATAATGCTTTATACCATGCAATATTTGGCTGAAGCTATAGCCACCCAAGATCTAAGAATTTCAATGAAATCTTATGAGAAATCAAATATGAGAGCATAATGCTATTCTATCAAATGATACAAATATACAATGAAAAAACTCAATAAAAATACAAAGGGAACCCCTTAGTTATATAGACCAAGTTGAGAAATAGGATTGCATAAGATTATGACATGTTAATCTTATGATTTGAGACAAAAAGTGATAAGTATCCAATGTATACTCTAAGTAAACTTAAGTAACTAGTGTGAATATGACCTAGGTGATGAACCGATTAGGTAAAACTCAAAATTTAACAAAGAACAAACAAATTGCCATAAATTGTAGTAGATTTGCTCCATGATATGTGAATGCTCAATTGAGGAGCATACCACTAATGATTTTTGAGTGATAAAAACAACAAAGCTATGTTGCATGAAGATTTGTGATATGAACATGATGATTGAAAGGACAAATTTATAGATTTTTGAAAGATTGAATGGATGGTCGAGATACAATCAATGATCAAGAGTTAAATCCACTAGTTGTGGATTTAATTTGGAAAGATAGATTAGTTATTTGAAATCGGTGAGGAAAATGACAATTTCAAATTTATGAGAAGATAATAATGAATTTATTAATTCATTAAATGGGAAAATTGATGAGAAAGTTACTAATTTGAAGAATAAGTTGTGAGACAATATGAGGGAATAACAATAAATAATTTAATTCATTAAATAAATAATTAGATGAGGAGGTTGCTAATTTGATGAATAAGTTAGCTCGTGAAAAATATATAAAAATATAACAATTAATTATTTAAACCATTAAATGGATAATTAACTCATGTTAATTAAATAAATTTACTATTTAATTAAGTGATAATAGTGATGATGGTGATGATAATTAATTAATAATAAGAACAATTATTTTAGTTTCTACAATTGTTATTTCATATTTCTTTAGTTCATTAACAAAAATAATAGTATTTTGTCTAGGGAATGAACATAACCCTTAATTAGGTCAAATATACTTAAGTAGAATATAACAATTTGCTCTTTTTTTTTTTTTTATTGAAGTCTTTTGTTTCTATCTAAAGAAATAAGGAATTAGAATAAAAATCAATCAATTTTAACTTTTTTCACTTTGGGACACATTAAACATTGTTAACTTCATTTCCTCTAAATAATATGTCTAATTTATTTCTAAATACTTTTACTAATTTTGATAATTTTTTATGGATAACAATTTAGATTCTTTGTTAAACAATGCTATTAAATATTTTAATAATATTTATTTAAATTCTTCAATTAATACAAGCTTTTTAGGAGACATGAAAATTAGGGTAAACAAAGAAGAAGTCAAGTATGGGCACATTGGCACCATACTGATTTTGCATTATTTCTAAAAGCACTTAGTGAATTTTAAAAGACCTTCAATGAAGTGGCAGATGGAAAGACAAATAAGACCTTAACCATAACCATGCTGATTTTGCATTATTTCTAAAAGCACTTAGTGAATTTTAAAAGACCTTCAATGAAGTGGCAGATGGAAAGACAAATAAGACCAAGGAAACCCATGGTGCCCAGTTTCATGTGTATGAGGGTGAAAACTCTACAATCAAAGTGGTGAGATCTAATGAGGATGTTTCAGCCATTGAGCCACAATTGGGGTGGAGAGATCTAGATGCATATAGCGAAAGTAGAAATTTCTAATTTGAAATGTGGCTCTTTCGTGACAATATGAACAATAGTAGAAAAAGTTACATGAAAAGTTGCATGAAAATCAAATTGTAATTTTATATATGCTTATGCTTTACATAGCCGAATTGTAATATATTTTAAAATCCATGTAAATACAGTTGTAGTTTTGAGACAACAATATGATTGATAGGTGCATCTTTGGGACATAATCTAAAATGTAAATATCTGTTTAAACTATTATTAATACAAGCTTCACATCTAAACATAACATTAATGTTTTCACAAAATCTAATCATAACCAAACTAGACCTAATTCATATATCATTTCATTACAAACTCCCAATTTTCATAATATTTATGTGCATGGGCATTTGGTTCATCTTCCCCTCCAAACTCTGCTCTTACTATTTGGGGTTTTCTAGATGAAGATAATAACCCCTCTTTCAAATATTTTTATCTCATCTTCTACTCCAATGCATACATCTACAAATCTTCACCTTATTAACAAATTTTGTATAGAAGGCTATACTTACACTATTTGATTAAAATGACAAGCCAATATTGTGCCTATTTCCTTCCTCCACTTGATCCCATTCTTCCCTTGGCTCCTCTCTTAGAAACACAAGGATTATGACTTTATTGAACAACTTCAAACCTCACAAGCCAAGATATCTTTTTGGGATCTTATTCAAACTTTGCCTTCTTATTGTTAGTTGCTTCAAAAAGCCTTACAAAAGGTCACCGTTTCTCCTCATACTTTAATTCTTCTGAAATAACTCCTTTAATTATTTGTATTTATACTAACTCAATATAGATTTATTTTCTCCCTTTCAAAATCCCTTCTTATGAGGTCCAACAGTAAAATCTTCCTCTTATTATTATAGTTAACATTAATTCTATAGGTTTTAAGTACATTAATTGAGAATGGATTTGGTCTTAATATATGTAGTTTTGAATTCCTAAATCATATTCTTGTTGATAGTTCTAGCCTTGCTCCTTTGAGGTTCCATAAAAGGTTTTGAAAATGTTGGACACAATCCATTAAGTACTATACCTATATTTTTAGGAATTATTACTATTCTCACATCAGTCCATGTTATGCTAGTAAATATTTATACTATGCTAGTAAATCTTTCTTATGATCTCCATTTAGGCAGACCTTAGATTAACACCACGGTGGTTGTTGTATCTACTCTCCACTAGTTTATTAAGTTGATCTATAGAGGTAAGACCCTCATGATTAAAGTTAATAGCAACCCCTTTTGATATTTTTCAAATTGCGTATTCTACCTTCCCTTCACCATCCAAGATTTTCTCTACTTTTTGCACTTTAATACCTTCTTCCATTAAAGTTGGTACATTGCGAGTACCTCCTATTAATAATATATATTTGTTTATGATAATCCTTCTTCTCTTGCATTTCCTTAGATTTCACACCCTCTCATCCTGGTGAACATATGGTAGACTTGATTTGTTTTGACATTCCTAATTTATATACAAATATGCCTAATGTCACCACTTTTATAAATAACCCTTCTACTTCTAGTCATGCGTACTTTGACCATGCTAATGACAATGGCAATGGTCCTCTTCCTTGGGCTAAATTAGTTCTAGAATGGAAGAGGGAGAGTTTTGACTACATTTTTTATAAACAAGAATATTGTCTCGGTCGTGGTTGTGAGATCTAGTTTTAGTAAATCAGGCATAACTTTCTCATACGGTAACGAAATTGAGATTTTCAAAATGATCCAAAAAGCTAAAATCGAGGCACACCAAACCCATGTTGGAATTTTAAAAGATTCATGATAATTAGTGAGCAGTGATGGACAAAAATGACGGGTTTGTGGTGAAGCTTTGCAAATTTGATTCTTAATCTTGCCTATAGAAGATTGTTGTTGTATTTGAAGTTTTGTTAATGGATAACATATTGAGTTTTGAAAATTTTGTAAACTTCTAGTATTTATTTGAATGCAAATGAAATAATCTTGTGTTGGAGGATTCTATTTATTTATTTTTTTAAGTGTTGATTTTATGAAGGCTGCAACAATTGACAAACCTCTTTGGTTTCTCAATTGTTTACTGCATCAAATGGTATCATAGTTGGTTGTTCTTGTTGGGGTGTGAGATGTATTGAGTATGAGTTTGTTGCAGGACTTTTTTTTGGTGAAAAGTGGTGGAGTTGCAAGAGAGAGTTGTGAGAAAGTAGGTTGCAAGCATGAAATAGGGTTTGTGGGTACTATCCTCCAGTAGAAGTTAAGGTTGGGTAGAAGGTGCACGAGAGAGAGGTGTGTCTTCCAAAAACCATATATTGGGTAGAGGATAAACAAGAGTGAGTTTGTTGTAGGGAGGACCTGTGACTATAGAGAGTTGATACCCTGAAGCGAAAGAGATTGTTGCAAGGAGGACTTGTAACTGCAGAGGGACTTGTGAGTCTCTAAAAATGGCTTTGAAGAAGACAAGATGGGTCATTAGAAGACCTGTGAGAATGTTATTTTGGGACTTGAAAAGTGGTGGAGCTACAAGAGAGAGAGTTGTGAGAAAGTATGTTTCTTGCAAGCATGAAAGAGGGTCTGGGTACCATCCTCCAGTAGAAGTTAAGGCTAGGTAGAAGGTGCACGAGAGAGAGGCATGTCTTCCAAAAACCATCTATTGGGTAAAGGATAAGCAAGAGTGAGTTTGTTGCAGGGAGGACCCATGACTGTAGAGTGTTGATACCCTGAAACGAGAGAGATTGTTGCAAGGAGGACTTGTAACTGCAGAGGAACTTGTGAGTCTCTAAAAATGGCTTTGAAGAAGAAGACAAGATGGGTCATTAGAAGACCTATGAGAATATTTTGGGAAGAGTATTGGGAAAAAGTGAGAGAAAATAAGCTCTTTGAAGAGTTGAGAAAGATAGAAGTGAGATTGAATTCCCTTGAGGAAAGCTTGGGAATGAAAAAGAAAGCTACAGTTGAAGAAAATAAAAAAAATAGATGAAGTTAAATTACATTGTTTGTTTCATAATGAGTTTGCAAATAATGATTTGTGTGCAGGAAATGAAGAAGGAAAATTTGTAATAGATAACAACAAAGAGAAGAAAAAGGAAAATCAGAGGTTTCACAAAGAGGACAACAAATAGGAGAAAGTTGAAGTGCAATGTAGCAGACCTATGGTGGAAAGAGTATGGAAAGAAGGTCATGTGGGAGAAGCCCACATGAATGCAGATGAAAGAAATCAACAAAAGAAGAAAGGCACAAGGAAAGAATGAAGAAAGAAAGAGGTAGCATAAGATGTGCATCTTGTTGATGATATAAAAGAAAATTTTTGTATACAAAAGAGGTAAAGGAAAGTGTTGGAGAAGATGATTTCAAAGTTGGGGCAGCGATTGGTTCTTGGAAGAACATAAATATATTGAAGAAAATGAAGCAGTTGAGTGCAAGGGATAAGATGAAAGTAGACAAGAACAATATTGCAGCAGACAATCGAGAAGAAAAGATTGGGACAACATCAAAGGAACAAAAGATTACACAAAGTGAAGAAGAGTATATGGGGAAGATAATGAATGAGGAAAGTGGAGGAGTAGTGGTAAATAAATAAGATGACTTATTAAAGAAAATTGCAACAGTTGAAAAGGAGTGGCTTGCATTGACAATGGGTGAAGCAAAATTTGTAGCATTGAAAGATGAGGTAAAATTTACATTTTGTAAATTTTTTGATGAATTTAATTTTTATGCAAGTGATATGGTTAGAATTGAAGGGTATGAGGATATTGAAGAGGATGTTACACTAAGAGAGAAAGAAAACAAAATAGAGGAAGAAGAAATTGAAGAACAAATAGGTGAAGGAAATGTGCATAAAGAATTTATTGATTTCAATGATTTTGTTAGTGTTGATTTATATGCAGAAGTTAAGAGTGATAAAGTGAAGTGGGAAGACGAACCTTGGTGCAACAAGATGAATTATATGAGAGGAAGAAAGAGAGGAAAGATGAATAATGGAAGAGATAGGAGGTTTCATAGCAAGGAGAAGAAGAAAATTCAAGTAGATAAGGAAGAGAGGTGGATGATGAACACACACATGATATTCAAATGTTCCTGAGTTCTCACTCATGGAACATTTCATTTACCCGAGTTGTTTGATGCAGGAGCATTTGGGTGCATAGGCAATCTTGCACACCAAAAATATTTATTTTATTCTACTTTGATTTTTGGCTTGTTTTTGTGTTGCAGGCATGATTTAATCTCCTTACACCTTTCTTCAACAACATTTAAAGATATTTTTGTTCATATATTTTATTGGCCCAAAATTCAAATGAATTAGCATGATGTTTGATAAAATGAAATCCCACACCCTAGTTGGGAAATGTATTTTTTATTTCTCTTGTAACTCCTTGGATAAAAAAAAAGAATAAAAGCTTGTGGGAGTGGAGGTGCTAGAAAGAGGGAGTGGATGATAATTTTGGAAAAGATTTGATTTTTTTTGGAAAAAACATTGAGGATAACAATTAAGGGGTTGAATGCAAGAATCCCATGCTAGAATGGAAGAGGGAGAGTTTTGAATACATTTTTTTTAAGGAGAATATTGCTTGGGTCATGGCCATGAGACTCATTTTTAGTAAATTAGGCATAACTTTCTCATATGGTAACAAAATCAATATTTTCAAAATGATCCGGAAAGATGAAAATGAGGCACAAAAAATCCATGTTGGAATTTTAAAAGATTCATGATAATTAGTGAGTAGTGATGGAAAAAAGTGATGGGTTTGTGGTGAATCTTTACAAATTTGATTCTTACTCTTTCCTGTAGAAGACTGTTGTTGCATTTGAAGCTTTGTTAATGGATAAAATGTTGAGTTTTGAGCATTTTGTAAACTTCCAGTATTTATTTGAATGCAAATGAAATAATCATGTGTTGGAGATTCTATTTAATTTTTTTTTAAAGTGTTGATTTTATGAAGGCTACAACAATTGACAACCTCTTTGGATTCTCAATTGTTGACTACATCAAATGGTATCAAAGCCAGTTGATCTTGTTGGGGTGTGAGATGTATTGAGTATGAGTTTGTTGTAGGAGCTTGTTTTGGTGAAAAGTGGTGGAGTTTCAAGAGAGAGAGAGTTGTAAGAAAGTATGTTTGTTGCAAGCATGAAAGAGGGTTTGTGGCTACTACCCTCCAGTAGAGGTTAAGGCTGGGTAAAGGTGCATGAGAGAGAGGTGTGTCTTCTAGAAACCATATATTGGGTAGAGGATAAGCAAAAGTGAGTTTTTTGCAAGGAGGACCTATGACTATAGAGGGTTGATACTTTGAAGCGAGAGAGATTGTTGCAAGGAGAACTTGTAACTGCAGACATACTCGTGAGTCTCTAAAAATCGCTTTGAAGAAGAAGACAAGATGGGTCATTAGAAGACCTATGAGAATGTTACTTTGGGAAGAGTATTTGGAAAAAGTGAGAGAAAAGAAGCTCTTTGAAGAGTTGAGAAATATAGAAGTGAGATTGGATGCCCTTGAGGAAATCTTGGAAATGAAAAAGAAAGCTACAACTAAAGAAAATCAGAAAATAGATGAACTTAAATTACATTGTTTGTTTTATAATGATTTTGCAAATAATGATTTGTGTGTAGGAAATGAAGAAGGAAAAGAAGTTGTAATAGAGGAAAACAAAAAGAAGAAAGAGGAAAAATGAAGGTTTGGCAAAGAGGACAGTGAAAAGGAGAATGTTGAAGTGCAGTGTAGCAACCCTATGGTGGAAAGAGTATGAAAAGAAAGTCATGTGGGAGCAACCCACATGAATGCGGATGAAAGAAAGCAAGGAAAGAAGAAAGGCACAAGGAAAGAATGGAGAAAGAAAGAGGTAGCAAAATATGTGCATCTTGTTGATGATATAAAAGAAAATAAAAATGAAATTGCATACACAGGAAAAGAGGTTGCAACAACAAAAACAAAGGTATTATCTCCTTTTGAGTTTTGCAAGGAAATTATTAACATTGATTTGTATACATAAGAGGTAAAGGAAAGTGTTGGAGAAGATGATTTCAAAGTTGGGGAAATGATTGGTTCTTGGAAGAACATAAATATATTGAAGAAAATGAAGCAGTTGAGTGCAAGGGATGAGATGAAAGTAGAAAAGAACAATATTGCAACAAAAAATCAAGAAGAAAAGATTGGGACAACAACAAAGGAACAAGAGATTACACAAAGTGAAGAAGAGTACATGGGGAAGATAGTGAATGAGGAAAGTGGAGGAGTAGTGGTAAATAAAGAAGAAGATGACTTATTAATTCAGATTGCAACAGTTGAAAAGGAGTGGCTTGCATTGACAATAGGTGAAGCAAAATCTGTAGCATTGAAAGATGAGGTAAATTTTGCATTTTGTGAATTTTTTGATGAATTTAATTTTTATGCAAGTGATATGGTTAGAATTGAAGGGTATTGAGGATATTGAAGAGGATGTTGTAGTGAGAGAGAAAGAAAACAAAATAGAGGAAGAAGAAAGTGAAGAACAAATAGGTGAAGGGAATGTGCATAAAGAATTTATTTATTTCAATGATTTTGTTAGTGTTGATTTATATGCAGAAGTTAAGAGTGATAAAGTGAGGTGGGAAGATGAACCTTGGTGCAACAAGATGAATTACATGAGAGGAAGAAAGAGGGGAAAGATGAAGAAAGGAAGAGATTTATTTTGATGTAGTAGCATTCGGGTGCACAGGCAATCCTGCACACCAATAATATTCCAAAAATGCTGAGGAATAAATTTGTTTGTACCACAATCTTGGAGATTGATTTCAACAATACAAATACTTCTTTAGTTTACAAACCAATTTATTTTTAGCTTTCCTAATATAATTCTTTGGATTTGACATAAATTTCTTGCTTCAATTCACCATGAACGATAAATATCTTCACATCTATCTATTCAACCTCAATATCATAAATTACTACAAGTGATTAAAGAAATCAAATGGACATTTGTTGGGTAAAATTGTGGTTTAGATTAACTCTTTTTTTGAATTAAATTGGACTAATATGGATTTCCTCAGTTTATACCTAGATATGTCAATCTGGGGTTGTAAACTAATGAAAGGTATTGAGGCTATTTTCCTAAGGGGTGAAGATAATAACCTAAGTGGGATGAAATGAAACTATTCAGAATTGAACTTAAATAAGTATTTCACGACATACTCCCTAACTGATTCACACTTATTAAAAAGGCTAAACTAGAAATTCTGTGTCTTGTCATAATCGAGACAAGATCAATAACAGTGTATGTTTGTTGCAGACTAAAGAATGAATAGCTTATAGAAATTATAGAATCTCCAGAATAAACGTTTAATTAATTACTACTAACAAGATTCCAAGAACATTCACAAATTGACTAAGTGCTCAAAACACAAATTGATTTATAAGCCAAAGAACTAGACTCAGATTAAAATTTTGTATATTGCAACCCGAGATCAGAATTTACACAAATGGAATATCAGACTAAGATCCAAATTGAATATCCTGAATGAATATATCCCATGAAGTAAACTGCTTTCAATTCTAAAAACACATAGAAAATAATAGAATTACTACTGCAAATTGACATTTAGGTAAACACAAATCACACTATAAAGAAATGCACAACATTACACATATAAAACTTACCACACCGACTAAGAAAGAGATCACCTGATAACATGAGCAGTGGGCCTTGCCTCCTTAGTCACTAGGAAACACAAAGAATAATAACTTTACACAATCTTAATCATGTATAATATGCACAAAATAACAATGGAAAATTAGAACGATAGTATTTCTTTTATATATCCAAAGTCTATCTCAGTCTTCGAAACACACACATATTTATACCAAAATGATATAACAGTCTACAACCTAGTTTGTTATGGCTGATGGCCAACAAACCACAACTTAATTCGATATATTACAAAATGGCCGCTGCCCAAAAACCCTTTTTAACCAAGTATAGTCTAATAAAAACAATAGTAGCTACAAATATTAGTATAATAGCAAATGTCTGTTAAGAACAAAACAAAATGACTTCAAAACTATTTCTATTTCATCCTCGCCTCTTCACTATCTACATGTTTGACAACTGCATCACCCCTTTCATTCATCTCTTGCCATTTGGACCACAAAACAATTAGTATCTCGATGGGTTTTGATATTATGATCAATCCTAATCTTCTTTCCTCTTTTTACTAAAAATTAAAGTTCCTTCATCAATTGGTGAGAGGAAGGTAGACAAACATAAAGGTAAAAATGGAAAAGAATAGGTAAAAATAGGTAAAAAATAATGGGATTCCTATGCTCATCATTTCCCCCAGCTAGCTAGTTTGCATGTCCTCATGAAAAGAAATATGGATTACAAACCAAAAAGCTTTTGAAGAGTGCTCGTTATCTCCTTGACCCAAAGTTTTTGAATTGCTTCCACCTGTTGTTTATGTTCCTGAATAGATACATGAGATTCTTTGCATACCACGACTCCCTCAAGTTCTGCCCTGAGTTGATTGATTTCCTTTGTCTGTAAGTCTATAACAAAATATGCTTCCTATAACAGGGTGTGTAAGACTTGGATTTCCATGGTTAACCTGGTTACTGTTTCTTGCAAACCCAAAATTTCCTCTTTTTGTCAAATGAGGGTCTTCATCTTCAAATTCTTCTCCTGCTTCCACCTTATCCTTTGACTCAAAACTTTCTTCTTGTTCTGTAATGCCAATTGTAGGTGTTTGAATACCACCCTGTTTAGCTTCTGCATTCAATTTTATTTCTTTGGGAATAGTAGAGATGGACATTTTAGTTACATTTTCTTCAGTAGCTTACCCAATCTCAATTTGAATTTGAACAAAGTTATTCATTCGATCAAAATTATCCACTTAGGCAGAGTTATCCATTTGGGCATTTTTATCCCCCACATTTTCTTCTACATTAATGACATCTAAAAGGACTGTTTCTATTTTCTTATTCAGACCTTGTTCTGTGAATGGAATCTTAGGAGACTTATCCCCAAGTTCTTGTTGCTCATTCAGACTCTGTTGCAACAATTGATCATCCCCACCCTTGTCTGAGAATGGATCTTTCCTAGGACTGTCTTAAGGTAATTTCGTTGGGGAATCAAAAGTATTTCCATTATGGCCATGATCATCTATTTCTTTTGTTAACCTTCTTTTAGTTCTACGAAATTCCCTGTGAAACTTTCCCTTCTTTTTAGTAACCTCAAACAATATCTCTAAATCCTGGTCAGAATCTTTGGGTTTAGCAAGACCACTAGCTACATTAGCCAAGTTTTCCAACTTGGTTAGGGTTTCTAGTTTCCTTTTTCTTTTCCTATCACTGATTTGTTCAGGAGGGGTTTTTTCATTTGATTGGCTTCTTTCACTACTTTGACTAGCACTTGGGGTATTTTCTATTTGCTTGCAGTGGAATTATCAACAAGAATTTTAATTGCACTCCTGGTTACCCTATTGTTTGGGCATAGGGTTTGCTTCGATTGTTGAATAGGGGTTCCTTCCCTTTTATCAGGCTCCTCTTCTGCTTTAGGAGCAGAATCATCAGAATCTGTTTTGGACTATCTTCATCTAGGGTATGCACAAATGAATCCCAATCACCAGGCGAAGATAACAACTTCAACTCCCTTATAACTAACAACTTTATTAAACTGTGGTGGGATAGAGAACCAATTTTCCCATTTTGTACTGACTTAGACATTTGTTGCAGAGAACAAAAGAGAAAATAAGGAACATTAACCAGTAGTCCCCTCCAAAAATGTAATAGTAGCTTGAAATGCTGAGCAAAAATGTAAACGCATTTTCCCTCACAAGTAATATATTGAATGATAAACTTTGCAACATTTTTCCAATGATCAGGTAAGGAGTTCAATTTAGTACCCTGCCCAACTACCATCTCAATTGACTCTCCTCGTTGCAAGAATTTCTTCCAAGTGGGATACAAGTCCACAACCTTTGTTTGTTTACTGGGGAAATAATTTTCCTCTATTAATGGTAACCAACAAACGTTTGAAATTTCCTCCACTGTAACGGTCACTTCTAGTCCTCGAATACTAGATTTATTTTTGCAGAAACCTTGGGAAAACTCTAGAGCAATCTTCTCATCATACCCTCATAGCCTTTTAAAATAAACATCCTATTGAGATAGTTTGGAAACTTCATATGCAGTTGCATCAAATTTTAATTCATGCATGGAAGTGGGCTCAAAGTAGGGGCGATGAGGTCCTACCATGAATGTAGTAGAAGACTAGCTTGCAAACTTATGACAAATGTGACAAGGAAAAAATATAGTTTCTACAGGTAATATCGACCCAAAATTTTAGTGAGGAATAAAAAAAATTCAGGTGAAATAATGGCAAGGCATGGTTTGACATCGACTATTATGAAACAAAATGAATTGAAAGATAATATGGAGATTTGACATGACTCGAAAGATAAATATGAAATGGATTTTAAGATTGTGACTCAGCAATGGACTTCCCTCATCCCAGCTAATTGGTCAACCCATCCATGTGGCGACACACAAGTAAATGAAGGAAGCAATAATTTTAAAGAAAAAGAAAAAGAAAATCAAGAAAGATACTATATCACCAAGAATGTGGAGGTGGAGTTGACAATCTGGAAAAATACGGAGTGTATGTATAGCTACACGAGCAAGATGATGCAGGTGAAGCTGAGGCAATGTGATTGGTGATCATGAATGGGAAAGATTACACACGGTGAAGTGAGAAGGGGTCATGCTGATGTGACAATAGAGTATGAGGGAAAGGTGGCATAAATAGTACGAAAAGAGTGCCAAAAATAGCATATTTATGATGACAACATGAATGGTACCATGAAAAGACTTGGAAAATGGAATGAGATGGAGAAATGGCCCACTGATAGGATGGAGAGTAGATTATAACATGAGAAGGTACAAGCAAGATCCTAACAAAAATAAGACATGAAGGGGATTAGATAAGTAGTTCCTGGCAAAGAAGTGACAAGAAGGAGTCCCTATGCTCTTTTCTTCTTTCTCCCCCTTCTTTTTCTTTTTTTTTTTTTCCTTTTTTATTGTTTTTTCGTTGGTAGACCACCAGTAACCTAGTTTTCACCCTACCATCACCTAAGGTGTCAAAAACCCGATTTTCACCCCTAAGATTATTTAGCAGTTGACGCCCACTAGAAGCTAGTTTTCAAACGTCAACTGGCCAACAATGCCTAGAGGTTTTCCTTATTGGATCTTTTATTACTTCTCTTTTTTTTTTCAAAATCAATTTCTGAGCAAGCCAAAAGGAACCACAATAAGTTCCTTTTCCACATCACAAAAGAACATCTCCTTGGAAAGGGGCCACTTGTAAAGTTTTAGGGGGTGCCCGTTTACAAGAAGAGTTCTCCGTTCGAAATCCATAGTGCACAATCTAACAACACCATTGTTGTAGACAATCTAAATTTCATAAGGGCTGAGCCAATGGGTATGGAACTTCCCCTTGAAGTCTTGGAATCAAGATTCATAGAGTAACACCCAATCCCTAGGTTGGAATGTCTGTGATCGGGTAAAGCGATCATGTGACTACGCTCACTGCTTCTATATGACCTCTGCATGAAAAATTACCTCTTGTCGCATTTCATTGAGAGAATGGAGTTGAGCATTTCTTTCCTTCTAAGCATTGCTAAGATTCAACCCAAGTTGAAGTGTCATATGAAGAGTTTTTACTTCAAAATCGATAGGAAGAATGACCCTCTTACTGTAGACAAGCTCGTAAGGTGTCAAACTAGTGGTGGTTTTCCATGTAGTGCAGTAGGCCCACATGGCTTCAGGAAGTTGTGTGGCCTAGTCTCTTTTACGGAGGGAAATGGTCTTGGTAAGAATATTCTCGAGCTCTCTATTGGTGACTTCAACCTGTCCGTTGGCCTGCAGATGGTAAGGTGAAGACTTGCAATGGAAAATATTGTATTCACGAACCAAAGTAGAAATGAGATCAAATGAAAAATATGGGCCTTGATTCGTGACTATCTCTCGAGGAACACCAAATCTAGTGAAGATATTGGTATAAAGGAAATCAACTACCTTGGTGTCCCTTGCATGTTTCAAAGAAACAACTTCAACCCACTTGGTGACATAATCTATATACACAAGGATGTATTCCTTGTTCCATGATGGAGGGTTGATAGGTCCAACAAAGTCAAGCCCTCATTTTTCAAAGGGCTCAATTGACAACTAAGGATACAAGGGAATTTCATCTGAGTGCGTGGGACGACCCATACACTAGCATCTATCACAGTGATGAGCATATCACTTACAATCCTTGTGGATTGTAGGCCAATAGTAGCCTATAATGAGAATCTTCTGAGCGATCCTTTGAGCAACGAAGTATCCTCCACATGGCTCTGTGTGAGATGCACATATATTGAAGACATCATCTTTGGGTACACATCACCGCATGCTATTGTCAATGCCAATATGGAAGAGCAATTTGTTAATCTGTGTGTACTGTCCACTAAGTCCAACCAACTTTCAACATTCTCTTGGGGAGAAGTGTGGTGGGAACTTGCACATGACCAGGTAATTTGCAATGTTTGCGAACCAGGTACTTTTTGTTGATATAGAAAAGGCATGCTCATCTAGGAAAGCATCATCTACTAGGGTTGGCTCATCTCCCGATTGTTGTAATCTGGACAAAAAGTCTGCAACCACATTTTCTTGACCAGGCTTATCAAGTATAGTTAGATTGAACTCTTGAAGTAAAAGTAATCATCTAATAACTCTACCAATTACAATAGGTTTATTCATTAAGAATTGAATTGTCAAATGATTTGTTTGAACAAACACCTTATATCTAGTAATATAATGACAAAATTTATTAATTGCATAAACAATAGCTAAAAACTCCTTTTCAGTTACCACATAATTTACCTCAGCTCTTGTGAAGTTCTTGCTGATGTAGTAGATGGAGTAGAAAAGGTTGTCTTCATTTTGTCTGATGATAGCTCCCATGGAAGAATATGAGGAATCAGTGTGGATATGAAAAGGAAATTCCCAATTTGGACCTTGAAGTATTGGTGTGATTACAAGATTAGTTTTAATAGCTTCAAAAAATTCTTGACATCCTAGTGTCCAAGAGAAAGCAACATCCTTTGCTAACAAGGCAAATAAAGGGGAGGCGATCTTACTAAAATTTTAGATAAACCTCTGGTAATATCCTACATGGCCTAGAAAGCTACATACATCCTTTTGACTAGTGGGTGTAGGCAAGTTCTAAATGATTTGTATCTTTTTGGGATCAACTTGAATACCCTTAGAAGAAATATAATGGCCATGTACTATCCCTTCTGTCATAAGCATGTGACATTTTTCATGACTTAATGATAAATTAGTGTCTATACAACACCTAAGCAGCTTTTATAAATTTTTTTTAGCCTCTTCATAGGTATTACCATGGATAGTAAAATCATCCATATACACCTCAACACAATCATTTACAAGATCCACAAAAATGCTCAAAATTTCCTTTTGAAAAGTGGCTGGGGCATTACATAAACCAAATGGGAAAATGTTGAAGGAAAAAGTGCCCTAGGGACAAGTAAAAGTAGTCTTTTCCTAATCCTTAGGCACTATGCAAATCTGGTTATAGCCGTTGAACCCATCTAGACAAGAGAATAACTTCTTACCTGCAAGAGTGTCCAACACTTGATCAATAAACGGTAATGGAAAGTGATCCTTTTTAATAGCTTTATTTAGTGCTCTATAATCAACACAAATTCTCCACTTACCATTTTTCTTGGGAACCACAACTGGAGGAGAGACCCATTGACTATCTGAAATAGGATATATAAACCCAACATTTAATAATTTTTGTAACTCCTCTTTAACTATTTCATGCAAGACAAGATTAAGCCATTGCTATGGTTGCTTAACTGGATGACTACCTTCTTCAATGTAAATATGGTGGGTGCAGGTGTCAGGATGAATGTCACGCTTATCTTGGTATTCACAAGCAAATGCATCTTTATTAGCTCTAAGCATGACAATAAGGTATTGGATTTGTTCAGTGGTTAATTGTGGATTAATATTAAGTGTATGATTAGGAAAAAATTCCATAGCTTTTGATTGTGTTGGGGAGTTAATGGATAGTACTTGGGAGGTGGATGCCATATCACTAGAATTTTCAAAAGATAAAAATGAACTATACAAATAGTTATGAGGTAGCAACTGATGCAATGTGACAAGGTGTTGAACAGATCATGAGCTACCTACCAATGGAAAGTTTCCAAAAGGAGATTCAGTATTTATACCTGAATGGAGAACCATGCTTTCAAAAATTTCATTAAATGTATACCTATTCTGAAGGAAATTAACAAGAATATTATCTTCGGTGGGTTCTACAATATCCAATGCTTGATCAATTGTCAAGATGGGAAATGACTCATCTAAGTCACTATCAACCCAAACTGGATCCTCTATTTCCAACAAGGGTTGTGCTGGCGAGTATAGAGTTAACAGTTTCTTGTGATTTCCATTAGAAATGACCATGTTTCCTGACTGAAAATTGATGAATGCATCTATAGCTACTAACCAAGGTTGCCCCAAAATCAAATGGTATCCCCCCAGCTTAATCTTTGGCTGTAAAATCACAAAGTCAGCTGGGTATTCCCATGAATCAATATTTAAAGGATTACATCTTCAATCATACCCTCTAGTTTGAACAAAGATCGGTCTGCAATTTTAAGATCTGTAGGAGTAGGTCTAAGTCCCTCTAGTGACAACCTTTGCTTTGTTTCATTTGTCATAACATTAATTACAATGCCCAAATTGACAAGGGTATTAGGAATACTTACTTTACCAATAGATACCTTAATGACAGGACTCCCTAGATCCGAGTACTTCAGAATGGTTATGTTCTTGAGCATAAAGTATGCCAACTATCCAATAACTTGGACAATCTTTGGGTCTTGCTTCTTCTTTTTCTTTCGAGTACATAGGTCCCAAACTATTTTTGTATAAATGAGAATGCCCTTGATATCCTGCAAGAAAGGAATCTTTATGTTAACATTGCGTAACTCATTGACAAAATCAAACTCAGGTTGAGAGACTTCCCTTTGTATTGGTTCAGGTTGATATCATTCAGGAAAGGGAGGTTCTTTGACTGGCTTTGCTTTAGATTCCTCATCGATTTCTTTAATGGTTGGCCCCTGAAGAGCCTTTCCCGATCTTAATTGAACTCCATCTAATTCTAATGTGTTTACAGGATAAGTGGAGTATCATGTTGCCTCATTATTATACATTGGTTGTGTTGCCTTATTGTTAGGATTTGGGTTTGGTTGGGCTAGAATTGGTGTAGGCTTTAGTGGCTATGTTAATGGATTGGCTGGTTGAGTAGATGATGATGGTATAGTTGGAAGGAATCATTTTACCTACTGGTATGGGTTGATCATGGGAGGAGGTAGAAATTGTGGTTGTGATGGGTATGGTTGTTGGTATGGTGAAGGTTGTGGTGATTGTGGCATCCATGCCTGTTCCCATGGTTGTGAAGAGTACTAATATTGTGGCATCCATTGAGGGTATGGAAAGGGTTGTTTCCAACCCCCTACCATCTAGGTTGATTAGAAAAAAGAATTGGGTTGGATAGGTCCTGAAGCAAGATAATCATTCATCATGCCAGGGAGCATTCTTGAGGTGGAAAAGGTCGCCTAGGGGCCATGTAGTAGATAAGTTCCTTAGAATATTCCATATCAGGCACACCTACAGGAAGAGGCCTTAAAGTAGAACTCCTACTAACTTCTTCTAAGGATGAAATGCTTGTCCTATTGTAAGGGAAATCCTCACTACCATGTTTCTTGCAACAAGTCAGAAAAAACACATCCAAGGCCTTTTCGGCTTCCTCTTGCTTCCTATGGGTATAAAGAGTATCTATCTATTTACCCATATGATTTAATAAATCCGTTTTAAGATCCTCAATTAAATTTCCTATTTCACGCTTCGTTATACCTGCTGCATTACCTAGAACATAAGACTTACTTGGATAGTTCCTTCCCAAATGTTGAGACCTTGAATAATTCCTGCAAATATCACAAATATCGTCAAAGTTCATTTTAGAATTGTTCCCTTTACCTATTAGATTTAATGCTTCCATAGTATCATCTCTTATGCCTCTAAGAAACAAAATTTTAACATCCTCATTTAGCCCCTATTGGCGAGATTATTGAAGATTGAATATGAAGCGTTCAAGGTAGTCCTCTATGGACTTTTCTTCCTTTTGTGTCATGCAAAATATTTCGTCCCAAACCTCCTTTATTTTGCAATACTCCTGGTACTTGGTCAGGAATAACTCCATGAATTCCCATGTCCTGATATTTCTGAGGTTCATGAACCAATGCAGTGCTGCATCCTTCAATGTGGCTCGGAACAGTTTAAGCTTCTATGCATCACTTTGATAATCATAGTTGTGGCACAACACATCAAATTCAAACAAAAACATGTCAAGATCCTCAATCGAAAGACCACGAAAAATAGTAAAAGCGGAATGAGGAATGTTCTTCATAGGGGCATCTTCTTTGGGATGTGTGATTGGAAACTCAAAGGTAACTGGATTGTTGTTGGACAATGGCCTATTATTATTGTGGTTGTTGTTGATGTTATTGTTGTTGTTGGGATCCATAACGTCTAGTTCCCAAGGGGTAAAGTAGGTGCTCTTGGGTTTTTGAGAATGGGCCAGCTTTTAGCTTGTAAGATTCTCAAAAGAACTTTTCAACCTTTCTTCGTAATATTTGGAAGAACTTGGATGAGTACTTTTAGGTGTCTCAACAATAGTAGATTCTATGGCACACTTCTCAATATCAGTTCTGGGTAACTCTAATGATTTCAATTTAGTTTTCAATTTCTCGTGAGTTGAGTTACTTCCTTCAATGGATGAATTTGACCTATTTTGCAATTCTTTGGGTTGTGTTCCCTCAACGGATGTTTTTGATTTAGATTTTTCGGGTTGTGAACTACTTCCCTTTTCTTTTCTAATGAATCTTCCTAGATACTATCCCTACTACGATTCATGCATCTAAATGACTTACAGTAGCACAAATCAGGAGTACTAACCTTAACAAGGTTGAAAATTGTATAGGCTTTCCTCTTGACATATTGGTCCTAACTTAACTCACTACAGTTTCATACCTTTGACACCTTTCCTCAACAAAAATTCCAAAAATGTTGGGTAAAACTGTGGTTCATATTAAGTCTTGTTTTGACTTAAATTGGACTCATATGGATTTCCTCAGTTTATACCTAGATATGTCAATTCGGGGTTGTAAACAAATGAAAGGTATTGAGGTTGTTTTCCTAAGGGGTGAAGATAATAAGTTAAGTGGGATGAAATGCAAATTTTTAGACTTGAACTTAAATAACTATTCCACGACACACTCCCTAACTGATTCACACTTATTAAAAAGGCTAAACTAGAAATTCTTTTTCCTGTCACAATCGAGACAGGATTTGTAACAGTGTATGTTGCATACTAAAGATTGAATAGCTTATAGAAATTCTAGAATCTCCAAAATAAATGTTTTAATTAATTAATGCTAACAAGATTCCAAGAACATTCATAAACTAAGTGCTCGAAAAACAGATTGATTTATAAGCCAAATAACTAGTCTCAGATTAAACTAACTTTTGTATATTGTAACCCAAGATCATAATTTACACAAATGGAATATCAGACTAAGATCCAAATTCTCGAATGAGTATATCCCTTGAAGTAAATTTCATTCAATTCTGAAAACACATAGACAACAATAGAATTACTACTGCCAATTGACATTTAGGTAAACACAAATCACACCATAAATAAATGCATAAGGAACATTACACATATAAAACTCACCACACCAACTAAGAAAGAGATCACCTGATAACACGAGTAGTGGGCCCTACCTCCTTGGTCACTAGGCAACACAAAGAATACTAGCTTTACATGATCTTAATCATGCATAATACAAATGCACATAATAACAATGGCAGATTAGAACAACAATATTTCTTTTATTTATCCAAAGTATATCTCAATCTTTGAAACAAACACATATTAATACCAAAATGATATAATAGTCTACCCCTTGGTTTGTTATGGCCGATGGCCAACAAACCACATCTTAATTCAATATATTACAAAATGGTCGCTGGCCAAAAACCCTTTTTAACCAAGTATAGTCTAATAAAAACAACAATAGCTACAAGTATTAGTATAATAGCAAATGTCTTTTAAGAACAAAACAAAATGACTTCGAAACTATTTCTATTTCATCCTTGCCTCTTCACTATCTGCATGTTTGAAAGCTGCATCACCCCTTTCATTCATCTCTTGCCATTTGGACCAAAAAACAATGAGTATCTCCATGGGTTTAGACATTGTTATCAATTCTAATCTTCCTTTTCAGTTTTTACTAAAAAATTAGAGTTCCTTCATCAATTGGTGATAGGAAGGTAGACAAACATAAAGGTAAAAAGGGAAAATAATAGGTAAAAATAGGTAAAAACAATGGGATTCCTATGCTCATCAATGTCAATGTTGCAATTGGGGAGAAAACCTCACTGTAATTTATTCCTTCAACTTGGGAATAACCTTCCACAACTAATCTTTATTTTTAACTTTTAACATTTCCATCTTGGTGCAGGGGTACCCAAGCTCCTTAAGGGTCACTTGAAGGGTTAGGAGGATGTAGGGGTCATGAAGACCTATCAAACATCTCAGAGCATCAACTATGCCATTTTGGAACCTATAATGGCCTTTGGAGTGGATAAATGTAATAGAAGGATCAAAAGCCCTGAGGGTCTTGATAAGGACCCTAGGACCAAAATGAACTGTAAGTGGACCAATAGTGTCCTAGGAGTCTAGATAGGTGTATAATGATTTAATTATGTCAAATAAGGTTGAATAGTCAAGATGCAATAGTTTTGGAAGGTTTTTAGTTAGTAGAAGTCAATAAATTAGAAGTTGGAAATTCAAAATTTTGAAATCCAACAGTTAGTTTCAGTTTGGGCGAGTAAGCAGTTTTAGGTGTTTTAACAATAATAATTTAATGAAATCAATCCAAATCAGTTGGAATAGTTGGGAGACAGGTTTACAAAGTTGGAAAAGTCATTTGTACGGAAGGGGTGTTGATATTGGAGAGATTGTATAGACTATGATAGGAAAAAGAATAAAACTTCAGATTTCTTGCCATTTTCTTGTGTTTTTTTGATAAATTTTTGATTGCTATTGATGAAATGTACAATTGGATGAACTAGGGACTTGTTTTACATGTATTTTAACCCTTTGTATGTCCTGATAAACACTAAAAATTAGTTCCCTGTATATTACAATTGACTGTTTACATAAAGTTCTGATTTTTTCACTAATTTTGGGAGTTTTCATGAAAGATTGATCCATTTCATGGAAGATAGTGATTGTAACCCATGAAATGGATCACATCTAACATGTATTATACATAACTAATAGGGTAACATGTAGGAAGGAAGGATTCTAAGGTGTACACCGTGATATGACAAGGCAAGGTGCATGGGAATGGTGCCTAAGGTATTGCAGTAGGAGTTCTAACTGAACAAGGGGTGTGTTTATGAGTTGGAATTGTTAGAAAATTTTGAGTTATTGGTGAAAAGTGAAAGAACCAGTTCTGGAAGTGATTGGAAGGCTAGTATCCAAGAAGCCCTAGTTTTAGGGGATTTAATTGAGGCTTTTGTGATTAGGGGTCTTAAAGGTGTCATGGGAGTCTAAGACCTTGAAAATTATTAATTTGGAAACAATTAAAGACACTATAGAAAGTTTCATAATCAGGGGACAAGATTTGAGTAGGGTTGCTTTGAGGAAAAGGGCTAATTAGGCCTTAATTCTATGGAAACAACAAATTTTGGAGGGATTCGTCCAAAACAAGAACCATCAAGGTTTGAGTATGTTGTGTAACATTAGAAAATACATTTGAATCAGTCATTATTTTGGGGAGTCATTTGGGAAATTTGTGAGAAAAGTCCATAAAACAGTCGCTGGAGACCTAGTTGGGCTAGAAGCCTAATCAAGGTGGATAAGTGGGTTTGTGTCTGAGACAGAGGTTTGGGGCTTTGTAACCATTCAAGAAAAGTTTGATTGAGTTCCTTAAGATCATTCCTAGGGTTTGGGTCCATAAGGGAAGGATATAAGTCATAAGTGAACTATTGAAGCCTTATCTCCATAAGGGTGCCTAGAAGAGAGTTTAAGAGTACACCATTGTAAACCTTGAAACATTGTGTTTTCCTAAAGTACCATTCCCTTTGCATCACATCTTAACCAATTTTATTTGTGAACACCCATTTATAACCAAAAAGTCTACATCCATCAGGTATAGGTAATAAATCCCATTTGTTATTTTTAAATGCCACAATTTCTTCTTCCATGGCCTTTTTTAAGGAATCTACATCATCCATACTCAAGCCTCCTTTATAGTCCTAGGTTCATTGGTGTTAGTGTAGCGTCATAAATTGTCTCCCTTGACAATTTCATTCTATATTTTGCTTCCTCCTATGTGGTTGGACCTAATTATTCACCTAATTTCCTAAATTATACATTGCATGACCCATTTTAAACATTTATTGTAAAATCAAAATATGCATTATCAAAGTATGCATTTAATATTTTCCCCCAACACTTTGGATCCCAAAAAAGGAAAGATCTGGTCTAGGGCACCCTATGCCCTAGACCTCTTAATTTGGCTCCAAATTTAAATATGTCAATGTCAATAATTTACTATTTGAAATTCATATCCTAATTGTCGGCTATTAGTATTTAATTTTTGGGAAATCAAAAGAATTGCATATAAATACATAGTAGTTTCACAATTTTAAAGAAGAGGAGAAATTGTTGAGCAAATTGAAGATCCTAAAATCAATCAAGGTCAGTCAAGAGCAGATTTCTCAACATTATTACAACATTATTTCTATTCAAGCATCATGCCAATCCTTCATCATGTTTTTATGTAAGTTTGTTCATGTTTCATGATCATTTTTTTTGTGAGTACTAACACTTGTAGGTCTTCAAATCAAGTCAAGTCAAGTTGCAATCAATCCTTGAAGGTGATGAGCATGAATTTAGTCCATTAAGGAGATCAAATATGAGTTGTGAGTTACAACAAATTGTCAATTCACTACTTTTATCATTTAGCCTCTATCCCTCAAAAGGATACACTTTTTTATCATCAATTTTGCCATTGTGGAGTTAGAAATACCAACATTGGGTTTTACTAAGGCAAGCCCCTATATGGCAGAACCCTTCCATCCTTTTATGCATGTAGGATGGGAGGAAGATTGAAGAAAATTTGCTCATTTATGCATCATTAGCCCTACAAGTTGACAAGATACAAAAATTGCATTATCTCAGTAATGGACAAAGATTCAACAATGGGATTTTGACGTAAGAATCAACATACCATGGACCTCAAACTTGTGAAAGAAAATCTAGTTTTCAAGTCCCTAGTCTAGGACATCCTGGCACCCTAGACCACCCAAATTTGGCTCAAATTCAAATCACAAGTGCTTCAGTGTTTGCCTTTTGCTTTTCCAGAACTTAAATTTGTTTGTGTGCTTTCAATTAGTCATAATTCATAAAAAAATTGTTATATTTGTCTAGTTTACATAATCACATCATTGTACCACATCAAAAATCAGTTTCTAACCCCCAAAATCATCAGATCCAAGGTTGATTGACTCACCTTTTAGGTTTTAAGTCAATCTCATACCCGTACTGATATGCAATTCTAATGTTTTATAAGTGAAAATTAGCTAGTCCTAGTTAGATCTAAGATCACTTTTCCAACATAACATTTTGGTGAACCTGACATTTCCTATACTTGTAATTTTTCTAATTTTTTCATTGCATAAAATCTGAAAATCAAATTTAAAACCTAGGCGCTTTGAAGATCTAATGTTAATTTGTAATTCTTTTCAAAAAAATATCAATTTCCATTAGCTTTTCATCATAAAGTTGAATTTTTTTTTTTTAAAAATTGCAAAATATTTTATATTTGATTTTCCTTGTCTAGGGCTTAGATCTGATTTTTTTAATTGAGAAAATTAATCAAAAAATCATTCTATCATTTATGCATGTATATTGTAGTGAAAAACATGGAAAAGTGAAGAAATTGAATAGTAATAATTGGAATTAAATTGCAACAAAAAATTCAGATATGATTTTCCTTGTCTAGGGCTTAGATTTGAAATATTTTCATTGAGAAAATTAATTGCAAATTATTTTATCATTTATGCATGCATATTTTGGTGAAAAACATTGAAAAAGTGATAAGATTACATAGTATTTTCATTTTAAAAGATAAAAAAGTATCTCTTTTATGTATTTTTTGGAAAAATATGTCAATTACAATATTCAATTTCTAAATTTTTTTCATTTGAATATTATTCAATTGTCCTAAAAATATCCAAAATTATATGCACATATGTGATTCATATAGAAAAATTAGATTTTGGTGCATTTCCAAAAATCTATTCACTTCTAGACCTGAAACTCTGAAACACAGGGCCCTTAAACACTATAAATGATTCCTAAATTTTGAATTTTATAAAAGCACCTATCTAGTCTAGGGCGCCTTGTGCCCCTATCAATCAATTTAGGCTATTTTTTTTGTGAAAATCCTTGCATGTGTCCTATGTTCAGATCTAGTTCTTGTTTTGGATTCCTATTTTTCAAACCTGCTTAATTTTTTGTACATCACTAGTTTGATCCATAGAGAAAATAGCATGTTTCCTTTTCAAAGATGTGGTTTTGATATGGTAATGCATGGCTTATATAACTATAATCTTTTTCCTATGAGAATAATTTGAGAAAACAAAATGAAATCATTGACAATCATGTTAGCTCTTCTCCCAACATCTCTCCTACTTGTGAGACAATCTTGGCATAAGAGGATCTAATCATCAAGAATCATCTTGAGTTCTTCCCAATACCTCTCCTACTTGGGAAGATATTCTGGCACAAGAGAATAAAATCATTGACACATTTATTACTATTACTTTATCAAATCTTCATTCATCTCCCAACATCTCTTGTGAGAATGTGCAAGATGATGCAATTATTGAAAATCATGACAATCATGACAATCATGTTTGTTCTTCTCTTGACACCTCACCTACTTGTGAAGAAGGTATCTTTGTGTTAGAGGATCCAATCATTGAGTGTCATGAGAATCTTGTTTGTTTCTCTCTCAATACTTCTACTTGGGAAGATATTGTGGCATAAGAGGATGAAATCATTGATACATTTCTTTCAAAATATAGTAAGATGGATTGCATAGATAAAGATGCTAGAGTGACATTAGATCCACCATTGATAGAAGATCGCCAATGAGTAGTTAATTCAATTGAGGTTATGAACGCACAATTTCCTATTAGATCTCCTTTAATTATTGGACCTCCTAAAACTCCTCTAATTATTGGAATTCCTAAGTCACCTCTTATTATAGGACCTCTTGAACCTCATGGAAATATCCTAAAATTTATTAAAAAAATCACTATTAATCATGTGCAACAAGATGTGTTACAACAACCAAGTTATCATGCAGTTGCTCACACATATAACACTAGAAATAATAAGCAACCAAAAAAAAATCAATATCCATCCCATTAACTCAACCATATCTTCCAAGCCCACCTAGTCTTTCTCAATGTAGTGGTAAGGAATATGATCTTGTTGACCTCAAATTCGTAATACTCCAACAAAGATTTCCCTTTGGGACATGATTCAAGCATCACCTACATACCACAAGATGCCCTAAGAGGATTTATAGAAGATTGATGTCTCAACTTTTGTCAAACCAAATGATGTAGCCGCCTTGTTTGATTGTATGCAAGTGAAAAAGTTGGGTATTACACTCTATCAACATGAATTACCCTCACTTGGGATCCAAAAAAAACATGAAGCTTTAACAATAATGGTGGTCGTTAATAAGATTGGGGTTAGGAGTACCCTCATAGATAATGGATTAGGTCTTAATGTTTGTAGCATTGATCTTCTAGATAAAATTGGCATGGATAAGAATATTATAGAACCTAATGATGTTTGTATTTATGGATTTGATAATGTTAGTAGGCAACCATTAGAGATGATCACAATACCATTAAGGTAGGGCCCATGGTTTTTCCTACCCCTGTCCATTTCATGTTGGGACCTCTTTCATATAATCTTCTCCTAGGTATACCATGGATTCATGCCATGAAGGGAGTCTCATCTACTTTCCACTGTGAGATGAAGTATGAATACGATTACAAGATACATATGGTAAAAGAAAATGAACAAAGTTATAATTCACAAGTCCAAGATGATCATAACACTTCGAACTCTCTTAATACTTTGATCCAAAGTTTAAAGGTAGAGGCTATGCATATTGAAGATAATCATGACTGTATGTCATCTATAACAAAAATGTTAGATGATGATTGAGGTTCATTATATTTTACACGCTCCTTTATGGGAGAGTACAAAATCTCAAAATATACTCCTAAGGAGTCTTTTGTTTTATTTCCTCAATCTTGATCTACATCAACAAATCCAAAAACATCACCCCATGGTGGTGATGGGGGCTCTTTATCATCCGTACCTTATGTGTTAGCGATGCCTAACTTTAAAAAACTGAAAAAGGATTTGCATTCTTTCAAAAGAACCAATTCTTTTCATGTGCAGTTAGATAAGGCTTCTTCATTTGAGTTGGAAAAGTGTTATGGGATTGGATACAAAATTATTTTTTAAAATGGATTTAATGAAAACAAGAAACAAAAAAAATAAGGATCAAGTGAAGTCTATACCATACTTTTCTAAAACTATTTTAGGTTTCCAATCTTTGTCCCCATCTCAATCTTATGCTCCATAATTCACTATATTTATGACTTCTTGTGGTAAGAAAGCAAGTTTTTCTTCACAAAAGAAAATAATGTCGCCTACTACTTATCCTATATTCGATCAAGAGAATATTTTGTCGAGGCTCCTCAAAGCTCGCTTGATTACTCTTCCTCCTCCAACACATAAGAAATTTTATAGCAATTTTTATGCATATCATTGAGTGAATGGTCATTCATCTAATGAATGTTAGGCATTAAGTAGTAAAATACAACTTAGTGATTGTGGTGCTCTCCCATGTGTGGATGCACCTAATCCTTCTAAATAATAATGATATCTTTTATGGTGTTTCTCCTCACTATGTGGCATTTGTAGCTTTATGTGTTTTCTCATTGCCTTTCATGGTGGCATAAATTTTTTTGACAGTTTCCCCTCTCATATCTTTCATTGTGAATATCTTTATTTAATTTTTTTTATCTATTATGTTTCACATTTTAGATCTTTACCTAAAAATTTGACCAATGAATACTTTTGTCACATTCATCATTGGATAAGGCTCTATATAAAAATCCAATGGTTGGGCATATTCGCCCATGTCATTAATCAATTTGTTCAATATCTTGCGTAAATTTTATAAAAAATCAACCAATGGACCTAATACTTGCTTCATATGAGAACATAAACTCAAGAACCAAAATACAAGTTTGATAGATTTTTGCATTTACACAAAAAAGTGTGTCAATTACTTTATATGATTTTGAGTTATTTTTGAAGCAATCTAATTAGGTCCTTCTAAAATAAAATAAAATGAATCCATTTAAAAGACCATAAATTTAAAATCTATATTTCTAGTAAGGAAGAAGAGCCATATATTATAGACCGAGCTAATAGATTTAGTAAGAACACATGGTATACTCAAATTCCACACTTTATGTATCTATGCTTTAGCACACTTTATGTATCTATGCTTTAGAATCATAAACAAAGTCGTAATAAATTATGATATTTATAAGGAAATGCTTGGGTAGATCTAGAGGAAGGGTCAATAAACTTGTAATATTTTATTACCATGATATTAGTTCTTTAATAAAGTTGTACACCCAATTGTGGTTAGGTACTTAAAAAAGAACCCAATTCCTATGTTCCCTTCCTTGACTACATTGGTTAGGCTCATTGCCAATCTATTTTGAGTTTACATAGTGTCATACTAGCTCTTAAATATTTAACCACTTGGTGAATTCATTTAAGGTGTGAATAGGTTGGGACCTTATGGGAAATTCTTAATCTGGCTTATGTTAGTTGGGCATAATTATGTAAGATACCAAGCTACATAGAACACGATCTAAGTCACTTTATTTAGTAAGGGATAATCATATACTTGTTCTTGCATGCTTATTCAAGATATAGTGAGAATGTCACTATGATGTATCAGATCATGTGGGTTCTTATACTTTAAAATTAAAATGTGTTTGAGACATCTTAGTATATAATTTATAGTACAATAATTGGATATGTATATAGTGACCTTGTCTTAAGGAAAGTATGTCAAACTATATACATTAACAATAGTAGGATGTACCTACATTCTTATCCTATGATGCAACTTACATGACTAACTATTAAGGCCATAATTAATATAAATGGAAAGTACAAACATTATCTAGACCTTGAATTGGACTAATATAAGAATTTTGGATTGTGTCATAATGTAAATGAGATTAGAGGGTTAGAAATAATAATATTTACATTATTGAATGTACATCTTCATACGAAGATATAAAGGGTATATCTAGTGCTATCTATTGGTCCCATGTATGACTCAAATGTCAATTATGTTCAAAGAAATTTTGTAATTATGACTAGTAAGTTGATAAAGATAATTGTTCATTTGTGCGCATTGTAGCCAATAACCCAATTAGATTTTGTGGCTTTATATAATAGATACATTATGAATAATAAAGGTGTTGAGGCCTAATTAGAGATCCTAGTGTCCTTAAATGAAAGTGTTATAGTGTACGCTTGCTAAATTGGGAATTGTGTTGGAATTCCTGACTTGTTGTTAACCACTATTAAATATTGGGGAATCTTTAAAGGAACCCTATTGGAGTAAATAAATAGAACCTTGGGTTATGGGAACCTATGTGTAGGTGTCCTTTGAGAAACCTTGTAAGGAGAACTACGTGTGACTTCGAACGATCCATTTGGAATAGGTGGTCCTCAGGAAAATGATGCCTTTGTGACCTCAAATCTGTAGGGGGAGGGTCTAGAGGGATAACTCCTAGATTTTTGGGTTATTCCCAATTGGTTTGACCTTCTCTCTTTAGTAGGCTTTAGATGAGGCCAAAATGGGTATTAGATGGTTATGAAAAATTAAGAAAACCTGATAACTTGTATTCGATACATAATGTATTTTTGAATAGTAAGATGAATGAAGAGAGTGGATTTGACTACTTGGTAGTGGTTACATGTTGTGTTGAGCTCATCTTTGTGTTGGTTATAAGTGATTCCTTTTATGTGTTATAAAAATTAACCTCAAACTTATATGACTATGTCTAGGCTTCTAATTCAATTGATTGTCATCTACTTATTCTACATTAATAACCTATCTTCCAATTATAATGCTAAGTATGGGTCAAGAATTAATACTATTATGCTCGAGATTGACAGTAGTGAAGGAACAATACTATTATGCTTGAGATTGACAATAGTGAAGGAACAATACTATTATGCTCAAGATTGATAGATGTATAGGGGCAATACTATTATGCTCGAGGTTGACATGTGCCTAGGAGTAGTACTACTATGCTTGAGATTGACAGGTGTCTAAGAGCAATACTATTATGCTCAAGATTAACAGGTGTCTAGGAGCAGTACTATTATTCTCAAGATTGAAAGTAGTCAAGGAGCAACACGATTATGCTCGAAATTGATAGTAAACAAGGATAACTACTATTATGCTTGAGATGGATAGTAATCAAGGAGTAGTACTATGATGCTCAAGATTGATAGTAGTCAAGGAGCATACTATGCCACTGATGGATAACCTTGGTTGCTTAGCTATCCAATGGACTGAAAGGAAGAGACTTTCTAATGAAGAATAGGTTTAAGTAGCAGTAGGACCAACCTCATAGTATAGTTTTGACATATCTTGATGTGGAAATGGTATATTTGGCCTTGTTGGGTTGAGGGTGGACACTTGGTGTAGTATGGGATGCACCGAATCCCCTTTCCTATTGTTTGATGGTGCAAAAGATTGAGGAAAAGGATGGGACCCATGGTGTAGTGTGCAACGCATCAACATTCCTTTTCTATTTGGGATGCACTAAGGGCAAGTATGTGTTAGCCAATGTGGATGTGTTTGCTAGTCATTGTTGTGATGTACATATGAGCTTGTCACTAATGTACTTGTGATGTGTGTACGAGCTAGTCACTATTGTGATGCGATGTACATATGAGCCCGTTGCTAATGTACTTGTGATGTATATATGGGGTAGTCATTGTGTGATGCGATGTACCTATGAGCCAATCACTACTGTACTTGTGGTATGCATATGAGCCAATCATTGTTGTACTTGGGATGTGCATATGGATTAGTCCCTAATGTATTTGTGATGTATGTTGGATCTAATCACTATGTATATTTGACTTATGTTGGAGCTAGTCACTGTGTACATTTGATCTATGTTGGTTCTAGTCACTGTGTATATGTGACATATACTAGAACTAGTCACTGTATATATGTGACATATATTAGAGCTAGACACTTTGTATATGTGACGCATGTTGGAGCCAGTCACTATGTATATGTGATGTATACTAGAGCTAGACACAATGTATATTTGACTTATGTTGGGGCTAGTCACTATGTAAATGTTATGTGTATGAGCTAGTCACCATGTGTATATGTGATGTATGTTCAAGTCACCCCCTATGGGAATGGGGGAATTATGGAATGATATGACCCTTGTGTATTTGTGGATGCTTGCACACTACTGATTGTTAATTTTGGGTATGAAACCAACACTTGATGGTGAGTTGATATCATTATATTACAAGGGGCTAAGTTGATAGCTTACACTTATGGTATAGTTGTGATTTAAAAGTGAGATTAGAGATCTCATACAAGGGGAGAGAATGAACTCCCTCTGACATTGGTGGTGAACTACGAAGCCTCTAATTTCCTATGAAAGAATATGTAGACAGGGTCATTAGGAATGAACCCTCAAGGCTTAGGTCTAGGTCTAAGAATGGCCTTATCTTGGGAGCTCATCACTCCTATGTGTCACCAATAAGTGGCAATGTTGAGTTGATGCTACTATGGTGAATAGATAAGTTTTGAAGTTAGCACTTCGATTGAAGATGCTCAATCGATAAAGTTGATTTTTGTACAAAAAAATTTAAAAAATAAATTTGGTAGCAACTGAGGGACAAATGTTACACTAAACTAGATAGAAGATGCTTGATCTAGTATGTTGATAGTTGTTGTAAATCGACAAATATAGAAAAATAAAAATTACCAAGTGAGAGGTGGATTTAACAAAAACATCTAACTATAAATGTCAATTGAAATTTTCTTGTTACTACCCAATATTATAGAAGGTAGTCTGTGACTTTTCGATTTGTCTGTTCATTTTAGTATTCGATTTGTCTACTCATTTTAGTATGGTGTTCGTAGTTACAGACAAATGCAACACATTGAAATGAACTACAACTAACTTATTAGATAAAATTTCACGATATAAATTAAGAGCAGGCTAACTCATTTTATTTAACGTTATCTCTCCAAACATTTGATTCCATGTCCATCGAAGTCCAAAATTATTCAAGACTAACCCAACTCAGAGCATTTCAGTAAATAAATTTGATTGATATTGGTTTTATCAATGAATTGAACCTTATCTAACATTGTATCTGAAGAAAAGAGCTTCACAAAGATCGATATAATCGAGAGTAAACATAGATTGATTCTCTGTCTCTTGAAGACTTAAGCAAATCAAAGTAGTTAAATTGTTCCAATGCATTTATAAATTTGCCTACATTTTTGGGTAGGACAACACAAAAGCAATATTGCCATTACAATGGCTTTCGCAGAGGAGGTGGATATTGTTATACCCATCACCAGAAATCTGGACTTTCTGGAAAAATGGAGGCCATTTTTTGAACCATACCATCTTATCATAATTCAGGATGGCGACCCACACAAGAAAGTGAAGGTGCCCAATGGCTTTGATTATGAACTCTACAACCGCACTGATATAACTGGATTATTGGGCTCCAAGGTTTCTTGTATTACCTATAAGGACACTGCCTGTCGTTGCTTTGGTTACCTCCTCTCCAAGAAGAAGTATATCTTCACTATTACTGATGATTGCTTTGTAAGTACAAAGTTGTAACTTGTGAACACTCATCTTATTTTTATTGGCTAAAATTTATCTTTGATCGCTAATCAATGATATAAGTTTCCACAATTCATATAGATTATTGTTGAGTCGATTTTTGGATTCAATTGGGTGAAATATTTTTGCATCAACGTTTCGGATCACACTCTGTGATTCAAAGCCAGGAAAAATCATAGAGTGCGATCCGAAAAGTTGATGAAAAATATTTCACATAATCAAATCCAGAAATCGGCTCAGTGATAATTTGATCACTAAATTAAGTGTGATTTAAAAGTAGTTCAATTTCAACTGTCCATTTCAAAAGACAAATTATTTTTTGCTTTTCTATCATTATTGAATATTGCTTAAATTTTGTACTGCTTGGTTTGGATTTCATAACAACGGTGAAGAGATTTCATAAACAGGGCAGAGAGTAAACCAGAATTTACCAGTCTACTCATAACGTCAATTTGGTGTTTTTAATTCTAAAACATTTTAAATGTAAATTCCTCATTTGTTTGGTTGGTACTGCTTTACTTTTTTGAAGTTCTATTAAGAAAGAGTTAATTTCTCAGTGGGTTTTCCTGTGACAATTTTTTGTGGTCTGTTAAAAATGATTTTTTGGTTTTAACCTCTCAAACCTTTTTAAAGGATTTGTAGTTTAGAAGTAAAATATTTCCTGCTAAAACCCTATCCGCTTCTTATTTGATGGATTTTTTTGGGTTCAATCCTGCTTCATATTTCTTAACTTTTCATGGGGTCCACCTGCAAAAGATGAATAGGAGCTGTAGCCCCCTCTATGGGGCCTCATAGACAGTTCAGTGCACATGCCTCTGATTCTGAATTTCTCCGAACTTCAAAGTAAACAGAAATATTCTTAATTGTTCATTATATAATATTTCCTACATGTATGTTGCAATTTCTAGGCCTTTAGAGCTTATCAAGACCCTTATGTTTCAATTTCTAGTCCTTGACAGCTTATCAAGAGGACCTTCTATGATTTATTTGGTGTGTTTTACAGAATATAAGATACTATACCCATTTTTTCTGTGTTAATGGATCAGAATTGGAATCTAATTAACTAAACTGCATCAGATTGTATTTGTGTTTGTAGGTGGCAAAGGATCCGACAGGAAAAGACATAAATGCAGTGGAACAACACTTACAAAATCTGACTACGCCTTCTACACCATATTTCTTCAATACCCTTTATGATCCATACCGTGAAGGCAGTGATTTTGTTCGTGGGTATCCCTTCAGCCTGAGGAAAGGCGCACCCACTGCCGTTTCACATGGGCTGTGGCTTAACTTTCCTGACTACGATGCACCCACACAGCTTGTCAAACCACTGGAGAAGAATACCAGGTAAACAACTAGTATACAGAAGTTGAAATTGCTTATACATTGATGTTTCTAAACTACTTTCTTTCAACTTTACTTCATTGTAAGTCACATAACACTTAAATCGATATTAACTATCTTAATGTTTGGGAGGAAAGCTTAGCAGATTGCATAGATTGTTGGCTAAGCTGTAGTTTGTAGGAAGAGCTTATCTTTGCCCTGTTCAATATCTTGTTGGTATAGAGAAAGTTCAAGCTGTCCATTTAAAAAATTGGTTTAGTGCACAAACAACACAATTCTGTAACTAATCATTCAGCTAAACTAATATTTATTGGGTTTATTATTTTTGTCTATAATTTTAAAGCATTCTTACAAATTGTAAAATTAGTTTATTATTGTATTATCACATCACTTCAGAGTTCATTTGAATTCAAACCTCCATGGATTTTGTTATAGCTGTTCTTTCGTTGAAGTTTTGATGTTTGTTTTTCAGGAATCTTCCGAGTTCTAAGATCCTTTCTTTTGTTGATGTTTTTCTGTTTGTTTTGGGGATCTTTCTAGTTCTAAGATCCGTTCCTTTATTGATTCTAGTCTCATATTGTTACCTTCTCTGTATGTTCAAGGTTTTTGAGTCCTTTCAAAACTCTCTTCTTATTCATAACTCCATTAAAAAATGTTATCTAATTAAAAAACAATTACATTTTATACAATAAACAAAATTACTGCACCAGTTTTTCACCCATTAAAATTTCTCAGCCTTAAAAAGCTTCCAGAGTATGACATATTTCTATATTTGATACTAGTATTGAATTGGTGTATCAAATGTGTATTGATTTTCAGATATGTGAATGCTGTCTTGACAATTCCCAAGGGGTCCCTCTTTCCCATGTCTGGATCGAACCTCGCCTTTAACAGAGAATTGATTGGCCCTGCGATGTACTTCGGGCTTATGGGAGAAGGCCAACCTATATCTCGTTATGATGACATGTGGGCAGGCTGGTGCTCCAAGGTATAGCATATGGATTCCATTCTAATCTTTTATTTAGCCTATAATTTTATTATTTATCAATGTTATAGTACTGTACTACCATTTCCATCTGAATGCAAAATTAAAGTTATTGATGGATTTGAACCAATAACTTAGCTCCTTGCATATAACTAGTTTGTCACTACTGTTATTTAGTTCTCTGGCAAGGATTGTTTTCAGGTTAATCTTGAACTCCTTTTAACTTGACTGGCTCTTTGCTAAGATTGTTCTTGGAATGATCCGAGTTCATAACTCTATTCTAATTGATTAAAATTGTTTTGATTAAGGAGAAAACAGGTTTTGAAGGGATCCAAAACCCTTTACATCAAAATGCTGCCGATACTACCAATTCTTGACTAAAATTGTTGGTGAGGTGATTTTTCTAAGGTTTTAAAGTAAGCTGATTGTAGACTTCTTTCTTAATACAGGTAATTTGTGACCATCTGGGATATGGAGTTAAGACAGGTCTCCCATATGTATGGAACAGCAAAGCCAGCAGTGCCTTTGTAACACTGAAGAAGGAGACCAATGGCATCTTATGGCAGGAAGAGATTGTCCCCTTCTTTCAGTCAGTTAAGCTTCCAAGAGATGCTACCACTGTTGAACAGTGTTATCTTGAATTGGCTAAACAGGTTAAGGACAAACTCAGTTTGATAGACCCTTACTTCAGTAAGTTGGGAGATGCAATGGTAACATGGATTGAGGCATGGAGACAGTTCAATCCTAATCCTAGTCCCAGAATATCAAAGGTTAGCAATGGAAAACCTAGTACAACACAGCCGGCCGTATCTACAGTGCAAGTTGGCAGTACGCAGGCAACAAAATTTATGCAAAATAACTACGTTGATGAATATTCCATATAAAACAAACAGTAAATGCCAGTAACTTCTGGTGTTTAGCATAGGTAATATATGATTTGCATGCCCTTATGGATGATGTTAATTGCAGTAAACCAATTGCATTTGTTTTATGTATTGTCTTGGTGAAAATATTGGCTTAGAACAATTTTATTAGAAGTTGGTCTGCTGTTCTAAAATTAGGTGGTCCTCTTTTTCTCATATTTAATACAATTAGTTTTTTGAAAATTCTAATTATGAATCAAGTTTTCATTGATTTCATTTTTCATTAATCAGATAAATGCCATGAGAGAAATGACTCCCACCTTAGGTATATTTCATATTGAGGTACATGACAAAATGCATATTTTATTATATTCGTAATATAGGTTAAGCAAGAGGATATTGATCTACATTTTTGGAGATGGAGTTCTCACATTAGAAATCCTTGAATACTAGTCAAGATGTGAATAATGGCTCTAGAAAAATTCACCGCGAACAAATTCACTTTCAACAATTCATATCATATTGTTGGTGGTGAATTTGCCATGGCGATGAATTGTTGACGAATTCATATCAAATTCATCGCCATGGCAAATTCACTCCTAGCAATTCATATGACAAATTCATCTTGTGGAAAATTCACCACTAGCAATTTGTTGGTGGTGAATTGTTGGTAGTGAATTTTCTTGAAGCCGTACAAGAAGATGCAAATCTTCTTTCCATATTGACTTTTGTGAATTGATCATGTAGGATTGATTCTTGAGCTAGATTATGAACTTGAAAAATTAGGGATACAAACTTACAAGAAGATGCAAATCTTCTTTCCATATCGACTTTTGTGAATTGATCACGTAGGATTGATTCTTGAACTAGATTATGAACTTGAAAAATTAGGGATACAAACTTTCAACAAAATATAAATCTTCTTTCCATATTGACTTTTGTGAATTGATCATGTAGGATTGACTCTTGAGCTAGATTATGAACTTGAAAAGTTAGGGAGACAAACTTTCAACAAAATATAATGTAAAAGGAAATGAATTTGACTTGGGTTTAAAAGTAATAGCTGCTATGTTAGTTTTTTATTTTATTTTAGGTGATTTAAATAATAAATAATTTATAGGTTTTTAAAGTTTCCTTTTGGTGTAGTAGTAATTTATAAAATAAATGTTTATACATAATATTAGTTATGTAATGGTTAGTGGTTAGTATTTATTTTATGAATATTGTAATAATAAAATTAGTTTTGTTTTTTTGAGTTGGAATTTTATACTGTTTGTTGAAGAATGTTTGTAATGTGTTTGAATTCACATTCTATTATGTTTGAAATCAAACCAAATCAATAGATCATCACTAAATTGTAGTTCAAGTAATACTTGATCAATAATGCCAATTATTTTATCATTTTAGTGATTTCAAGAATAGAATTTACTTTTGGTAAAAAAAATTGCAACATGTAATTAATTAATAAATAAAAATAATAAAAATTGGTTAAATAGTTGTAGTTACAATAGTATTAAGATAGATACTAATAAAAGGAAGCCATAATAAAAAAAATTGTTTGACTCATGAGATTACATCTTTTAAGCCTAGAAAATTCTAATCCACAATTATGATGTGTTGTTAGTGTTAGAAAGGATGATATTGGGATTTATTTAGGAGTAAGTAAGAAAGAGATGCATTTTTCAATTTGGGAGTATGATATACTTGTAAATTTGCAATATCAAACATGTGTGACTCACACAAACATCATTGTCATTATCTTTGTCTTGGTAATTTTACATTAAATGTATTGAATTCAATTCAAAAGAATATTCATATGTCTATTAATTGGAAAATTCATTTGAGAACTCATTTCTTCCAATTTCATGATTCATAGAATACACAAGATTTAAATAAAAAATATATAGGTAATTATTATAATCTAACTTCATTGATGAAGGGAATTGATTTTATAAAATTCCAAAGATAGATTCTAGCCATTATGCGACACTTATTAATCTAGAGGAATAGTGGTCCCATTACATAAATTCTAGAAATAAAATTTGAGGGTCCATTGTCCAATAAAAAAAGGAACTCGAAGTTCATATTTTTCCGCATAAATTATCTAAAGAGATATATTTTTCTTATGATACTTTATAAATGGTTTAATTCTATTTAGTCTTACAATTTCCTTAGTATTAAATCATTTTGACTACTCTTGGAATTTGGTGGTCACCCCCGCTTTAGAAAATTGTGTAATCAATTAGCTACAAAATAAAATGTAGGTTGGTTTGATTATTAAATTAAAGAAAATATAGACCACTAGTTGTAATCTTTGCATTATGAAATATAATAGTTATGGACTAAGGGAAAGGGGCCCATAGTGGGTAGGGGGCCAATGATGGGTATAAAAGTAGGCCTGAGTGGGCCCCATAATAGGTAGGATTAATATCCAATTGCAAAACACTTTTATCCATAAAGTACACAGATTGACAAATCATGTGATGCCACATTAGTGCACCAATATTACACGACTTAGTGACCCACTATCGGTCTCACCTTTTTTTGGGCCTTTTTGGATACCTTGACAAAAAGCATGCTGATGTGGCATCATATTTGATGATGTGGCCTTGAAACCAATTTTTATAAGCAGGGACTTGCTAAATAAGTTGTTATACAAATTTGGAAGTGATTTGAAATTTTCACATAGGACTTTGAGAAGCACAAAGTTAGGGTGGACCACTATAGGCCCCTCTCCCTTACGTATAGTTATAATCACTATTTTTTCATACCCACCACAACACAATACTATAGTGATTGATATTTGGAATTCAAATTTTTGTACACTAATAGATCAACATTAAGCAAAGCTCATTATTGATTGTCTCAATTAATAAGAAAGTTGTAATACGAGGTGAAACTTTTTAGCTAATTTTTTTTAACTATTTTGTTTAAAAAGTTTGCATATTTACTTTACCAAAAAAATTACTATGTAAAAAATTATAACATATAATTGGTTAATATATAGATAATGATAATTGATTAAGTAGTCTTGATTACAACAATATTACCAAAGACAAATACTACCATCTACAAAGAAAGACAAATCACAAATTTATGAATTTCTAAATAGGTTTTATATAGACAAGGGAGGAATCTAGTCTACCATGCTTAAGTATAGATTTAGAATTTGGCAGTCGCTCCACTTCTCATTTTTATGATGGTTTTGCTATTTAACTACCAAAAAAAATAGATAAATGTTTTAGAAAATAAATAAAACAATAAAAGTATATAGTTAGAAAACTATGATAGATGTTGGATGTTGATTTACTTATAGTATTAGAATATTAGTGATGTTTAAAAGAATGTCTTGGTCATATAAATGATTTATCTATTGCTCTAGATCATTTCCATGATAACATGTTCAATCCCACAAGTGTAGATTTGATCTACATATAGGTCTAATTTACACCTATAATGATCCAAGTATATTTTTGTGCTTTAGACTATTAATAGCATTGCTTTCTTTGCATCCCTTGTATAACCACTTGTGTGTCAATCATGTGTATATTTGCCTTGAACATAGATGCATATCCAACAATACTACTTCATACATAGTTGTAAATTGCATTGAGTGATCCCACAATAATTGTTGCTTTTTTATATCATTTTTTTTATTTAAGTGGGACATTGAAATCAATATTTTAAATTTTTTATCACTTATATTAATGCATATCTTCTCTTAGAAATAAAATGAATTCATAATTTATGAAAAATAAATCTTTAACATCGATATTTAATGCATGCATATTTTTTCATAAATTTTTATTGCATTTTTAACTAAGATAAATTATATTTAGATCAATTTTATTTCATAATGAATAAATTCTTGGGGGTATATCCAAATTAATTAACTTTTTGTTGCAACAAGGACATCAATATATAGTGCACACACACACACATTTTAAAAAATCTACATTTTTTTAATTTTTCCATGTGCATTGAATAAAGACGTTTATGTTTCATAAAAAAATCTACGTTCACTAAAAAAATAGAAAATGAATATAATAACTTAATAATATATGTTAGAAATTACACTTTTGTGAATGTTTACTTTGAGGGCTACAATCCTATAAAATATCATGCCATGATGATTCTATTTGATGGTCCCATCTTTGTTTTGAAACACAAATTTCTTCTAGAAATTTTATGAGCAACAATAGGATGGTATCAAAAAGGTATTTTCATTTGAATTCCCTTTCACAAATATTTTTTAACATGAAATATTTAAAAATTTAAAACTACATTCATTTAAAGGTGTGCTAAATTTTTTGGTACCTTAGGCTCATTGTTTTACTACATCCTACAACTAGGGCACACTATTGTGGGATCACCCCACTTAGTCACTCAACCTAAGGGGTTATTCATGTGCAATCCTCCATAAATTTGCAAGACATATTCAAGAAACATGCTTCACATATGATTTATACTTCTTTGTTGTGCACTATAAAATGTGCATTCCATATTGTGTGCTATAAAATGTGCATTCCATATTGTGTGCTATAAAATATGCTTCCATATTTTACACCACAACATATGCTTTGCCTTTGTGACTTAATAGTTGACCATACATGTGTGACACATCATCAACATCCATATATTTCGCTTTCATATGTGAGTGAAAACTAGTAGAACTTGTACCATAAGAAATTGCTCCATACAAGTGTGAATCTTGGAACCATACACATACAACATATGGTAGCATCCTACACCACACGTAATCTATACCATTTGGTTCTAGCAATTTGAAAAATCCTATCCACATGCATTGCACAATTGTACATGTTGGACACTTGTCAACATAGACATAACTATCAATTATTGCTCTTACTTATGAATACTAACACTATACAACTCAAATAGGGGCACTATTATTTTGCACATCATATGCCCTAATATTTCAAAGAAAATTAAAAATCCCTATTTTATAGTTTTATATTGCATTGAATTTTTTTAATCTCTATCTCATATGTATTCCCTTGTTGCCCTTTTGTTTTTAATTCATACTTTTTAGCAACACTATTGATAATCAAAGTATTTTATCATGCCTATATAAGTACTTATTTGTCACATCCCCTCGATACTTTGTTAATCATTTTGCATGACCCCTAGCCCCGATGTAATTTGGACTAGGGGTGGAACTTCAAACTTTAATATGCGAACATATATAAGTGTGTGTGTGTGCCTAAGTGTGCGTTAAAATTATGAACTTTGATGTTATTATTATTAAGTGAGCTTATCAATCTTATTACATGCTATTTTAATTTAATGCATTAAATGTTGGATTAACATAGACTAATGATTTGGATGTTGTATTTGTGTGAGACTTGTCGTTGGATGCAAGTACTAGGGGTGCAAAGTGAGGCGGATTATGTGGTTCTATTGGTTGAGAGAAAGATAATGGTATGTCATTCTAGAGTTAGACCTTTCCTATGGTTTTCGTCACCCTGAGGTTCAGTCTACCTAGGATTTTGATATATATATTATTGCTATAGTTATTTGTTCTAGCTAAGTAAAGCCAATAGGTCCACTTAAAATATCTCAATTATTTGACAATGCTCAATTTGGTAGATTTAATTAAGGTATTTGAAAGAAAGGGGTAAATTAAAATAAATACATATCTAAAGGTGAATAATAAAATAAGTTATATGAGCAAATAATAAAATTATAAATTAAATATTTCTAAAGGTGAATAAATAAATTAAGTTATATAAGCAAATAATAAAATTATAAATTAAATACTTGATAGTTACATTATTAAAATAACAACAATTTAAAACAAAGAATAGAAAACACTCACCATTTTATCAAAGGCCATATTCCATCAAACCCATGAGAAATAAAAGTGAGAAATAAAATATATCATCAAACAAATAAGGAAAGACAGAGGACTTAGGAAAAAAATAGCTCGATGCTTTCATGAGAGAGGAAGGGCAGCATGAGACAGCTGAGCAGGGAGGCTATCAGGAATCCTCGACCAAGGAGAGGAAGAGGCGTAGCTGGGTCAAAGAAGAGGACATCAAAACTTTTAAGGAGGCCTGGCAAGCCCTGCAATCGCTGCCCATGGAAGGAAGGGACATTGACCAACAAGTCATGGAGAAACTCGGCTGTCTTCTCCTTAAATTGACTTGGAGAGGTCTCATTTTTGGTGCCCAGGAGAAATTTGGGAAAAGAGAAGAGAGGTGTGGACGAAATTTCAAGAGTTTTTTAGTGCTAGCATCAACTAGGGCATCCTCCATTGGTTCTACAACCATCTTTACAAGCACAAGAAATCCAGGTTCTTAAACTTTGGTTTAGTTAAGAACAAGATTTGCATTGCTATTTTAGTGATGAATTTAGATGTAAGTGTTTAATATTTCTTATTTGAATGTTGCAATAATGGAAGCTACAATTGTTCTCATGTTTGTTTAACATCACTCCTGTGTTATCCTTCAAGCTTGGTAGATGAACAACATTATCTGAAAATAACATTAGAGAGAGGGTTACAATAGAATGATTTCTTTTAACAACAATCTCTACCTAAAAATATTAGGAATTTTAACCCAAGACATGGCTGAGGGTGCAATGTGTGATTTAATGGTCTCATTTGGTTAAGCTATAGGAGATGAATGTTTGCACTTGCTGTATGATTATGATAAAATAAGTTAGGAATGGAGGAGAACATAGGGTATTTGATTGCTAGCAACATTTTTTTTTGTATAAGCAACTAGGAGGGTAAGTTAATGAAGAAAAGATAGAGTAATATCATGGAGGTTTAGCTTACCTCATACTCAGCCTATTCTCCCATTTAACTAAAGCCTTACTAAACTTGCAGCTGTTCACTCATATCAAAATGTAAAAAAATAAAAATATAGAGCAAATCTCATTTAAAACTTGCAGCTGTTCACTCATATAAAAATGTAAAAAAAATAAATAGAGCAAATCTCATTTAAAACTTGCAGTTGTTCACTCATGTCAAAATGTGAAAAAATAGAGAAAATATCATTTAAAACTTGCAGCTGTTCACTCATATCAAAATGTGAAAAAAAAAAAATAGAGCAAATCTCATTTAAAACTTGCAGTTGTTCACTCATATCAAAATGTAAAAAAAAATATAGAGCAAATCTCATTTAAAACTTGGAGCTATTCACTCATCAAAATGTGAAAAAAATAGAGCAAATCTCATTTAAAACTTGCAACTGTTCACTCATATCAAAATGTGAAAAAAAAATAGAGCAAATCTCATTTAAAACTTGCAGCTATTAACTCGTATCAAAATGTGTCAATATAGAGTGATCTCATTAAATCTTGCAGTTGTAACTCCTATCAAAGGTAACAATATAGAATACTTTTCAATTTAGTCCTTGTAGCTGCTCACTTATATTAGAATGTGACATTATAGAATAAATCTCAATTTAGTTCTTGTAGTCGTTAATCTATCCATGAAGATTTTGGTCAAGCAGGCATCATGGCCTTAATTTCTTAACCAGGGGGCATAGAATGACGTATTTATACCTGAATGAGGGATTACCTTCTTGGTAAACACAAAAAAATGTCTTCATAACAAGTAGAGTAGGATATCTCTTCCCATATTTGTCTTAAGGAATTAATTTATTTTACAGTGCAGCCAAAAATCTATTACCATTACATTTAAATATTTTACCATCAAATATACTATACTAGATTATGGCTCTAAGTACTACCTGCACCATACCCTGCTGTTGGTTGCTAAGTCAACTATCCATATGAAAGACTACAACTGTTACGATCAAATGACTATTAAGACAGTCATTCTCATTTTAATGAGTATTTTTGTTAATGTAATCCTTGCTAGACCATGAATTGAATTATTCCAATAGGATCAATGAATCAGGTATCCTCTGCCTACTAACCGAGGAAGAAGAGTTTCCTTCCCACCAGAAGGTGACTAAGGGTAAGAAATGCTCTTAATAGGATATCTAGTAATGCCATACTTGGTAGTAGCTAGGAGGGTAACCTACCAACCTTGAGTTGGGAGCCTAATCCTGTTCCAGTGCTAAGCATAAACTAGGGAATACTACTTGCTTGGGATGGATGATAGTCTAGGAGCAGTACTATGCTGGAGATGGACGATAGACTAGGAACAATACTATGCTTGAGATGGACAATGGTCTAGGGGTGGTACCAAGCTTGGGATGGACGATGGTCTAGGGGCGGTACTAGCTCGAGATGGATAATAGTCTAGGGGCAACACTATGCTTGAGATGGACAATAGTCTAGAAGAAGTACTAGGCTTGAGATGGTCATTAGTCTAGGAACATTTCACACCAATGATGGTTACCCTAGTTGCTTAGCCGATATATGGACAATTGGAAGGTGGATACCCAACAAGCTAAAGTAGGTAGATCTAACTCCCCTTTGAAATCTCATAACTATTGGAAGGAATTATAAGTTTACCATAGCTAGGTACACCTTGGGAAATGGGTCACTAGGAAGTCATATTGCTCATAGCTTAAGGGTTTGAATGGCGACTCTCTCTCTCTCTCATCATGGGCCACCTAATCCGCTTGGAGGGGTGGATAGGGTTTGAATCCACATTGGTTGGGATCAGTTTGTACCCCACCACGACTGGATTGAGCGGGGTCTTGGAGGTAAAACAATTCACCATCATGAAGGTATGTGCAATAGCATTCTTTTTATTAAGGCAACAAGTTGTACTATTGGATTATGTAACTAACATGATATAAAATTGTTTAAGCTGATATTCATTATTGTTTATATGATTCTAACCTTCTATGTAATCCTTTTGCATGATGATGAAGGAAAAAAGAAAAAAATGTGCAAAAATTCTCCTTTTCGTTAGGGCAGATTTTACATTGGTATCATAGCTTAGAACTCGACACTAGGACCTAGGTGCTCTCCCTCTTTCATTGTACTAATCTGGATATTTGGTAATGATAGTCATGGGTCAAGGGAAGCAAGGAATGGGGAAGAAGATGGACTCGAGGAAACATCCCCAACAAAATAACCCAGAAGGATCCAAGACCACTATTATCACACGACCAAAAATTGAAACTGAAATCATGTCTGACATAGAGCCATTAGAAGAGACTATTAAGCGACTGAAAATACAGAAGGGAAAGGAAATGGCCAAACCAGATGAAATTCATGAACCAACAAAGGGATTCCCATAACCAAAGCCAAAAACCAAACCCTTAGCTATTAGAGACTTCCCTTTTGGATGTGGACACAATACTCCAATCCTCTCTAAGGAAGTAATTGCATAATACAAGCGTGTCCATGCTAATATGTCTGTAATTGAAACTATGTAAAAGATGATGAACTCTAGTACTAAATAAACATCGTCTTGCTTTTTTTTTTGTAAAAGTTTCCAACTATTAAATATATATATATATATATATATATATATATATAGACTTATATATACTTATTTATCAAGGTGTTATGGTGAATGAGAATGGAATAATTAATAGTGTGAATCTTATGTTGAGTATGAATTTCTCCTTTCAATTCTAAGACAAGACTTAAACAAAATAACAATGACACTTAAATAACACTCTCTTTTCCCTCGCAGAACCCAACAAATTCAATGAAGAGTCAAACTTTGAGGAGGGGAGCAAGCCCTAGCCTCACCGAAATGATGCGTGCAAGTAGGGGTGCATCATCTCCACCTCCTGCCATACCTGAAGAGTTACAAGCTGAACTTAATTCCCTCCATGCAAAAATAGCAACATAGGAGCAACAAATCGAGGAACTCACAAGGAAAAAGGAGCAAGGCACTAACCACAACACTGGCCTAGGAACTAACCACAACACTGGTATTGGAACTGAAGAGTCAGATAGGGAACACAATGGGAATACAAGTCAAGAACATGAGAGCAGATCCATAATTCCCACCTACAGTCACTATTGATTAGAGTCACAATGAGGAGTGGGAAAGGACCCACTGATTCAAGAATTGAAGAAAGTGCAAGCCCCTAAGTTTGATGGGACTGGGGGTGGGGACGCCATTGAAGCATTGCTCATTGGAATGAACAAGTATTTTGGGTTGATAGAATTAAGTTCCAACACTAAGGCTAGGATTACCATTTATCACCTAGAAGGAGAAGCCTTGCTTTGGTGGGAACATTTGGCGGAAATAAAAAACTATGATATCAGTCAACTAACTTGGGACAAGTTCACCAAGCGGTTTCGCAAGGAGTACCTTTCTACTCATCATAGAGACCAAAAGATGACTGAATTCCATTCATTGCGCCAAGGGGGAATGATGGTAGCTGAGTATAAGTCCAAATTCATGAGCTTACTCCGTCATGTGCCTTATATGAAGGAAGAAGAGGATTGGGTGAACAAGTTTATCTTGGGATTGAGTAAGAATATTCTATATGTAACCAAGCTCACTCGACCTAAAAGCTTAAACCAGGCAGTGGAGGTAGCTTTGGTTGCTGAAGAAAAGCATAAGAGCAAGCATGAATGCAAACAAAAGCCATATTCCTCCAACCACTCCGATAACAAGCAGAAGGGTAATTAAGAAGCTAAATCTAAAGGAAAGGATTCTCAACAGACTAAGAGGGGCCGAAATTATAGGGAAAATTGTGGGTTAGAAGGTCAAAAGGATAAAGGAGACAAAAGACAAAGATCATTTAGGCATGAGGCACAAGGTGATTCCAAGAGAGGCAAGGAAGAATGGGAAGGACCAGTTAGTGGATGTTGGACATGCGGAGGAGATCATTATATGAGCGAGTGTCCCAAGAATCCAAACAAAACCACCAAACCCACTGCCAGAATTTATGTAGCTGTGGATAATCGTCAAGCGGATCAGCAAGCTCCATTGATAGAACTTCAAGGTACACTTCTCAGCCAACCCATTTCTATTTTGGTAGATTTAGGAGCCACAGATAGTTTTATTTCCTCCCATGCAATTCAAAAATGTAAAATTGATCATAAGAGTCTTAGTAGAGAGGAGATGGAGGTTGAGTTTGGGGCAGGTAAGACACAAAAGATCAAATCTTGCTTGTGAGGAGCTAAAATTGACCTAGGGATTATAAGGACCAAGGTGGATCTATGGGTCACTCTGTTAGGCTCTTATGATTTAATCCTTGGGATGGATTGGTTCCAAAAGCACCAAGCTAAGTTGGATTGCTACAACAAGAAGATCGAGTGTCTAGATGACCAAAGGAGGTCAATGGTTCTTCAGGGGATTAGAAGACCTATGGTGGTAAGAATGATCTTAGCCATGCAAGTTAAAAGGGAAGTGAGAAAGGGGAGTAAAATTTATCTAGTAAAGATAAAAGAGGGTAATGATGATCCCACACCTAGCATTGAAGACCATACCATTCTCCAAGGGTACTGTGATGTCTTTCTTGAAGAATTGCTAGGATTTCCTCCTAAGCAACAGATGGACTTCACAATAGACCTAGTTCTAGGGGTTGAGCCTATCTCAAAAGCTCCCTATAGAATGAACACTGCTGAATTACAAGAGCTTAAAATGCAATTGCAAGATCTAATGGAGAAAGGCTTGACACGACCTAGTGTGTCTCCTTGGGGAGCTCCAATGTTCATTAAGAAGAAGGATGGTACACTGACGTTGTGCATCGATTGCCGGATGTTGAACAAGGTAACCATTCAAAATAGATACCCCCTACCTAGAATTGATGACTTATTTGACCAAATGAAGGGGGCTGCAATATTCTCCAAGATAGATTTAAGGCCAGGTTATCACCAGTTAAGAATTAGGGAAGAAGATATTCTAAAGACAGCCTTTAGAACTAGGTATGCCCATTACAAATTTTTGGTGGTGCCTTTTGGCCTAACCAATGCCCCCTCAGCTTTCATGAGTCTCATGAACCATGTTTTCCATGACTACTTGGACAAATTTGTGCTAGTGTTTCTGGATGACATTTTAATCTACTCTAAAAATTTATAAGAGCATGAGGAGCATTTAAGAATAGTCTTGCAAAGGTTGAGAGATCATTAATTATATGGGAAATTGTCCAAATGTTCTTTCTTTCATCCTAAAGTGCACTATTTGGGACATATTATATTGGCCCAAGGAATTGCAGTAGATCCAGCCAAGGTGCAAGCAATTGTAGAATGGCCTATTCCTAAAAATGTGACTGAACTAAGAAGCTTCATGGGTTTGGAAAGGTACTATTGACGGTTGGTAGAGAATTTCTCCAAGATAGCTAACCCCATAACCTCCCTTCAACAAAAAGAGAAAAAGTTTGAATGGACAGAAAAATTTGACATTGCATTCCAAAAGTTGAAGGAAGCTCTTACTACTGCACCAATTTTTCAAGTGCCTGATCTGGATAAAGAATTTGTAGTTTGGATAGATGATTCATTGGATGGGATAGGAGGAGTGCTAATGAAAAATGGGTGAGTGATTTCCTTCAAGTCCAGGAAATTGAAGGATCATGAACTCAATTATCCCACCCATGACCTAGAGCTGGTGACAATTGTGCATGCCTTAAAGGTATGGAAACATTACTTGGTAGGAAGACTCTTCAAGTTGAACACTGATCATAAGGGACTTCAATATCTGTTCACCCAACTAGATTTGAATGCACATCAAAGAAGGTGGTTAGAATTCTTAAGAACTTATGAGATAGATATCTCATATGTTAAAGGAAAAGAAAACCATGTTGCAAATGCCTTAAGTCGAAGGGCTAAACTAGTTGCAATCTCACAACTAAAATTTGAATTGGTAGAAAAGATTAAGCAAATGCAGGAACAAGATCTCTTTTGTCATCAAAAGAGGTTAGAAATACAACAAGGGATTAATCCAGCTAAGTACCATGTGGGAAACGATGGAATTCTCCGTTATTTGAACCAAATTTATGTGCCGAAAGAGGGTGGTTTGAGAATGAAAATTCTTGCAGAAGGCCATAATGTGCCTTATCAAGTGCATCCTTGGGTGACTAAGATGTATGCAGACCTAAAAAATCATTACTTTTGGACAGGAATGAAAAAGGAAATAGCTTGCTATGTCACCAAATGTCTTGAATGTCAACAAGTTAAGGCAGAGCATTGTCATCCTGCGGGAACACTATATCCTCATGATATACCACAACATAAGTGGTCGGTAATCTCCCTGGATTTTGTGACAAGATTTCCTAAAACTCGCCATCAACATGACAGTATATTAGTGGTGGTTGATAAACTAACCAAGGTAGCACACTTCATACCAGGCAATGTGAAGGATGATGCCCCACTTTTGGCTAAAAGATTCATAAAGGAAGTCATTAGGCTACATGGGATACCTAAGGTAATCATTTCAAATAGGGATAAGTTGTTTACTTCTAGGTTTTGGACCTCTCTTATCACCACATTAGGAACCAAAATCAATTTTAGTATGGCTTACCACCCTGAAACAGATGACCAAACTAAAAGAGTTAACCAAGTTATGGAGGACATGCTCAGAATGTATGCCATGGATCAGCCTACTAAATGGGAAGAGTATCTACCGCTAGTAGAATTTGCATATAACAATTCATACCATTCTTCCATCCAAATGGCACCGTTTGAAGCATTGTATGGTAGAAAGTGCAGAATGCCTATAGGTTGGGACAATTTAGAAAATCGAGAAACTATAGGGTTGGAACTTCTTCAGGAATATGACACTCAGGTGAAAGTTATAAGAGAAAGACTAAAGGAGGCTTTAGATCGGCAGAAAAGTTATGCGGATACCAAGCGGACACCAAGGGAATTTTTAGTAGGAGATAAGGTGTTCCTAAGTGTTAAACCGCACAAAATCTCAATAAAGTTTGGCAAGGCTGCTAAACTAGCTCCACGATTAAAGGGCCTTTCGAGATACTTGAGAAAATCAGCCATGTAGCTTATCGACTAGCTCTTCCACCATCTCTCTCTCGCACACACAATGTATTCCATGTATCCTTGCTTAAGAAATATGTTGTTGCCCCTCACACGTAATTGATTGGAAAACACTACATGTAGAAGACGCTTGAGATATCAACCTAGAACCTCTTGCAATCATAGACAAGCACAATTTGTAGTTGCACAAAAAAAACCATCCAGCAAGTTAAGGTCCTATGGGACCAATATGCGGAACAAGGAGCTACTCAGGAAGATGAAAATGTAATGAAACTAGAATATCCATACTTGTTTAATTAAGCCGAGTTGGCTTAATCCTAAGGGGGGAAGTATGTCATATCCCCTCGATACTTTGTCAATCATTTTGCATGACCCCTAGCCCTGATGTAATTTGGACTAGGGGTGTAACTTCGAACTTTAATATGCGAACATATATAAGTGTGTGTGTGTGCCTAAGTGTGCGTTAAAATTATGAAATTTGATGTTACTATTATTAAGTGAGCTTATCAATCTTATTATGCTATTTTAATTTAATGCATTAAATGTTGGATTAACACGGACTAATGATTTGGATGTTGTATTTGTGTGAGACTTGTTGTTGGATGCAAGTACCAGGGGTACAAAGTGAGGTGGATTATGTGGTTCTGTTGGTTGAGAGAAAGATAACAGTATGTCATTCTAGAGTTAGACCTTGCCTATGGTTTTCGTCACCCTGAGGTTCAATCTACCTAGGATTTTGATATATATATATTATTGCTATAGTTATTTGTTTTGGCTAAGTAAAGCCAATAGGTCCACCTAAAATATCTTAATTATTTGACAATGCTCAATTTGGTATATTTAATTAAGGTATTTGAAAGAAAGGGGTAAATAAAAATAAATAAATATCTAAAGGTGAATAAATAAAATAAGTTATATGAGCAAATAATAAAATTATAAATTAAATATTTCTAAAGGTGAACAAATAAATTAAGTTATATAAGCAAATAATAAAATTATAAATTAAATACTTGATAGTTACATTATTAAAATGACAAAAATTTAAAACAAAGAATAGAAAACACTCACCATTTTATCAAAGGCCATATTCCATCAAACCCGTGAGAAATTAAAGTGATAAATAAAATATATCATCAAACAAATAAGGAAAGATAAAGGACGTAGGAAAAAAATAGCTCGATGCTTTCACGGGAGAGGAAGGGCGGCATGAGACAGCTGAGTAGGGAGGCTATTAGGAATCCTCAACCAAGGAGAGGAAGAGGCGTAGTTGGGTCGAAGAAGAGGACATCAGAACTTTTAAGGAGGTCTGGCAAGGCCTGCAATCGCCGCCCATGGCAGGAAGGGACATTGACCAACAAGTCATGGAGAAACTCAACTTTCTTCTCCTTAAATCGACTTGGAGAGGTCTCATTTTTGGTGCCCGGGAGAAATTTGGGAAAAGAGAAGAGAGGTGTGGATGAAATTTCAAGAGTTGTTCAGTGCCAACATCAACCAGGGAATCCTCCATTGGTTCTACAACCATCTTTACAAGCACAGGCAATCCAAGTTCTTAAACTTTGGTTTAGTTAAGAACAAGATTTGCATTGCTATTTTAGTGATGAATTTAGATGTAAGTGTTTAATATTTCTTATTTGAATGTTGCAATAATGGAAGCTACAATTGTTCTCATGTTTGTTTAACATCACTCCTGTATTATCCTTCAAGCTTGGTAGATGAACAACATTATCTAAAAATAACATTAGAGAGAGGGTTACAATAGAATGATTTCTTTTGATAGCAATCTCTACCTCAAAATATTAGGAATTTTAACCAAAGACATGGCTGAGGGTGCAATGTGTGATTTAATGGTCTCATTTTGTTAAGCTATAGGAGATGAATGTTTGCACCTACTATATGATTATGATAAAATAAGTTAGGAATGGAGGAGAACATAGGGTATTTGATTGCTAGCAACATTTTTTTTTTTGTATAAGCAACTAGGAGGGTAAGTTAAGGAAGAAAAGATAGAGTAATACCATGGAGGTCTAGCTTACCTCATACTTAGCCTATTCTCTCGTTTAACTAAAGCCTTACTAAACTTGCAGCTTTTCACTCATATCAAAATGTAAAAATAAAATAAAATAGAGAAAATCTCATTTAAAACTTGCAGCTATTCACTCATATCAAAATGTAAAAAAAATAAATAGAGCAAATCTCATTTAAAACTTGCAGCTATTCACTCATATCAAAATGTGAAAAAATAGAGCAAATCTCATTTAAAACTTGTAGTTGTTCACTCATATCAAAATGTGAAAAGAAAAATAGAACAAATCTCATTCAAAACTTGGAGCTGTTCACTCATATCAAAATGTAAAAAAAAATAAATAGAGAAAATCTCATTTAAAACTTGCAACTATTCACTCATATCAAAATGTGAAAAAAATAGAGAAAATCTCATTTAAAACTTGCAACTGTTCACTCATATCAAAATGTGAAAAAAAAATAGAGCAAATCTCATTTAAAACTTGCAGCTATTAACTCGTATCAAAATGTGTCAATATAGAGTGATCTCATTAAATCTTGCAGCTGTAACTCCTATCAAAGGTAACAATATAGAATAATTTTCAATTTAGTCCTTGCAGCTACTCACTTATATTAGAATGTGACATTATAGAATAAATCTCAATTTAGTTCTTGTAGTCGTTAATCTGTCCATGAAGATTTTGGTCAAGTAGGCATCATAGCCTTAATTTCTTAACCAGTGGGCACGAAATGACATATTTATACTTGAATGGGGGATTACCTTCTTGGTAAACACAAAAATGTCTTCATAACAAGTAGAGTAGGATATCTCTTCCCATATTTGTCTTAAGGAATTAATTTTTTTTATGGTGCAGCCAAAAATCTATTACCGTTACATTTAAATATTTTACCATCAAATATACTATACTAGATTATGGCTCTAAGAACTACCTGCACCATACCTTGCTACACTGTTGGCTACTAAGTCAGCTATCCATACGAAAGACTACAACTGTTACAATCAGATGACTATTAAGGCAGTCATTCTCATTTTAATGAGTATTTTTGTTAATGTAATCCTTGCTAGACCATGACTTGAATTATTCCAATAGGATCAATGAATCAGGTATCCTCTGCCTACTAACTGGGGAAGAAGAGTTTCCTTCCCACCAGAAGGTGACTAAGGGTAAGAAATGCTCTTCATAGGATATCTAGCAATGCCATACTTGGCAGTAGCTAGGAGGGTAACCTACTGACCTTGAGTTGGGAGCCGACTCCTGATCCAGTGCTAAGCATAAACTAGGGAATAGTACTTGCTTGGGATGGACGATAGTCTAGGAGTAGTACTATGCTTGAGATGGACGATAGACTAGGAGCAATACTATGCTTGAGATGGACAATGGTCTATGGGCAGTACCAAGCTTGGGATGGACGATGGTCTAGGGGCAGTACTAGCTCGAGATGGATAATAGTCTAGGGGAAACACTATGCTTGATATGGAAAATAGTCTAGAAGCAGTACTAGGCTCAAGATGGTCATTAGTCTAGGAGCATTTCACGCCAATGATGGTTACCCTAGTTGCTTAGCCGATATATGGACAACCGGAAGGTGGATACCAAACAAGATAAAGTAGGTAGATCTAACTCCCCTTTGAAATCTCATAACTATTGGAAGGAATTATAAGTTTACCATAGCTAGGTGCACCTTGGGAAATGGGTCACTAGGAAGTCATATTGCTCATAGCTTAAGGGTTTGAATGACGACTCTCTCTCTCTCTCTCACCATGGGCCACCTAATCCGCTTGGAGGGGTGGATAGGGTTTGAATCCACATTGGTTGGGATCAGTTTGTACCCCACCACGACTGGATCGAGTAGGTTCTTGGAGGTAAAACAATTCACCATCATGAAGGTATGTGCAATAGCATTATTTTTATTAAGGCAACAAGTTGTACTAGTGGATTATGTAACTGACATGATATGAAATTGTTTAAGCTGATCTCCATTATTGTTTATATGATTCTAACCTTCTATGTAATCCTTTTGCATGATGATGAAGGAAAAAAAAAATTGTTCAGAAATTCTCCTTTTCATTGTGGCAGATTTTACATTATTTTAATTTAAATATTTTATGGCTTGTAAGTATAGTTCTTGGCCTTGTGCAATTTTTTTGTGTTCATCTTTATGGAACTAGTGTTCTTTGTTATGCCGTCATGGTGGAATGGTTTTGAGCTATTAAATTGTGTCAAGGGTTAAGCTATGATACTATAATAACCAACCTTACTTACTAGTAGTTTAAATGAGCATCAAGATATGTTGAAAGTTGTAATTTAAAAATGTGTAACATATGGATCTATAGCCCTTGATAAACACTAGTCTTTCCTTTTGTATGCTCCAATATCATAAAAAAAATTCAAATTTACAAATTCAAAGCCAAGCAATAATTTATTTGTAATTATTTGCATACTTTATACTAGAATTGCAAATGTGATAGAGAATTAATTATTCATGTATGTAATTGTGTAAATCCCTATTATTTTGTATGAAGTCCATCTTCTTGGCATTGTAATACAACTTGTTGATATTTACATTTAGTGTCATTAAGGGTAAACCCCTAGGTCCTGTAGAGCCTAAAGTGTAGGGGAGAAAATTGTGAAGCCCATCTCCTATTCATTGGCCAAATCTCTTAGTGTCTTTGATCATAAGGTTTGGTTAATCTTTAGATTTCATTGAAATGTAGATTTGGGAACCCACAAGTTTCTTATCAAAGAGAAATGACAACCATAATTTATGATATGTTGCATCACATCATGGAATATTATGTAGATGATTTATTGGCTAAGTAAAAAATATGAAAGCCAACCACAAGTTCTTGAGTATATATTTGAATTTTTGAAAGAATACAAGCTATGCCTCAATCCTAAGAAATGTGTCTTTGGTGTCACATTTGAGAAAATTTTGGGCTTCATTGTATCTAGGCGAGGTATAGAAGTTGACCTCACCAAAGTAATTGCTATCTTAGAGATTCAACTTCCATAAAATCTTAAACAATTACATAGTATTCAAGGAAAACTTTAGGCTAGTGTAAGGTTCAAAACACAATTAGCAAACAAGTGTTAACCATTTTCTCGCCTCTTAAAGAAAAACAATTCCTTTCATTGGGATGAATATTTTCAATAAGAATTTGATAAAATCAAAGAGTGTCTTACATCACCACCAATTCTCATGTCACCAATACTAAGAAAACTATTGAGATTCAATTTGGTTGTGTCTAATTTTTTCTCATCCTTTATTTTTGTGTTCCTATTTTGCATGATCCCTGATCAATTATTGATCTAAGAAGTTTGTAAGGGTCATCATGTCACAATGTATTTCATGTTCCATTCCTTGTGCATCAATCAATTAAACAACATAAAAAAATAGAAAATTGGATAAGTATAGAGTGGTTGGAGTTTTCATAGGCATCAGGAACTAATGATTCTTGGATCCTATGAAACATCTGATAGTTTGCTTCCCTATGGAAAATCAATAAAAAAGGTTGTAAAAGGTTCCATAGGAACTAGGAACCATTGGTTCCCAATTCCCATGAAACCCTTGACAAAGGGTTTCTAAGTGGACCCTCCAAGCCCCATCAACATGCAAAAGAGTCTTAGTCATGCAAGAGGAATGATATGGTTATTTTTTATGAGGGTGATAGGATATATCATGATGGGGCCAAAGTCACATAGGATGAAGTTTTGTAGAAGTTTTTAGGGTATCAAGTTATATCTCGATCCAAGGTGATATTCTATATATCCCAATGTAGACCATTCTCCAACAAAATCCCAATGGAGGTCTAATATCCACAATGGTAAAGAGGATAAGAGGGAAAAGAAGACACAAAAAGATGAGTCCAAACATTTTTTGGTTACTAAAACCAAAAAAGTCTCGATAAGTTCTTGATGAGCACTAAAGTGTTAACTGTTCCTAGTAGTAAAACCATCGATGAGGAAAGGATAAATGCAAGTGGTAGAGGTTCTTTGTGGGTCTATATGCACTGAGAAAGGATGACTAGTTCCCACAACACTTCTTTTCAATGTGTGAAGGATCAGATAGAAGGATAAAGTGTTGTACATGTCTCTTTTCAACCACTCGACTAAATCATAGTAATGGAACCATTTTTACTAGCTACCCAAATTAATTATCAATAGTCCTCATTTCATGTGTAATGTCCATTTTGGGTGAGACATGGATTTGGGTTGCGATTTTGAACTTGCTATAGTATAAAAAAATTATGGTTGTGCCTTGTTGTTATAGGGGTGATGGAGCCATTTTTTAAGGGGAGGTTGGTTGTTGTGACATGGTCTCCAGATGCCAAGGAAGTTGCAAGGTAACCATTGATGCCAAGGATTGCTCATTCTTTGGATTGTAGATTCATCTAGGGGGTATGTGCAGGATCATCATGGAAAAAACAAGCCCTTAAGTGGCAATGAAAGTTCAGAAAAATTAGAGTTAGGCAACTTGATGTAAAAATTTGAATAAGTTATCTATATTATTTCAAAAATATGTAAGAATGGAATATGTGGTAAATTGAATGTAGTTTCTAAAATACTAGGTTTATTTAAAAGAAATAATCTATTTGTTGAAAATTTGAAATTTCAATGTAGCATTACTTAAATTTTAGGGAAAAGTAAGAAGTAGGTGTCTGTCTGAACACCCTAACCACAATAAAATGATAATATTTTTTAATAATATTTTAGATATAAGTAGAGGACTCATGTCCGATGTATATTTTTTGTAATTTTTTCCAAGGTAAATAATTAATTATGAATTTTTTATTACAACTTTAAAAATATAAAAACTTCATATGTCCTAACCACCTTAACTTTGTCAAAACTTCATGAAATTCATTTTTTTTTAATCCTATAGTATATGAAGCATGTTTTGATTCAAAATGTGATACAGTTTGAAAGTTATAGATGTTTTTCAATCAACCTATCAATCAAGACTTTATGACCGTAATTCTAATAGAAATGAATAATAATTATTTATTAAATTCAAAGTAAAGCATAATTTATATTGGTGGAAAGTTGAGAATTCTTGCACAAACCCTTTTCGCTTCATCAATTTTGGGTAAAAAAGTCACACCACATGGGCGAAGTCTAGAAAAGCAAGGTAAGTTGTTAAACACGTTTTTTGTGTTGACTTCTTAAGATTGGCATGTCCTAGCCAAATTCCAAAGCAAGCCCAAGGCTAATCCCTAGGCAATAAAGTTTGTGTCAAAAATATCAGATATCGGATTTTTTTTATATATGATTTAAAAAAATGTTATACAGTTTATAATATATGATTTAAAAAATGCAATAAATAGTTTATAGTTTATTTTAATATATCTAGTTTAGAATATACAATATAGTTTATAATTTAATATATAATATACAATTTACAATAATCTCTTACAAAATTATGTATTTAATATATTATATTATTATGTATAATATTTAAATATTATTTCTATATTTTACTAATATATAAAATATTATATAACTAATTAATATTACTAATATATAAAATATTTAAATATTCTCTTTCCCTCTCTCTCCCTCTCTCTCTCTCTCTCCCAAGTCTCTCACTCAATCATTCCTATCTCTCTCCCCTCTACCCTCTATCTCTCTCCCACTCCCTCCCTCCCTCTCTTTCACTGACTCCCTCTATCTCTCTCCCCTCTACCCTTAACCCTAAACCCTTAAACCCTCTAACCTCTACTCTCTATGTCTCTCTCTCAAGTCTCTCTCTCTCCTAACCCCCTCTCCCTATCTTAGGTCTCTCTCTCTCTCTCTCAAACACACACACACACACACACTCCCTCTATATCTCCCCCTCTACCCTTAACCCTAACCCCTAAACCATTAACCCTTAAACCCTCTACCCTCTACCATTAACCCTATATACCCTCCATCTCTCTCTCTCTCTCTCTCTCTCAAGTCTCTCCCTCCTACCCCCTCTCCCTCTCTTAGGTCTCTCTCTCGAGTCACTCCCTCTATCTCCTTCCTCTACCCCAACCCTTAAACCTCTCTCACCCTCAACTCTCTACCTCTCTCTCTCTCTCCCTCTCTCTCTCTCTCTCACCCACTCCTCTATATCTCCTCCCTCCAACCCCTTAACCCTAAATCCTTAACCCTTAAACCCTCTACCCTCCCATTAACCCTATATACCCTCTATCTCTCTCCCACTCCTCTCTCTCTCAAGTCTCTCCTCCACCCTCTCCCTCTCTCGTCTCTCTCAAAGTCACCCCCATCTCTTTCCCTCTACACTTAACCCTAAACCCTCTACCCATAACCATCTACCCTCTCTCTATCTCTCTCCCTCCTACCCCCTCTCCCTCTCAAATCTCTCTCTCTCACTCCCTCTATATCTCTCCCTCTACCCTTAACCCTAAACCCTAAACCCTCAATCCTTAAACTCTCTACCCTCTACCATTAACCTTATATACCCTCTATCTCTCTCCCACTCCCTCTCTCTCTCTCTCAAGTCTCTCCCTCCTACCCCCTCTCCCTCTCTCAAGTCTCTCTTAGAGTCACTCCCTCTATCTCTTTCCCCTCTACTCTTAACCATTAAACCCCCCTCTCTCTCTCTCTCTCTCTCCTACCCCCTCTCCCTCTCTCATGTCTCTCCTCTCACTCACTCCCTCTATCTCTCTCCCTCTACCTTAACCCTAAACCCTAAACCCTAAACCCTTAACCCTTAAACCCTAAACCCTTATAACCCTCTACCATCAACCCTATACCCTTTATCTCTCTCCCACTCCCTCTCTCTCTCTCTCAAGTCTCTCACTCAATCACTCATATCTCTCTCCCCTCTACCCTCTATCTCTCTCCCCTCTGTAACCCTTAACTGTAATGCTCGAAAATCATACACATTCCAAAATAAGTAATTTCCATGATCAATGCACATCGCACATAACATTTATATCCATGCGGATTCAAAGGAAAGTTCATTAAAGATACTCAATACATATAAATTACTTCATTACTGTTTCAAAGGAACCTCATACATTAATGAGTTACTAAGTATATCTACACAAGGCCGTGCCTTTACCAAATCTAGCCATAAAGGCTTACACCTGAATCATCATCATCTCAGCAAGATCTGTAAATTCATATATTGTAGTGAAAATTAAGGAAGTAACAAGTACACAAATGCATCCACAAAGAAACCATAACACAAAGATTTTCATGAGTGGAAAACCCTCGTAGGGATGAAAAACCGCTTGTCAAAGTGCCTTACTGGCTTAATGAAATTCCTTTCTCTTAATGCCTTACTGGCTACAAATTTCCAATGGCTATAAGGAGCCTCACTGGAAATGATCGCACTGTCACACTGACATGACCCTTCATTATACAATTTTGGGCACCATATATCACCCTTAACAAAGGACTTATTGAAGTTCTTATATACAAGTTACATAATTCTTCAAGCAACACTTCAAGCTTTACCAAAGCATCATCCTTGCATTTGAGTCTAGGGTAATGTCACCACTATCATTTATCGCTGCCAAGTATTTGCTAATAAGACAATTTATCTCCAATTACCTTTCAAATATCATACAACTTTACCGATAACCGTAGATCAATCACATAAAGCTTCATGCAAGTAAACCTAGCACTACAAACACACACATGCTTATGCAATTATAATAAGAATATTTACTATTGATTCATAGAGAGTTCAACAATGAGATAATAAGGTATTAAGCGAGCTAAGAGTGTATAATAAACCATAATGTATAAGAAAAGTGTTATCGATGAAACTAGCTTTAATAAAGTAAGGTATGATAAAACTTTTATGTTTCTTTTTTAGTCAAAATGCAACATCCGCATTATCATTAAAACTAAAGTCTATTAAGTATACAAATTACTATTGGATTATCTCCACAATCTAGTTTACCCATTACTTTGAAAGAGTTAATGTTACTTTGCTTATTATCGTAATGTTCCCGTAAAGTAAATGAATACAAGATTTAATTCTTTCAGGGAGTAATTCTCTACCCAAAAGTTATTCTATGTCATAGTCATTAATTTTTAAAGACAAAACTCACTCATTCCTTTTATTTACTCTCTCTCTCTCTCTCTCTCTATATATATATATATATATATATATATACATCTAGCATTACTAGTTTCCCAAATATACTCTTATAAACCAAGTCCCCTTTTTAAGTAGCAATTTATTTTTTTGTATTTCTTTTAACAACTATGTAAGAAACACCATACCACTAGAACGTATTATTCCAATTATAACCCATTAAAGATATAATATAATACTTAAATCTTTTGAAGAGAAAATGAACTTTTCCACAATCAATTAACTCAACTCTTAGCATAAATCTATTAAATACACAATCTAATGAAGAAATTTCAGTACTAGAAATAGTGTTTTCAATACTAGAGTTTCAAGGTACAATCACACATAAGCTTAGGATTAGAATCCATAAAAGTTACATATGAAACAAAAAGTATTTATTCTTAAATTATTGCAAGACTGGTGAATCTCAATTTCCACGGAGCATGCATGATTTGAACCAGAAATCACTGTTTAGATGCTGCGACTTGTGGAGGGGCGGCTGCCTCCATAGGCAACCATCCCCTATGGGAACACAAAGGCTTGGGGAAAAGCCTTTAAAGCCTTCCCAAAACAATTAAAAATTTTTTCCAAAAAAAGCCTGAGTTTTCCTCAAATCAAAATTCGATTAAGAGTTTTAAAACATCAGACATTTCAAGGGAATTACATCGAAAGATATATTGTTAAGCATATATTCATCATAGAATTATCCATTACACACACACACATATAAATGGCAAGTGTAGATGCACAGCCATGGCGTTTCAGAATAATTAATTCTAATTGCATAAGATCAACTGACACAAAAACTTGGGACTTTAAATGAAGAAGTTCTTGTATAGAATACAGAGAGAAAAAGTAAATATAATTGTTCAGCTGTAATAAAAAATTTCTATATGGGATTTATACTTTCCAGTATTAAAGGCACGAATTCAACAAATCAAGCAATTAGGGGGTTTTAGAAGAAGGAGTTCATTCTTTCCACAAGCATTCATTTATCTACACATTTTATAATTGAAAGCAATAGAGAAGAATTCAAAAACCTGGAAATTGCCTTCCATTTGAGTTTCCCTTCTTCTCTTTTCTCCTCTGCTTTTCACCATTATTAACATACTATATTCTGGAATTCTTCTACCCAACACCCCTTTTTCAGTTATATTTCTTTGTAGAGAAAAAAAAAAGATCAAGAAAACTATTGTGTTTCCGTTATTGTTTTCCCCACCTTTTTAAAGATTTCTTCTCAAATTCCCAATAACCGAATGTTAAATTAAAGATCAAGATTTAATTTCATGTATCATATTTATCTTCTGTAATAATAATGAAATACCATTTAATTGCAATTAAAACTAATATTAAATAACAATTATGAAATTATTAACTTTGCGTCTCAATTATCTTTAAATTAATAAATATTAATTCTAATTTTCAAATAAAATCAATAAATGATTTAAAACTATATTTTTTTAATTTCTTCTACTAGAAATTAACATTAACTAATATTTAATTAAATAAGCAACTATATCAACAATCTTTTTTATTAAATAAAATAAGATGCAACGAGTATTATACATTACTTATTGAAAAATAGGGGTCGTGACATTAACCCTAAACCCTTAAACCCTCTACCCTCTACTCTCTCTCTCTCTCTCTCTCAAGTCTCTCCCTCATATCCCTTAGCCCTCTCTCAAGTCTCTCTCTCACTCACTCCCTCTATATATCTCCCTCTACCCTTAACCTTAAACCCTAAACCCTTAACCCTTAAACCCTCTACCCTCTACCATTAACTTTATACCCTTTATCTCTCTCCCACTCCCCCCTCTCTCTCTCTCTCAAGTCTCTCCCTTGTACCCCCTCTCCCTCTTTCAAGTCTCTCTTTCTTAGTCACTCCCTATATCTCTCTCCCCTCTCCCCTTAACCCTTAAACCCTAAACCCTTAAACCCTCTACCCTTAACCCTCTCTCTCAAAATCTCAAGCTCTCGATCTCTCCCTCCTACCCCCTCTCCCTCTCTTAGGTCTCTCTCTTAAAGTCACTCCCTCTATCTCTCTCCCCTCTACCCTTAACCCTTAAACCCTCTACCCTTAGCCCTCTCTCTCTCTCTCTCTCTCTCTCTCTCTCTCTCTCTCTCTCTCTCTCTCTCTCTCTCTCTCTCTCTCTCTCTCTCTCCTACCTAAACCATAAACCCTCTACCTCTACCCTCTGCCTTAACCCCCTCTCTCCCTCTCCCTCCTACCCTTCTCTCTCTCTCTCTCTCTCTCTCTCTCTCTCTCCCCTCTTCCCTTAACCCCTTAAACTATCTACCCTCTATCCTCTCTCTCTCTCAAGTCTCTCCTTCCTACCCCCTCTCCCTCTCTCATGTCTCTCTCTCTCACTAACTCCCTCTATATCTCTCCCTCCCCTTAACCCTAAACCCTTAAACCCTCTATCGCTCTCCCACTCCCTCTCTCTCTCAAGTCTTTCCATCCTACCCCTCTCCCTCTCTCAGGTATCTCTCTCTCTCACTCACTCCCTCTATATCTCTCCTCTACCCTTACCTAAACCCTTAACCCTTAAACCCTCTGCCCTCTACCATTAACCCTATACCCTCACATTTGTTCTCCCACTCCCTCTCTCTCTCTCAAGTCTCTCCCTCCTACCCCTCTCCCTCTTGGGTCTCTCTCTCTCTCACTCCTCTATCTCTCTCCCTCTACCCTTAACCCTTAACCTTAACCTAAACCTAAACCCTAAACCCTAAACCCTTAAACCCTTAAGCCTCCCTTCCTTTATCTCTCTCCCACTCCCTCTCTCTCTATCTCTCAAGTCTCCCTCTATCTCTCTCTCAAGTCTCCCTCTCTCTCTCTCTCACTCCTTCTATCTCACTCCCTCTATATCTCTCCCTCTACCCTAAGCCCTTAACCCTTAAACCTTAAGCCCTAAACCCTTAATCCCTCAACCTTAATCTCTCAACCCTATATCGTCAACCCTTTACCCTCAACCTTAAACTATCAACCCTCTACCCTCAACCCTCTCTATCTCTCTCCCCCTCTCGCCTTCTTCCCCTCTTCCCCTCTCCCTTCCCCCTCCTAATTTTCTCTCTCCCCCTCTTTCTATCTCTATCTCTCTCCCTTTCCCTCTCTCTCTATCTCTCCCTTCCCCTCTCTCCCTTCCCCCTCTCTGTCTCCCTTTAACTCTCTGTCTCTCTCTCTCTCCCCCTCTCTCTGTCTCCCTTTCCCTCTCTCTCTGTCTCTCCCTCTCTCTCTGTCTCTGTCTCTGTCTCTCCCTCTCCCTCTCCCTCTCTTTCGCTTGCCCACCCTCCACCTCTTAATTACTCTTAGGTCTATGTGTGCACAAATAAGATATCTGATTTATAAAACTAAAATCTTACCATTTTAAATGGTTGAAATGACTTTAAATGGCCATAGCTATGTATTTATACCTAACCCAAATCAGATATCCGATTTGTGCTACTTTGCCTTGGGAATTGCTTTGGAGCAATGTATTGACACCCAACACAAAAAAAAGTCAACTCGAGATTTTTGTGTTTTTTGGTGATGCAAAATGCTACTTTTTTCACATCGCCACTTTTTGGCCCATCATGATCCTGCACATACCCCAAGCATAAGAAGATTTAGCAAATGTAAGTGAATTATGTGCCAAATTTTCTCTAAAGTAGAGTATATATTTTTGGAGAGTTTGTAGTCACAACTAGGGATTTTCCTTTGCGAAATTTGCTAGCACGAGTGTAATAGTGGATGAGATGAATATAAAAATATTATGAAACTATTGCAATATTTGTATTAATCTCTTTTATATTGCACATGAATATATGCAACTTTATTTTAGATAACTAAGTATGTTTTATTGTTATAATTTCCCATCTTGGGTTTAAGACAAGCATTATTCTTCTTTTTTCTATTTTATTTTTCATTCAATGTGTTGTGACTCTATTGCCCAATAGAAAGGCATCGGTTTGGAACCATGCATAATTCTCACATCATCAAATCAACACACATACTAGTAGTATAGGAGTAGGAGTAGTTTTCTGCATACATGACCTCAATATCATAACAGAGGATTTATCATTAAGAGAACCTAAAATGATCTATCCCATGTAGGTTATGCTTGCACATTTATATAAGCTAATAAGGGTTTAAAGATAGCTAGTTTTACTTGGTTTAGTGACAATATTTGTGGCCAAGTAGGCAAGTTGGGTTTGATTATTATTTAATTAATTTTTGTTCATTATATGTGATTGCAATGCCTGTTAAGGTATACACCTAGAAATACCCTCCCAAGTATAAGTTGAGCTCAAATCATAGGAGATAAAACCTAATCTCATAGAGTTAGCTTACAGTCCTCCATTATTCTATTGATGAATTGAGTTCATTTGCATGACAACAACCTTGGCCTTGTGAGTGAGATTTGGTTCTAAGAAGTAGAGTATTTATTTTGAGACCTAACACAAACTAGTACTAATTTATATCTTTGTAACATCATTCACCTTGGGGGCACTCCTAACACAACATGATTTAGAGGGTCATGAAAGGGTTTTCTGCCACATCAATAGGTCATTAGTGGGATATGAGATTAGTTATAAATTAGTGAAATGTGCATGTTTAGCTATCATATTTAGCTTTAAGAAAATACAACACTACATTCTAAGTCAAAAGATCAAACTCATCTCTATATTTGACCCACTCAAATATCTTATTTCAATAACATCTCAAGTCATATGAAAAAATGGGTAATGTTGCTTAGTGAATTTGATATCAAATATGTAAAAAAAAGGAAACCAAACACTAGTACAAAAACAACAATAGATGACTAAAAAAACTACTAAAAATTGCTTATAAAAGACTAAGTTCATGGTTGCATGACCAGTAGTAGTTTATTGCCAACCATTTATAATGCAACCGAATTGATGACTAAACCATTTTTAGTTGTTTGATTGATTGATTTGGTCATTAATTTAGTCATTTGATTGATCGATTTGGTCTTTAATTTAGTCATTTGATTGATTGATTTGGTCATTAATTTAGTCATTTGATTGATTGAGTTGGTTGTTAATTTGATTGATTTGGTAGTGTGTTTAGTCATTAATTCATTCATTGATTGTTTTAAAATGGTCAATTATTTAGTCATTTTTTATTCATTGATATATTTAGTCATTGATTGTTGTTAATTGGTCACTTATTTAGTCATTTTTATTCGTTGATTTTTGTCCATTGGTAGTGTATTTAGTCATTAATTTTAATCATCATTTTGATCAATTTGGTAGTTTATTTAATTGTTTTTGTTCACTAATTTCTATCAACTAGTAGGTATATTGATACATTGTTTATTAATTACATAATCATTATATTTAGTCATATTTATTCAGTGATTTCTGTCAGTTGGTAGTATATTTAGTCAATTGGTAGTTTATTTAATTGTTTTTGTTCGCCGATTTCTGCCTATAAGTGCTAGAAATGAGACAATGCTTTAATTGAGGTTTAAACATATAAAAACACAAAAAATAATAATCAATCATTCATTTACACATAATGAAATGACTATTAAGAAGGAAAAATACTAAAATTTTATTGAGAAAATGTGTTCTTACAATAGATACAAGACATAAATGTGTCTTTTCTTTGAAAAATGTACTATTACAAAGTGTGTTTCTCAATGCTATGACTAAGAAAATTGAGTTACAATGCCTTTTTTTTGCTTATGCAAGATATTACAATTTTGATGACAATTCTATGTTGCAACTTATTTGAAACTGTACATACATGTATGTTGCACTCTCTGCAACTTTTCCTCTTCTTTGCACCTCTTTATCTGTTTTGTATTTACTTTTTTTTGCACCCCTATTCTTTGTGTCTATTGCTTACACAACAACATATCCCCTCTTCTATAATGCACCCATTTGAATGAGCGGGACCTAAACCAAAAGATAAAAATATAATCAAGGGGTTTTACATTACAGGTGTAGTAAGATAGAACATTCTCTTTTCTACTCACAAAATGTACACCCAAATTAGATTCTTTGGTTTTTTTTTGGGTTCAAAATTTTCAAGCTTAGTACATTCTTTTTCTGCAACTTCACTCCCCACACTCTGCTGCTACTAACCCTTCTTTTTCTCTTCTACACTTACATCTTGACAAAAAACACTAAGATCTTTGAACAACACATTCAAACTATTGCATAAAGTAGTGGGCCAAGCTTTCTAATAGCTAGTACTACAAGATCATAAACATACCCTATGCCATTTTTTTCAAATATTTTAGTTGTCATCATGTGAAGGTCCCTTCTTTCTCTTTCAGATGGACAACTCCATATATTGTGTCTGGATAAGCAAAGGGGTATGTTACTTGTGACCTTTAAAATACTTATGTTTGTGCATCTCCCGTTCCTTTCAATTTGACTCCATGTATAATAGATAGTGAGTGAATTTTCCCAATGCCCACAACAACACCTCAACTTTATTCTCTTCTTGGAGTTTATCAATAAATGTCTACAAAAAAAAAAAAAACACATCATCTTCTATCAAATAGGTAATGATTACCCTTACATAATAAAACAACCATTACTTACTTGAATAATACTTACTTGCATGTGGTTTCATAGCACTCACCTCAAATTTAGCATGACTACCACTATGAATATCATGTGCATGCTCATCAAGCTCATCATCATAATCACTATCAATGTCATTGCAAACATGAAGTTGTACAACTTTGTGGAGAGTTCTATTGACAGGGCCTTTTCTTTTCGTTCTACTTTCATATAATTTCTCTACATCATGTGGTTTAATCATCATGCAAAAATTAATATAGGGTGATCCCACAATACTGGTTTATAATTTTTGGCCAAACTAGACACTGAACTAATAATATATTCTAAGTAAATCTTCACTTTCGGGCACCTATAGCGGCTAAACTGTGAGGAATTTGAAGATGATGCAAACTGTTGATTTGTGAGATTTTGTCTGTAGATTCTAAATATATTTTTTTCAAAATTTTTGGAATCAATTGCACTTCTTTTCCATCTCTTTTGAAAAATAGTTTTTTCAGTAAACACCATTTTTAAGGAGTGATGCTCATTGTATACAACATAATTTTTTTTCCATGAAGGATAAAATTCTATTTTTTTTGAATTTAGATTTATAACTACGATATCTAGCACTTTCATTTGGTTTCATAGTGTTTTATTGAATATTTTTTCCTTAATCAAGTTTCGAAGTCAAACCAATTATAATTTAGACATAGGTGGATTGTATACAACATAACATTTTTTGTATGTATCGAAATTCAATTTTTTTTATTGGATCAAGGACATCAATACCTAGCCTCCACATATTTTTTAGAATTTATTTTGATAATCTGATATTTTTCCACATGTGCAAAACATAGAGCTTGATTTTTAGTGAAAAACCTATGTTTAATCAAACTAAAAAAAAACATAATAAAACCAAAACATAAATTACAATTATATTCATTGGATAGCTCGTTCCGAGGAATACCATCATCCAGTTGGGTTTGTGAAGTCTCCTCCATTTTCATCCTCAACTTGAGCTTCGAAGGGAAAATTTTTGGAAATTTTTGGTGCCAGAGGGGGAGAATAGGGGAAAGAGGGGTTCTAGTGAACCAAGGTTCACTAGAACTAGGAGGTTCACTTGAACCCCCCTAGTTCTAGTGAACCTCCCTTTAATGCAATTAAAAAATAAACCCATTAAAGGGGTTTTTCTTGAACCCCCTGGTTCTAGCGAACCCCCTAGTTCTATCGAACCCCCTAAAGTGTTTTCCATTCAAAAATGCATTTTTCCTTCCTCAATGGAATTGTAAACCAGTTTTGTGGGTTTACCCTATCAGTCAAGTAAAGAATGAAAAAGCTATAATTTTTTGTCCAAAATAAAATTTTAAGCATGAAGAATGGAAAAACATTTGGACAGACAATTGACAACTATTAGATTAATTATCTCAACTTCAGGACGACTAAGATGACCGTGTTGCACATTCTTATCAACTTCATCACTATCAATATCGGTAGCTCTGTTGACATCATGAATGCATTTTTTTTCCTATTGCTTTGATAAAATTTCTCTACATGTGGTTTAATCATCATGCAAAAAACTATACACAACATTCAATAGTCAAGTAAAGAATGCAAGCTATACATTTGTCCAAAAGAACATTTTTTGGATCACTCCAACAATAAAGAAACTGGGTTAGATTATCCTACGCTAAAATTTCAATAATCTACATATTAAGAGGAATTTGTATATAGAATTTCCAAACAAGAAGAAATGAGATCAATAGGGCCTCTTACCTCATCCGAATCCATGAATTTATGCTCATTCCATGCAAAAACTATAGGGTTAACGGAGGCAACCAACTTTGAAACTTGCTGAGTGAGATTGAATATGTGACTCATTACCTTTTGGTACCCTTGTTCATTTGAGTTGACATGATCTAAAGAGGCCCCTATTGGGCACATAATAGATGGTTTTGAAATATTTGTTGACGAACTAGATTTCCACTTCACCCTACTCTTAGATTTACTAGGATCTAGTTCTGCCATATAATTGACAATATCTTCTACACCAACTTCTCTATTACTGTTTTCAACCTAAAATACAATGTCAATTTCAACATATAGTCAGTTCAATAAAAAATCAAAATAAATAACACAATGTAAATTGAACCAAAAATCCATACACTTATTGCAAATTTGTTCATTTTGGTGTGCAACCTGTCTTGGCCAAATGTATATCCATCCCTCACATTATCTCTTGCTCTCTTGCCTCTGTTACTCTTTTCCAAATATTCTTTGGAATACATACTTTTTCTCAATGTCTACCACTGTTTGGGAGATAGAGTGGAGTCTAAACTCTCTTTTCCCTCCATGATTATTTTTCTACAATTGTATCTATAATTGATTATCAAAATTCTCATCTTTTGCTTGTAATATTTTCTAGAGATTTGTCCACCAGTAGTCTCAAAAGCATTCTCCACAGCTCATGGATGTTGCTCTGCAAAACTTGATTTGCAAATATCCAAATGGGACCCACATCTTACACCCAACTTGGTGGCCCACTTTACAACATTTGGCCCAATGGGTTAACTATCTCTCTATATCTCAAGCAAGAATGACTTTGTGCCTTCTAATTTTCTTTTTTTTATATTCTTCTATGTAGATCTGTACTAATTTCTTGACTCAATCTTTGTATTTTGACAAAAGCATCCACATCTTCTATTGAATTCCTACTACCAGTATTTTTGGCTAATCCACTAGTTCCAACAAAAGTTCTAGATGCAATAGGTGCACTCTGAGGCATAGCAAATGCAACTAGCGATCTCTCTTCATGACTTTCATTAACTGAAACTTCATGCTTCTTGGCCACATCAAGTGTGGGATGAGTAGGTAGATCAATACTGGTCTTTGTAGATTTCACTTCAAACACATCCTTTAATGCTGAATAAATCTTCTATAGCCCTGTTGTTCCTTTGCTCTAATGTTGTTAAATAATCTCTCTTAACCTTTGTGCTAAGAGATCATCACAACGTTGCACATCATCATGTGCTATATTAGGTTGCACATCACCATGTGCTATATCAGGCTGCACATCACCATGTGCTATACTAGGCTGCACACCATCACAACTACTATTTTCATCAACTACATTTGTTGAATAACAAAAGTATCAGCTTCTAGGAGATGGTGGCACTGTATCTTTTCTTTCCTTTTGTTTTTTCTCTGCATTTTCTTTGCACTCTTTTTGTTGCCTATAAAACAAAAAAAATCATATTATGTCTTATATACATAAAGCTCTTGCCTATAAAATTTCATTAAACACTATTAAACAAATAATATACTACATAGTGGATTTACAACTTGCTCGCTTGTCAAACCAAGATGCAATAAATATTCCTTATTATTGGCCACTGTTTCACTATGCACGCGTTCATATTATGTCACTAGAATTTCAACATTATGATCACTATAATCTAATTTGCACCTTGCAGTCCTTATCTTCATTTCCTGAGGTCCAAATAAACAATAATGTATAAATCAACAACTTGAATTAGTAGAACTTTATTGAGTTTATAAGTTGATAACTATTGACTTTCCAATCCATTGATAACTGCAAATGGAAACTTAAAATAGAATTCAATTTACAGATTAAAAAGAATTTATAGTAAAAAACCAAGAAGATGTTTACAATTACAAGTATTAGACAAATTTTCCTTAGCGATATTCACAAGAAAAGAGCTCATAAAAAAATAACACAAGTAGGATGAAGGAAAAACAAAGTGTTAGCGAATGGAATGGATGAAGAAAAATATGCTTAAATAAATGACTCTTGACCCAGATATAGCACCAGTGAAAATCCACTAATAACTCTGAAAAGACCACAATTGCATTTGTGGCTTTTCTTTGAATTTTGTTGAGGTACAACTCCCTCACCAAATTTTCAATGAATTTATCTAATCTAATGAATACAGGTATGCTTTTAACCAAAAAGAAGAAAAGGTGACCAACGCTAGTTCATAAATATGAAGCCAACACGGGAAGCGTAAACCGAAGCCATAAATGACCAATCCAAAGATTGAAAACCTATGACTATCCAATCAAAGAGATAAAATTAGACTGCAATAGATGAATGCTATACAACTTATCTTTCAAAGAAGACACAACTATATTTCACGTGTAATGCAAAGATCAATGTACTAGAAATATCATTAAATTCATAGCACATAGATTATAAATATTACAGTCTGAAATAAATGCTTAAACCCCTCTCAACAATCCCACAAGGTGTATGTCTAGAAGAAACCCTATCTTCTTTTATATTTTCAAATTTATAGTAATGTTAATGACACTGGACAGTCACCAAAACTATTACTAAATTAGTGGCCTTCTTGCTTCTCTAGCGTTTCTTGAAAATTGCTAAAATCAAATGGAATAATTAATCTTGGCAGAGGAATAGACATCGGTAAGGAAAACTGATCTTGATCTCACTAATAGCCACTGAATGAACTCTCACACAACCAAAAAATTAATTCAACATCCAAGGAATATCAAGTGGTAGCACGTGTATGATGCTTGATGGGAAATTATAATTTAAACCGGCTCAAATCAGCCATAAATTGGGACTAAATTGCCATCTCATCAAACTTAGGAGAATGCACCAATGTCTAACCAATCTTCTATAAATTCAACCAGTGCCACCTTTCTTCATCAATCAATAGCATCAAACATGGTGAGCTCTTAGAGTGACAAAAATTCTGCCAATGACTATATTGTCTTGGAAGAAATTGAATGCAGTCTGTTATTTAGGCATATATTGGACCAGCTGAAAGAGGTCTTTACGGGACAAAGTGAGGTAGAAGAACTGCTTCACAACATCCTAGGAAAAGCGTTCCTGAGCCAATCCCATGTACACAACACAACCATGATGGAGCATTTTATATACATAATCATCTGGACTTCTGGCTGCTGTGACTGGGTTGTAAGGGCACTGGAGCACCTGGTAAAGATTGAATTCCATCATCATGTTAATATGGTGATCAACAGGCATAGCCACTACCCTTGGAATGGAATGATAGTTTACACCATCTACATTGTTTCAACCCTTCAAGATGAGACTTTGGAGGAAGTTGTGGCTCTTTTGTGCACAAGATTCGTAAGAAATGATATAGGACTCTTTGTGTAATTCCTCCAATTGCACAAGAACCTACTATCATCAGCCCAAGTTGAACATCTATAAACTGTTACTAAGGGCATTCGTGTCCTAATATTTGCTCTATGTACTTGAATTGGAGTTCCTCCTTTTGTCTTTTTTCCCACGACATGAACTTTTGTAGTCGAATCAGACAATTTTGTAGTGCCAATGCAATGTAAAAATGTTTATATATATAAATAAAATATTTCTTTTGATATTAGTGTGTTTTCGTATGCATGGCTTCATTGATTTCTTGTTCATATCGTATTTGAAAATGTTGGTTTCCTTTTTTGTATAATGCACTGGTTAGGTGAATTAAGCTTATTGTTATTCGATTAATCACTAAAAAGCTTTTGGGTGGTAAAATAGATAGTTCGCATAACTTAATAAAACATCGCCTAAGTTTAAACAGTCTAAAGAATACCGCCCAAAGGTATAACTTGTGGGTGAAGTCTCTAGATTTTGACGCATGATAACTCATTACTCGGGTTATTGACACACATACACCCACTCTTGAGGGAATGGTAAATTTGAAAATGGTAAGAAAACATTGCCCAATGAGAGTCATACAATATAAGCAGTGAAATAAGAGGTTTGAGGAACAAACAAAAACCTCGCCCGAGTTTAAGGAAGACAACAAAAGGCTACCTGAACATGAGTTTAAGCAAAGGAATTAGGAAAAAAAGGAAAGATAGTTAGAAAAATAAAAGTGGGTCTTGTTTACAGGTAACAGTGGCTCTGAGGGGACAAGGACTACAAAGGATGTAGAGAACCCAACATGTGAGACTAGTCCTTTCCAGTGGGCACAAAGTCAATGAGAAGGGTACCAAACAAAAAGCCTAAAATGAACACACCAAAATTTCAATTATTTACAAGGTAGGACTAACATACCAAAGAAGGGAAACGAAGGGAAACAATCACACAAACCCATTAACTGGTTGGGAGAAGAATAATCCTTTCCTAAAAATTCCTACCTTCCTGTGCAATCTACATAACAAATTTAGAAACATTGACATCCCAACATTAATGTGGGAAAAAATGTATCCATAGTCCAACGATCTCCCAAAAAGCTAATTTTCATTAAAAATTTCATCATGCTTCCATCCCGTCAAGACTAAACCATCCTTTGCTAGCCAATTCTCATGATCAAGGTTTGTCAATTTAGGCATATCCAACTCTGATATAATGCTTTGAATTCTAAATTCCCCCCTGGCATTATATATCTCAAGCATTCCCCAAATTTTTGAAAAATCACCATAGGAACCAATATTCTCCTTGACTTCATCATACCTTCCTTTGGTTAGGCCATTTTCATGGAAGGTAATTGCTTTTGTAAACTGGTACAAAACAGGGATCAATTTTCTTTTTACCTCTAACTAAGTGCCAACTTCATCTTCCTCCAATAAAAGACTAGCAATCTCCCCATCATTCTCTTGACTATGACCATTTCCAACCATTGATAAACAATATTCATCCTCAAGTATAAATTGATTAGCCATTAAATTGGTAAACAAAGGATTATCATATATTTTGCATTCATCAAAATTGAAGAGAGGGTTAGAATGGGTTGACCATTTTTCTTCCTCCTGAGAAGTGTCATATGTGGGATCACCATTTCCTTCTAGGTTTAAACATGTATTCTCATTCACCACTTCTTCGAAGGAGAAAATTTCATATTTTGGAATAAGAAGGGAAGTTGATACCAAGTCATTTGAATTAGCCTTAGAGGAGAGGGACTTATCCTTGAAAGGAGGGGTTGAGGCAAACAATGTCTTTTTCTGTGGCTTGTCATCTTCATCATCATTGGATGAATTGCAATCACTTTCAACTTCAAACACGGTATATAAATTGAAAGCCTGATCATTGCGATGTTGATCTAAGCGTTCCTCACTAGGCTGCGACATGCTATTAAAAATTGTCAAATTATTGTTTTAAGTAGTCAGGCGAGGTAACTCTATTTCTTTATGAACTTTAACTAGGAAATCAAAGGATATATTGTAACTAGAGGATATATTTCAACTAGCTTTAGGCTCCACATTTGTGCTTGGTTTCCATTTTCCCATGGTGATAAAATCATCCTCAACCGTCACTTCTTCCAATTGAGCTCACTCAATCCCTCAAACTTTATCTCTTTTGAGGATTAATTGGATGTTTGATTCCATAGTAAAAATAAATATATGATACTGGATCCCCTCACTAGGTCTTTCTGGAGAGGAATTTGTTGAAGAGATCGATTGAACCGGTAAACAAAATCCCTCATTGTTTCAGCCTTGTATTTTCATGATCTGAAAGAAAAGACACAGGGTAGCTCCAATGTTAATTGGAATTTTATAGCATTAGAGAAATTTTGTTTTGAGGACATCTCGTCTGGTAATGCTTCCTTTTTTGAGTCCCTAGTACCATTCTGTTGCTTTCTCGATCATACTACCATTAAAAATTCTTATAAAAACATCATCTTCTTGAATTCCTAAAATTGCACTTACTACAGTCATAGCTAGAATGTGTTCCTTAGGGTCTTGTTCATTTTGACTAGAAAATTTAGGGAACCTTTTCTGGGAACCTTGGGGTAGATCATGGTATTGTGATAAGGCAAGAGGGCCAACTTGATTACACTAGAGATTCGAAGCCATAGATGGTCAGATTCTCCAACTCACATGGGAGTAAAAATTGGGGAAAAAATTACTGTGGTGGATGAGCTGGAGTTGGATTTTGAGGTTGAGGTATAGGTGGGTCCCTTGGTTGATGAAATGGCCGATTAGACTAATGATCAAGATGACGAGGAGGGTTGTCGTAGTACTCGAATATGAACCTTAGAGGGTGTTCTTTCACAGGTGCAGGTGGGCGTCGGGCCAATTCTTCCTCTTCTTCCAAGACAAAACTTACCTACATATAATCTATTGTGTTCCTCCTATATCTCTAGGCCAGTGTATTTAATTGTGATATGATGTCTTCTTGCTCCACTCCAACCCAATCTAAATCTAGTTGCAAAACAAGAAATACATCATTATGAGGAAGTACCATCTTTTCGCATGACGTGATGGAGATTGTTAGACCTAAAATCAATTCAACTTTCCCTAGCAGATTCGCCAAAAATCTATTAGCGAATGGAATGGCTCAAGAAAAATATGCTTAAACAAATGACTCTTGACCTAGATATAGCACCAGTGAAAATTTTCTAACAGCTCTGCAAAGACGACAATTGCAATTTGTGGCTTTTCTTTGAATTTTTTCAAGGTACAACTCCCTCACCAGATTTTTAATGAATTTATCTAATCTAATGAATACGGGTATGCTTTTAACCAGAAAGAAGAAAAGGTGACCAACGCTAGTTCATAAATATGAAGCCAACATGGGAAGCATAAACCAAAGCCATAAATGACCAATTCAAAGATTGAAAACCTATGACTATCCAATCAAAGAGATAAAATCAGATTGCAATAGATGAATGTTGTACAACTTATCTTTCAAAGAAGACACAACTATATCACACGCATAATGAAAATATTAGTGTACTAGACATATCATTAAATTCATAACACAAATTATAAACATTACAATCTGAAATAAATGCTTAAACCCCTCTCAACAACAACACAAGGTGGATGTTTGGAAGAACCCCTATCTTCTTTTATATTTTCAAATTTATAATAAAGCTAACGCACTGGATGGTCGCCAAAATTGTTAATAAATTAGTGGTCTTCTTGCTTCTCCAACGTTTCTTGAAAATTGCTAAAATCAACCAGAATAATTAATCTTGGCAAAGTAATAGACATTGGTAAGGAAAACCAATCTTGATCTCACCAACAGCTGCCAAATGACCTCTCACACAACCGAACAATTAATGCAACATCCAGTGAATATCAAGCGATAGCACGTGTATGTTGCTTGATGGGAAATTGTAATTTAAACCAACTCAAATCGGTCATAAATTGGGACTAAATTGCTATCTCATCAAACTTAAGAGAACGCACCAATTTTTAACCAATCTTCTATAAATTCAACCAGTGCCACCTTTCTTCGTCAATAAATAGCATCAAACATGGTGAGCTCTTAGAGTGACAAAAATTCTACCAATGACTACATTGTCTTGGAAAAAATCAAATGCAGTTCGTTGTTTAGGAATATATTAGACCAAATGAAAGAGGTCTTCACGGTACAGAGTGAGGTAGAAGAAGTGCTTCACAACATCCTGGGTGAAGTGTTCCTGAGCCAAGCCCAAGTACACAACACAACCATGCTAGAGCGTTTTATGTACACAGTCATCAAGACTTCTGGCCATCATGATGTGTAAGGGCACTGGAGTGCCTGGTAAAGCCCAAATTCCATCATCGTGTTAATGTGGTGATCAACAGGCTTAGCCACTAGCCTCAAAATGGATTGATAGTTGACACCATCTGCATTGCATCGACCATTCAAGATGAGAATTTTGAGGAAGCTATGGCTCTTCTTCCCATAGGAGTCATAAGAAATGATATGGGACTCTCTGTGCAATTCCTCCAGTTGCACAAGAACCTACTATCACCAGCCCAAGTTGAATGCCTGCAGATTGTTACTAAGGGCATTCGTGTCTTGATATTTGATCTATGTACCTGAATGGGAGTGCCTCCTTTTTTCTTTTTTCCCACGACATGAACTTTCGTAGTTGAATCAGACAATTTTGTAGTGCCAATGCAATATAAAAAATGTTTATATATAAATAAAATATTTCTTTTGATATCAGTGTGTTTTCATATGCATGGCTTCATTGATTTCCCATTCATATAATATTTGAAAATGTTGGTTTCCTTTTCTGTATAATGCATTGGTTAGGTGAATTAAGCTTACTATTATTTGGTTAATCACTGAAAAGCTTTTGGGAAGAAAAATGGATAGTTCACATAACTTAATAAAACACCGCCTAAGTTTTGAATAGTCTAAAGAATACCGCCCAAAGGTATAACTTGTAGGTGATGTCTCTAGATTTTGATGCATGACAACTCATCACTCGAGTTATTAATAGACATACACCCACTCTTGAAGGAACATTAAGCTCGAAAACAGTAAGAAACCATCGCCCAACGAGAGTCAAACAATATAAGTGGTGAAATAAGAGGTTCGAGGAACAAATGAAAACCCTGCCTAAGTTCAAGGAAGACAACAAAAGGTCGCTCGAACACAAGTTTAAGCAAAGGACTTAGGAAAAAAAGGAAATATAGTTAGAAAAAGAAAAATAGGTCCTGTTTACGGGTAACACATAGTCTAGTTCATCATGAGGTGTGTTAGAACCTTAAAATTTTGTGTAGTTCCATCATTACAATTAACCTTGAGCTCCATGACCTGAGCCTTGACCCTTATATTCCTTTTTATTTTTGACTGAGCCTCCCCACTGTAAACAAACATATAAATTTTTTAGGTATGACTGACACTGAAAGACCTATACAAAGCCAAAAAATCATCATATATACTTAAGCAAAAACATATCTAGCTAAAAACATTCCAAATCCCTTACCATGATCCCTCAACAGTAATCTGAACCCTTGGCAGGTTGGCGATGTGTAACAAACAAAATGAAGATATTTACCACTATACTGTGAAAGTATTATGATGAAGACATGGTTGGGTAGTAGGAGAGAATTTAAATACAGCATAAACCACCATATCGCGAGAAGGAAAAATGAAGGGTGCAGTATAGTGGGGAATAACCCGTGATCACGTGAGGAAGATCATAAAGGCATGCAATAGGGTGGTATGAACTGGAATACCACGGAAGGATGTGACAAAGCATGTAGTATGGCAGTAAGCCATATGTGATCGTTAATGTAAACCATAGTATCGTGGGTTAAACAAGTCAAGATTGTGGTATAGAGGTAAGGATCCTGCTACCCTATGGTGAAATGCAAAGAAGCATGTGGTATAGCAGTGTATACCCCTCTATCTCGTGGAAGTTATAAAAAGTGGTAGTGATATAGCAATATTAAATGATCACATCAACCCTTCAATCTTGTAATATGAATGGTGCATATTCAAAATCGAACTATGAGAAAAATATTTGGTGTAAGGTTGATATTGCTATCAACATACTAACCTCAAAAGCCATTAAACCAAGAATTCAACATCCTCTTTGCACTCATTTGCAAAAATTATCGTGCGGGGAGCTAGGAGTTTGAGGAGCTTAAGCTCTACAACCATTGTAACCTGGGTAAGTGCACATAACTCTTTGTGAAATAAGTTTTATGAGTACAAGATTGTTTGAAATTCTGCATTTTAGAAGTATAGAAGTAAGATAGTTAAACATCATGTTGCCCAAGAAGAAAGAACCTGAAACTAAAAAGGAAGAATCTAGGGTTACAAAAAGAGGTCCTTACAATAGTTTATCCTGGATATACTCCTTGAATCAACTGATAGAGGATTTAAGAAAGTTTTTAAATATGTGGCTCATGGTTGTAGAGATGCCCTTATAAGGATCTTCAGGTGGGAATTGTTCTGGTACTTTTATGACAAAAATGAGGATAAGATTCTAGTGTCAAATCCATGGGCATTATATTTGGCCAAGTTAATTGTCCCAAATGTTTTTATAGATGTAGAGTTCATCGGAGTATTGGCTCAAAGTTATCATCCTACTACTAGGTTTGTGATATTGCCAAATGGTTCATCATTAGTTGTGTTGACTAAAGTGACCATCATTGAATGTTTTTACCTAAACAAACAAGCCCCAACTAAAATTGATTTGCAAAGAAGTGAAGAAGAATACACTATATTGAGGAGAAACTATAGAAGTGATGAACTCCCCATTTATATGAAAAGGGGTGTGAACAATAGGGTGATTCCTATATCCCCTTATGCTATTAAATCATTTGTTGTCACATATTTCCAATTCTATTTCAAGAAAACCTACTTTTCTCTTTGCCAAGTACTTTGGATAGATGCACAAGACTTAATGCTAGTTAGTTTAATGATGATGGCTATGAGGATCCAAAACCCTAAGACAAACATTGAATATGATTTTGTCTCATATCTTGAGAAAGCATTGCATGAAGGATTTCTGCGAGTCAGGGAAAATAGAGCCCCCATATTATTTAGGAAATATTCTTTGTTGTGCCACTTGATATTATACCAAAATAAAGATAGATGGAGCAAAAGGATGTCTTTGGGTAAGATTGACCAGTAGGGAAATTTGTTGCCAATGCAACAATGGTGTTATATATGGGACAATAGATGTAAGAATTCAAATTATGTGATATTCCATGATGACTTTGTGTACAAAATTATGAGAGTTCTTGGCCACCCACCACCAAGACTACACACACTTGTGCTACAACTATTAAGACCTTTGGATTTGAAACCTGAGAATGGCCATAATCATAACTTCAATGATTGGTTTTTTCTACGAGATATCACAATAATCAAGATTTATGGATGCCCACATACCTGACATATACTGCCAAATTTTTTCCCCCTTCAATTAGCCTTTTAGAGTTTGTGTTGCAACAAAATGTATCCTTGTAATTTTCATGCTTGATTTGGGAATAATTGATGATAACTTGGACTTAATGAGGCCTTGGTCTAGTGTTGTGAGGTGTTTTACACATCCACATTAGGTCTTGGACCCTTGCAAATTGAATAAAATGCATGTCTTGTGAAGGTGTTGTAAAGTGTTGTAAATCACTTTCATACTTTTCTATACTTTTATTAAACATTTAAGTTTAATGGTCTTTCCTCCCCCACTTTTGAATTAAATATTATTTTAATTCAAAAGTTAGCTTTTCCCTCTTCTTCTATAATTAAATAATTATTTTAATTATTTAATTATTCATTAGCCTTTTCTCTCTATAATTAAATAAATGTTATATTTATTTAATTATTTATCCTTTCTTTATCTCCCCAATTAAATAATTATTTTTAATTATTTAATTATATAATTTGTTCTCACCTTTCTTTTGAAATAAATAAAATTAATATTTTATTTATTTCTCCTATGTTGGCCACCTAAATTAAATAATCTTTATTATTTGATTTCTCTTATCACCTCTTTTTCTGTGCTAATCTTATCTTCTACCTCCACCCTTGATTAAATCATTTTCTAATTTAATCTTGACCCTTGATCATAATCCTTATTCTAACCATTCACTTAACTCTCCTCTATAAAAGGAGACATTTAAACCCTAATTCATAATTCAATTACTCATTCAATCACCATTCATCATTCATTCATATTGTCAAGTCAAGCAAGCAAGAATTAAGCATTCAAGTTCACTTCTAAGGCATTCAAGAGAAAGATTATTCATCCATTATTGCAGGAATTCAAGATCCTTCATCATGGAAAGTTTCTAATTGCATTGTTTCATCATTTTGGTTTAATTACCTAAATAGGGTTTGACCAAGGCAAACCCCCAATCCCTAACAATCAACATTTTCTATCTCTTCCTTTGTGTGATTACAGATTTAGGTTCTTGGATGGCTTGGAAATAAGTGAAGAATGGGTTTCAAACTTGTTGGAATCATTTCCCTTTTGACAAGGTTAAAATATCCACAAAAGTCACTTTTAGGCCCGAATTTGGTAGTTTCAGAACCAAACACTTGGAGGAACATAAAGAGCATACTGAGGGCTTCCATTTCCACTTTCAAAATTTCAAAAAAAGCCAAAGTGGACTAAGTCACCAAAAATTGTGACTTAGTCCCATTGCACCTTTTTGTCAATTTTTTTTGAAGATCTAGATACCCATTTGGCTGAAACGGGCTTCGAAACAGTTTCCCTGATCTAGGACTAAGTCGCCCAGCTTGGTGTAAGTGTCCTAGTTGGCCAGAAAATCACAATTTATAGAATTTTAGAGACATCTGTAGTCTTCATTCTAGCCTCCATTAGTTTCCAAGTGCACTCTTTCTGTTTAACCTTTCTATTTTTTTATATTGCATTCAATTTGTCTTTTTGCATATCAAAATGTGTTTTCAAACAAAATGTATTTCATTAGTTCTGCATTAATAATCAACATCATTTATTAGTTTATTACATTTAGACATTGCATTTAGGTATATTTCATCAATACTTGCATTAGTTTTGAGTGGGGACATTACGCATTTTGGCCCACCTCTCTCCTTTTAGGTGAAAAACCCTAGAAGTGCAAGAGAATTGTGGGTACCAAAATCAGTGTCCACATTTTGGTGAACCCAAATTTCAAATATGTTAATTTATGATTTGGATTCCATCATTATCCTATAATTAGCTTGCATTAACTTTGCATTAGGGTTTGCATTGATTAATTTGCATTCTAGGGTTTCAAATCTTGCATTAGTGAAAGTGCATATAGGTTGATTTTTTGGCATCTTAAATCATTGATTTTTTTTGACATTTTGCATTTGCGTCTTAGGTATGCATCATACTACATAGAAAACATCAAAATCAACCAAAAAAATCCCTACTGGGACTAATTCGCCACCTTGGGTGACTTAGTCCCTTTTAAGCCTTGAAACTGTCATTTACAAAACTAAAAACCCTATTTTTAAGCTTTTGTTTGCTTCCCTTACCCATTTGTATTAGTTGGATGAGTTTCTGTAACATGCATTTCATTAGATCTAGCTTAAATGAGCTCATTTCATGCATTACTTAATTTCAAGTTTTCATTCCCACATAGTTGCATAGCATAATCAATCAATTATCATCTAAAAATTGTATTTCCTTTTAGCCCTTTACATTGCATTTTGAATTTGCATAGATTTTTATTCAAACATGTTAGTATCTATCATTTCCAAGTTTTCAAAGAGAAATCTAGTTAATAATCATGTTATTCATTCATTCAATGCATTCCCTAGTTATGATAGTCTCCTAGCACAAGAGAATGAAAATGTTAATGCTTGCCTTAAACAAACAACTCATACTATCTATCCTATTTGTGTGGATGATGTGATAGAAGAAAATACAAACATAGATACTCATGATGATCATATTTTTTCTTCTCCCAATACCTCTCCTTTAAGTGATGAAGGTATCTTGGTGAAAGAGGATACAATTGTTGAAAATCATGATGATCTTGCTTGTCCTTCTCCTCACCCCCTTTGGGAAGATATTACAACACAAGACTTGATGTAATTGAAAATGAAAAGGATGATAGATTGGTTTTAGGTAATCAAATCTTTAAGGTCTATAACAATCCTCTTTATGATCCTTCCCCTAAATCTCCTATTTTGGAAGACATTAGGGAACAACGACATGAGTTCAAAAATGATCATGATAATCATACTTGTACTTCTCCTAGTATCTCTCATAGTTATGAAGACGATACTTTGATGTTGGAAAGAACAATGGATGAAATTCATGATAATCTTAGTTATCCCTCTTCCACTAGGACAATCCTTATTGAGCAACACATTTCAACCACTGATCATTTCCTTATGTGAGATGAAGTCAATATGGAAGAACCAAACATTGAATGTCAAGAACATCTAGTTTTTAGTTCTCCTAAACAATCTCCTAATAGGGAAGGTATCATGGTACAAGAAAACATCAACAATATCATGTGCAAACCAAAAATCAATCTCACTTTGAAGCATCCTGAATTGCTTGATATAGATCTAGCCTTGACGCCAATATTAGGAGTTCATGATAAGTCACCCTCTACTCCTCAAAGCAATAAGGTTACATGTGCTATTATCACTACCAAGCAAAATGATATAGAAATACAAAAGCAAATTGAAGAAGCTACAAATTTATTGGAAGATGCTTTGGCAATCTTTGATTTCATACCTCTATCCAAGGGAGAATACAAGATAACAAAAGAGTCTACATAGAGCAAAGAGACACTGGTAATAGTAATACAAAATTCAATAACATCCTCTTCAACCACCTTACAAGTAAAGACAACATCGAAGAAAAACTTTGAGGAAATTGAACAAAAACCAAATCCAACAAAAGAAACAAAACAACTTGGGAAAGGATGTGATGCTATAGAACAACGTATCCATATAATGCCTAACACACAAAAAATAACTCATGATCTTGGTCATTGTCCCTTCTAGCAAAAACCTTCAATGAATGTCAACACCATCACAAACAATTCTTCCAAGAAAACCTTAACCTTGGTACATCCTACACTGATAGATATCTCATTAAATATATATCAAGCAAAAAATTTGCTTACTTATCAACATAAATAACATTAGTTGCTGCTCCTTGCCATGTAATAGTTGTAGGATCATAGCAAACTCACTATTGCAAGGAGCACCATATCATCATCCATTCCATGCTCACCTTTGTCCTACACTAAGTGGGGGCAAGGGTTTAGGAAGCCTTATTCCTACATGTCACCTATTGTTTTCTCTTTTGACTAGTCGTTAACCTTTCATGAACATATAAGAGCAAGCTTGGGATGTGGATGACATGTCTTAAATTGGCTCTCGTGTGACATAATTATTCATGATGTAGCTCAATTTGGAAACACATGACTTGGCATAGGGTTTTCCAAGTTGGATTTCATATCTTCTTTCATTTATCATCAACTACTTTAAAGCAATTGCTCACAGAGATGGTGTAGCAACCGCTTTAAAGTGGGGGCATACATAGATAACATCTTTTGGAAAAAAATTCATGGTGTGATTTTTATTTTTATTTTTCTTGTGATGTGTCCTCTTCTTGGTGGTGTCATTTGGTTTGATGTCGTCCAAGAGTGTATGATCAACTGGCATGACATGGTACGAACGAGGCATCCCATGGACAACAATTTGACACCCTGACTTGTCCTCTCTTGGAGACATTAGGCACAATGCTCCCTAAGAAGAAGACCTTACATGAAAAAAGATAAATCTTTATATTACATTCAAAAGCATTTACATAAAGCATTTTCATTGTGGTGCCTTATCAAAGTATGGTTAGTGTGATGGGAAGCCAACACACTGGCATGGCTTTCTCATTATACGGTAGGAAGCCAACACACTGGCATGACTTTCTCACTAAACCATTTCTTTGGGACAACTCACCCTGTGGACAACTTGAAGTTTTGTGGCCCCAGATTGAGTGTATCTTTGATCCACCTCATTTTTCTTTCCTTTAGTTCTTGCCAATGCATGATTGCATATCTTTTCTTGCTACAAATCATTCACTTTATGCGTTTTCTTTCATGCTTATGTTGGCTTGACTTGGATCTTGGATTCTGGGGGCTTGAACGATGCCTTGATCTTTGTCATTCTTTTTCATCCACATTGGTATGATTGGACCCCTCTTGAATGTCTACTTTAGTGTGAGTTTGAAGCAAGTTCATCCTCTCACTAAAGTGAGGGCTTAATGAGTCACAAAAAAATGTGTCCTTGACATTTTCACGCTTGATTTGGGAATAATTGATGATAAATTGGACTTAATGAGGCCTTAGTCTAGTGTTGTGAGGTGTTTTACATATCCACATTAGGTCTTGGACCCTTGTAAATTGAATAAAATGCATGTCTTGTGAAGGTGTTGTAAAGTGTTGTAAATCACTTTCATACTTTTCTAGACTTTTATTAGGCATTTAAGTCTAATGGTCTTCCGCGCCCCCCCCCCCCACACTTTTGAATTAAATATTATTTTAATTCAAAAGTTAGCTTTTCCCTCTTCTTCTATAATTAAATAATTATTTTAATTATTTAATTATTCATTAGCCTTTTCTCTCTATAATTAAATAAATGTTATATTTATTTAATTATTTATCCTTTCTTTATCTCCCTAGTTAAGTAATTATTTTTAATTATTTAATTATATAATTTGTTCTCACCTTTCTTTTGAAATAACTAAAATTAATATTTTATTTATTTCTTCTATTTTGGCCACCTAAATTAAATAATCTTTATTATTTAATTTCTCTTATCACCTCTTTTTCTGTGCCAATCTTATCTTCCACCTCAAGACTTTATCTATCCATGTCTTTCTCTTTCAATTAACCTCCAGCCTTGATTAATTTTTTTTCTAATTTAATCTTGACCCTTGATAATGATCCTTATTCTAACCATTCACTTAATTCTCCTCTATAAAAGGAGACCTTTAAACCCTAATTCATAATTCGATCACTCATTCAATCACCATTCATCATTCATTCATATTGTCAAGTCAAGCAAGCAAGAATTAAGCATTCAAGCTCACTTCTAAGGCATTCAAGAGTAAGATTATTCATCCATTGTTGCAGCAATTCAAGATCCTTCATCATGGAAAGTTTCTAATTGCATTGTTTCATATTTCATGTTTCATCATTTTATTTCATCATTTTGGTTTAATTGCCTAAATGGGGTTTGACCAAGGCAAACCCCCAATCCCTAACGATCAACATTTTCTCTCTCTTCCTTTGTGTGATTGCAGATTTAGGTGATTGGATGGATTGGAAATAATTGAAGAATAGGTTTCAAAATTGTTGGAATCATTTCCCTTTTTTGCAAGGTCAAAATATCCACAAAAAGTCACTTTCAAGCCCGAATTTGGCAGTTTTAGAATTGGACACCTGGAGGAATAGAAAGAGCAGGCCGAGGGCTTCCATTTCCACTTTTGAATTTTTAGAAAAGCCAAAGTGGACTAAGTCGCCAATAGTGGTGGCTTAGTCCCACTGCACCTGTTTGTCAATTTTTTTTTAAGATCTGGATACCTATTTGGCTGAAACGGGCTCTAGAGCAATTTCCCTGATCTAGGATAGAAAATTAGAATTTCCAAAATTTCAGGGATATCTACAGTCTTCATTCCAGCCTCCATCAGTTTCTAGGTGCACTCTTTTTGTTTAACCTTTCTATTTTGTTTTATATTGCATTCAATCTATCTTTTTGCATATCATAATGTGTTTTCAACCAAAGTGCATTTCATTAGTTTTGCATCAATAATCAACATCATTTATCTATTTATTAGATTTAGACATTAAATTTAGGTATATTTCATTCATACTTGCAATAGTTTTGAGTGGGGACATTACGCATTTTGGCCTACCTCTCTCCTTTAGGGAGAAAAACCCTATAAGTGCAAGAGAATTGTGGGTACCAAAATCGGTGTCCACAAAGTTCATGTGGCAAATTCTATGGATGGAAAAGGATGTCATGTATAAACAAAGGAAGGGTAAATTTCTACCCAATTTGACAACATGTGGGGAACTATTAGTGGGATTTGATACACTTGAAGAGTTGCAGAATTATGTAAAAACAAAGTATTCTTTAGAGTCTAGAAAGGAAAGAGCTTTTCACCCTAAGGGTCACATGAATTTTGTAAAACACACCATCCTTACAAAGGCTATGGTTACTCATTAGATTTATTATGAAGAAGATTTAATTAGAAATTGTTTCACTCCTCAAGAGGTATATGAGAGGAGGGGAAAATGGGAAATTATGAAAAGGCTTGAGGAAGAAAGAAAGAAGAAGCACAATGATTTCTTGGGGTATTTTGTAGAGGAAGTTGATCCTCTCAAGAGGATTAATATGATTATTGATAAGTTTCATGAATTATATGATAAATTTGTAGTGAAGAAGGGGAGACCTACCAAATTTCCTCCCAAAAGGCCGAGTGGTATTATAATTATAGAATCAACTCCAGATACTATTTCAGTATGTCATGCTTCTCCAGGATCACCTCTTGAACAACCACCTTCTAAAAACAAAAGACACAAGAGATAGATCCACTATGAAATAAGTGAGGAGGTTGGAGATACATAAGAAGTAGTTAATGTGTTAAGATATTTCAAGGATGATGTTGAAGTGGACCAACCTATGTCTGAAATTCAAGACCACAGGCCTAAAGCAAGAGTTGATATTTAGGTACAAGGAGAATGAGAAATACATGAGGATGAGAGGGTAATTGCAGCTCTTAGGTTCTTAGCAGATGATGAATTTATCAAAACCCCTTAATTAAAATACTTTTAGATTAAGATGAAAATGAGAGAGTTTGAAGTGAGGGTTGAAAGAAATAAGATGGGAGTTGAGGAATCCCAACATGACCAGATAGTAGCCCAAAATTTTAATGAATTAAGGGTTGATAATATTGATGTCATCCAACAAGAGGCTAAAGAGATGATTTTGAAAAGTAATATACTTATTGTCCATGGTATGGAATTAAAGAAAATGTTTTTACTTGATCAAGTGAGAACATAGGAAGACCCAATGTTGATTGCTGAGTTTGAATTAGATGAAGGGGTAAGTGGCATAGGGTATAACCCTAAGATTGAAACCTTGGCATTTTGGGCCAAACAAAAGAGTACACAAAAACCAAGGTTACTAGATGTAGTGCAAGAAATGAAAGGGACAACTATGGTGAAAACAATAAAGGATACATCTCCTCTAGAAGCTGCAACCATGACAATGCATTCAACTATGTTCACGTAAGTTGTGGTTAAGGAGATGGAAGCTAGATTGGGAGAGTATGAAAAGGAACAAAAGTTTTTTAAGTGATGAAGTCAATAAATTTTTCATGGAAAATGTTAAGTTGAAGGAACAATTGAAAGGAGCAGGCCCCTCACAAAAAAAGGAAATAATGTTATACCAACCTCCTCCTACTCAACCAATTGATATAGAAAGTGCTTCCACTAAACAAGTGAGCATTCTTAGGCAAGCAATTGAAGAGTTAAAGAAATCCAACAATAAGGGTAAGGAAGGAGTGAAAAAGAAAATTTGTAATGTTTTAGAGAAGATCCTCGAGCATAGGATAAAGATAATTGTGGATAAGTTGGAAAGTGTGTATGATTGCTACAACTCACTAACACAGTAAATTGATCAGATGAAAACACATGTACCCATACTGGATCCCCTTTTTAAGAACTGGCAACCCATACACCACACATTGTTAACCTTGTGCAGAATCTTATAGAGGAGTACTGAGGCTCTTGCGGTATGAAAACCTACATAGCAGATGGCCAAAATAGTTATAGATGAATTCCAATATATACAAGGAGAGGACCAAAAGATTGGAACAAGTATAGATTAATTTCATACTTTGAAGCAGTGGTTTGTGCCAAAAATATTGAAAGATGATGACCAATTAAAGGACCTCAATGAATGTAAGAGTGAATTTGGCCAAATTGTTCCACATTGCATCACTTACATACAAAAGGATGGTGAGTTGAGTCTTGACAGGTTTGAATTAATCATGGATGGAGTAATAGTCTTGGATGCTGGATATTCTAAGTTTATCATGGATGGCAGGGTGTTACTAGATAGCCAATGGAAGATTCACCTTGCAAATATATTGAAAATTCAAGAATACAAATGGCCACATGATTATATAGTGTACGAGTGGGAGTAGAAGTATTTGGGTACTCTCGAATAGTAGGCCTTGGGGCTGTCGCAGTGGAAGAACTAGACATTCATATACACTAATATGTAGAAAGGACCTTGAGTAGATCTTCAGTGATCACAAGGGCCTTACAAAGATTAATGAACTATGGTGACATGAGTGTTATAGACTTCATTAGTTATCTACTTTCTCTATTTTCTCTTAATTATGTTTTAAGAAAAACCAATGCTTAGTTTATACGAAGAGGCATGAATTTTGAAAAGATGTCATATTTTGTAACGATTTGAAGCTTGTTGCTTCTCTTATAAAAGAGAAACCAAGACCGAATTTTTATATCATCATCATAGGCATTTATAGAAAATTATATGAGGAGAGTTATGTTATATTGTAATATCTATTTGAAGCAATCAATGGAGAAGAAGATTTAATCTGGTGCTCGAATTTTGGTTTCAATTATTTGTTGATAATACTGTGTATGGTTAGATTTTTTATGTATTTTAGGTGGGAATATAGGGGTATATTATGAATGCGGTATTTTAGATATCATTTTATTGAAAAAATTGATTTTTTTTCTAATTTTGTAGTCTCTTAGTTCTAGTTTTCAGTGTCAGTCAAACCTAAGAGATCATTTCTTTGTTTGTAATGAGGAGGCTTAGTTCACCTAATGTTAAGATATCTATATGTATTATTAAATCACATATATGTTCATTATTGTTTCCTTCACACAAGCATATTCAATGCATGTGGAGGCTAGAAGTTGTATTACAAACTAAAATTATCATCTAGGGCATACAAGAAAAGTCTAGCATCTAGAAAACATATAGGAAATACAATAAATTGTATTCTAACTAAACAAAATTAATTTGAACCAAAGTAAGAAAACTAAGAAGAATGAATTACATTCAATAATAAATTACACCATACATATAACCAAAGTTTAGGTGACAAGCTAACCTCTTAAGGTGATAGGCTAGTTAAGGTGACAAAACATCATCATAATCATCTACATTGTTGATTACATTGCATTGCACATATTTCAAACTCAAAGCATTACTTCACATTGCATAACTAATAACTAGATGATGATAGATGATAAAATTTCAATTACAATATACTTTTTACAAAGTCAACCTAAGCAATTATGCAATTACTTCACATTGCATAACTAATAACAAGTAGCATCTTCCAATTGCATTTGCTTGTCATGGAATTCCATGAGACCACATTTCTTTGAGGCATTTTTTTAAACAGTTAATTACCTTGTCTATGCTACCACATTTTTCATACATATTATCTATCAAAGCATTTTATCAAACAATTCACTTCCTTGTTGCTATGACTAAAATCCTAAAACAAGCACTTTCAAACAAGCTATGGATGCTTGGAAAAAATATATCAAAGCATAATAGTAACCAATAACATAGACAAGGCAGTGAACTGGTTGAAAAAATTCATCAAAGAAATATGGTCTCATGGTGATGGAATGCCATGACAATCCATAACAATTCTCTTGTCATGGAATTCTTCATGGCATTCCATCACCATGAGACCACATTTCTTTGAGGCATTTTTTCCAAAGTTCATTACCTTGTCTATGCTACCACATTTTTCATACATGTCTACCAAAGCATTTTATCAAATAGTTCATTGTCTTGCTACTATGGACAAAAGCCTAAAATAGGTGATTTCAAACAAGCTATGGATGCTTGGAAAAAATCTATCAAAGTATAATAGTAAGCAACAAGATATGGTCTCATGGTTTTTTTTTTGTATGAAAATTAGCGTGATTTTATTTGCATTTTTTTGTAGGTTTTAAAAGCATTTTTTTGGAAATTTTGTTGTTTGTAATGGGGAAAAATCTCTGTGGTTAGTTTTGTTAATTGTGGGATTCTCACAGTTAGTGAGATAGGTAGTGTTCATGAAGGAATGGAAAATATGCGTAGATCCTTTGAATTATACCTGTATTGTGCAATGACATTGAATCATTTAGCAAACCATTTTTCTTCACAAGGCAACATTTTCTTGTGGAATAGTTGACCGAGACAACTCTTGTTTCAACTGACCACCCTCTCATGAAATCTCATTCATATTATAATCTTGCACAATCTTATCATAGTAAAGGTGATTATGACACCACTAGCCACTACTACATGGCATCAATCAAGGAAAGCCAGAGGCCATGAGACTTTGTGGACAGGTTCAATTGAAGTTGGGAGATCTTTAGAGTTCTCTCTCAAATTTTGAAAAGGTTTTGGAGGTCCACCCTGAGAATTGTGAGAGTTTAAAATTTGTATGCCATATGTATGCTCAGCAAGGGAAGGCATATAAAGCTTTGGAAATTTTAAGAAAGGCAACTTGCATAGATCCACATGATGCCCATGCATTTATCAAGATGGGTGAGTTATTAATATCGATAGACCCTAGTCCAGCCTTAGATTCTCTTAAGATAGCAAAGTCTTTGCTAAAGAAGAGCAGAGAAGAAGTACCCATTGAATTGTTAAACGACATTGGGGTTCTTCATTTTGAGCGTGATTAACTAGAATTGGCTCAACAAACTTTTATGGAGGCATTAGGAAATGGCATTTAGGTTGAATTCGCAAATAAAAGCCCCAATGCCAATTCTAAAAAAAAAATTGTGCACTTTAAGGATATGTAATTCTTCCACCGACTAGAAGAAGGTGGTGTTTCACTTGAGTTACCATGGGATAAAGTCACAACACTATTTAATCTTGCTAGGTTGTTTGAACAACTACATGATACTAAAAACAAAAATCTTTTATATAGGCTAATATTGTTCAAGTTTCCTGATTATGTGGATGTATATCTAAGTTTTGCAGCCATGGCTCAAGCTTAGAATGAGATCCAACTAAGCCTAAAATTGATTGGGGATGCACTTAAGGTGGATAAAAACTGATCAAATGCTTTATGCATGCTTGGAAACATAGAACTAAAAATAGATGACTAGCTTAAAGGAAAAGAAACAATTAAAGCTGCACAAAGTGAATCAAATGTGAAGAATTCTTATGTTGACATTTCACTTGGAAATTGGAATTATTTTGCAGCTTTTCACAATGAGAGGAGGGATCCAAAGAATGAGGCAACACATCTTGAGAAGGCTAAAGAACTAACTTGTAAAGTGTTGGCACAAAGATCAGGAAATGTTTATGCTGTAAATGGGGCAGCCATTGTGCTAGCTGAAAGGGGTCAATTTGATATTGCAAAGAAAATTTCTACATAGGTACAAGAAGCTACTGGAGGAAACATCTTTGTTCAGATGCTTGATGTGTGGATAAATCTAGCACATGTTTACTTTGCACAAGGACAGTTTGCGCTTGTAGTGAAAATGTATTAGAATTGTTTGAGAAAATTGTATTTTGGCACTGACACCCAAATTTTATTATATTTAGCTTGAACACATTATGAAGCAAAATAGTGGCAAGTTTGTAAAAGAACATTATTAAGAGCTGTAGATTGTAACTACTATAAGTTGCCAATCAAAAAGCTATAGATTTTGTGTTTAATGTAATGAGGGTTTCAAATTACCTCTGAATTTGTTGTAGAGGGTGTTCCCAAATCTGACTTCATTGCAAAGACCCTCGCCGACTTCAAATTTGTTGTAGAAAACTCTGAAGTCCTTGCCCTTACCCACCTTTTCAAAAGTCTCTATGTCCTCTCTGAATCTTTATCGCCCATGCAAGTAGCTGCTATAACTAATCAAAACACCTCAGTGTCAAGCTAACATGTAACTAATGAATGAATCAAGGAATATTTCTCCAATGAATGTGAATAAACATGAATAAGCACCAATACATCGACGCGTGCAATACATCACACCAATAATTGGCTGAAATGTTTTTTTTTTTAATTTTGTCTAATTTGTATTTGGTGACTAACATTTTGTCATTTTTATTTCTATGACTAAATTATTTTTTAGTCAACAACCAAATTAGTCATTTATTTACTCATTTATAGTCGAGTTGCAAAAAATTAGTAGAATTTAGTCATTTTTAGTTGTTGTGACTAAAGTTTTTAGTCACCTAGTCATTTATTTGCCAAATTCTACTAGTGAAAGGACATGTCATGGTAGATCAAATGTTAGACACACCTCTCATAGATAACCATCTTATCATTATGGACTTTCTTGATGAATCTATATTTTCTCTATAAGATTCATAATCATAGATATTATATTTTGATGTTTCATATAACTACAAAGGATTAGGCATATGAATACTTTTGTTCACTACTTAAGGAAATTACATTCCTTTATCTTTTAGATTTATTTTGTCATGTACAAAAAATATAGCAAAATATGAGGCCCTCACCAATGGTATAAAAATAACAATTTAGTGGAATATCCAACATCTCTTAGTTTATGATAATTTGTAGTTAATCATAAGCCAAGTCAATATAAAGAATATTAAACAAAAGATGAGAAGTTAATCCCTTACAAAAAATATTGCAGATAGTTTCAACGAATACTTCAGCTCCATGCAATTTGAGTAGGTGACTAGAATCAACAATAAAGCAAAAAATGCCATGGTCATTGTCAAGTATTTGTTCTATATGCCACAAGATAGTACTCATTGTGAATTCTTGGTAAAAAAAAATTGTGTACCTACATATGGTGCCCTTGACACATAACTCATTTGTAAATTTATTGGTCTCAACTATCCCTAGTATCATGATATCTATTCTTACATCCATGATAACATCCTTCTAGCAAACTTCAAACAAAAAGCAATACATGTATCCAAAATTCTTCTCATTTCACCATCCTCCCTCACACACTCTATTGAATGATATTTAATGAATATTTTGTTGAATGCACAAGACAACTGAGAGGGGGTGAATCAGTTGTACATTAAAACATCAAAACCATTATTAACATTTAGATCCTTATCAACTTTAATAACCTTTAATTAGTTAGAGTGATTTAACATGAAAGAAAATAGAAAAAAATAAAACACGTCAACACCATGCACAATAGAACACCATATTTATGTGGAAAAGCCAAGAAGGTAAAAACCACGATGAGGATTAGCTCAAAATATAAAGTAATTGCAACACTAAATACAATAGGCTCACTATTGAAGGGCTCATTGCCCAAAAGAAAGAAGGGCCCATTGCTAGATTATAGAAAAGAAGATTGTTACAGTGAGAAATCCATCTCAATCCAACAAAAAATTTCACCACAACGTCACCAACACATTCACATCATTTCTAAAGATTGTAGACACCTTTTGCTCACTGCTTCCAATAGTCTAACTCATTAAAGCTCGCATTGCACTTCACAAATTCACACTTTACACCTGTACAATTTGCATCACACATCTCTTCACCAATCCTCCATCAACACAACACTTATTTATACCTTCTTCAACCTTGAAAACATTCTCCAAGGTCAGCTATACACCTCAATTATGCAAATTCAAATTAGGTCAGCACTAAAACATTCCCATGGTGGAAAGGAATGAAGGTGGACCACATCATACCTTAACTCAATCCTAAAAGCACTCATACACACCATACCACACTTCCACAATCATTGAAGAAAATTTGCAATTAGTATAAACACTCACGGTTAGTCAAACCTATGTAAAAACCATCAACATTTAAGTACATGCTTCATCAAATCCAAAGATGAATCACAGACCACACATAACACTTAAACACAATCTAGAATATTCCTTAAACACCCTAAAATCCAATAAATTCCTTTGCAACAACTTTCACCTGAAGAACAAACTCATCCTATTCACATAGATAATCTTCCACACACTATAACTCAATAAATCAACTTGTGGAGCATCAAACCATGAACAACTTCAACTGAAGGTAGATATGAACCTTATCAACACACTTCCAAAACTGCAAGACCAAAACACAAACTATAGAGAAATGTGTAGCAAAACCATTTCTCCCAGACAACACTACAACATAGTTCACACACTAGTGAACACAAAGTTCTCTGTACAATGATCCAGACCAAGAAATTATCGATATAACATCTATGAAGACCTTTGATCAACATATCCAAACTACACAAGTATATTTGCAACATAGAATAAATACGAAGCAAAACCAAAACACCACTTTGTATGCCAAAACACCTCTACAACACACTGTTTCCTCTTTTATTCAAATTTTCTCAAAAGAGCTTGGAAACCAAGCACCAAAAACACATTCTCATCATCTTCACCACTTCCTCATCATCACCAAACCAACTGCAACACAATAACTTAATCAAACAACACCCACAAATATAATCTTATCAAAGCAACACTAGAGGTTGATACTAATAACACTTACTAATGACAACATAATGCAACTAATCAAAGCATCATCACAAATTTTAAACCATTAGTAGACATCAATTACAACACAAACATAAGCTTGTTGAAATCAATGACAACACCAAATACTCATACTTACAACAATATCCCCCTTTGTCATTGATGTAAACACATGATGTGAAAAACCACCAACAACAAACATAATAGTTCTAATCAGCAACACACTGCTCCATATCAACTCTTTCTCTTTCTCACTTCTACTTTCTCTCCCCCTTTGACAATTGATCATTTTCACATTATTTTCTCTCCCCCCTTTGACATCAATTGCAAAGGGTAACACATTTGCATCTCTTTCCCCCTTTGACATCAATCATACTTTTACCTACTTTGCAACATCTTTTCCTTTTTACCACTTTGCATAATCCCCCTTAGTAGCACACAACAAACTATACCAACCAACAACCACTGCACATATCCTTTGACATAGCTGATGAAGGACAACATCATCTTGGACCAATACTTACTCCCCTTGACTACAACAACCAATAATGCCACTACATGCTCCCCTTGAGAGGTAGCCACCAACATTAGTATAGAACAAGGAATGAATCTTGAGATCTATTGGACTGATGCACATCCTTATGCATCTAGTTCAAAGAAGGAGGGGTAATAACCCCTAACTTCTCTCAAAGATACTAAAAAGTATCCTTAGGAAGAGACTTAGTGAATATATCTGCAAACTAATCCTTTGTAGGAACATACTCTAGCTTCACCTCATTCTCTGCAACCTTCTCCCTCAAAAAGTGATATTGGATTGAGATATGTTTTGTCCTTGAGTGCATCACCAGATTCTTTGAAATGTTAATAACACTTTTATTGTCACAAAATATAGAAATTGGTTCATCATATACCACTCTGATATCCTTCAAGGTTTTCCTCATCCACAACACTTGTGTGCAACAAGATGTTGCTGCAATGTATTTTACCTCTGCAATAGATAAAGACACTCATCCTTGCTTCTTACTTAGCCAAGATACCAATCTGCACCCAAGAAAGAATGCACCACCACTTATACTTTTGCTATCACCCACACAACCTGCCCAATTTGCATTTGTGTAATCACTCAGAGAAAAATTAGTATCCTTTAGATACCACAAACCATGTTCTGAAGTGCCCTTCAAGTATCTGAATATCCTCTTCACTGTTGCAACATGTGACTCTCTAAGATATTTTTGAAATCTAGTCACAAGACAAACTGCATGCATGATATCCAGTCTAGTAGTAGTTAGGTATAATAGTCCTCCAATCATAGATCTATACTTGCTCTAATCAACCTTAGGAGATTCATCATTCTTACTCAACTTGCAACTAGTAACCATAGGAGTACATACCAGTTTAAAATTTTCCATTCCAAACTTCTTCAACATTTCCTTAACATATTTTGATTGTGAAATGAATATTCCTTTTCTTGTCTAATTGATTTGCAATCCAAGGAAGAAATTCATCTCCTTAAACATAGACATCTCAAACTCTTTCTGCATCCCTTCTACAAATTTATTACACATGGCTTCATTTCCTCCAAATATTATATCATCAACATACACAACCACAATCAAGATTTGATCTTTTACTACTTTGAAATAAAGATTGCTATCTATGGTACCTTTATTGAATCCTTGTTGTATCAAGTACCTATCCAACCTTGCATACCTTTAAGCTAATAAACATTTCCATCTGTCCTTCCAACATCAACCACAGTTCCAAAGAATTTTTTGATCTCATATCCATCATCTTGAAATGTAAGATTATATCCTTTGCTACACATTTTTCCAACACTCAAAAGGTGATGCCTTATACCTTTGAGATAAAGAACATCATCTATATTATGCTTTCCATCAAAACTGATAGAACCTTTTCCACATATCTTAGCATATGTGTCATCACCAAAATTAACAAGAACTACTTCATATTTCTCAAGTATAACAAACTTACTTTTGTCACTAGTCATATGATTTGAGTATCCACTATCAATAATCCAGTAGTTCTTCTCCTCTCTAGCATGAAAAACAATCACCATAGCATTATTACCTACTTTCAATGCACTTTCCTTCACACATCTCTCAGAGTTAGCAAAATTTGATTCAACTTTCATAGCCATGAACAAGCATTCACTATCCTCATCATCCACATAGTTAGATTCATCATTAGATATACCAACATCTTCTCTAACATAGTAACTTTTCTTAATTATTTTACCAAGTTGTTCTCCTTATTCTTGTCATTTAAAGCCTTATTTGGACATCTTGAAGTGTAATGAACTATCTTTCTACAACTGAAACATTTGAAAGGTAACTTACCTTTGTACTTTCCAATACCCTTTTTCATTCTCCTCACAAAGTTTTCCTCAACATCATCAAGATCCTCCTGATCTAATTACTGAGCAATCTTCTTTGATTTCCTAGTCTTAAAAGCAATCTCAACTTTTGCATTACTTTAACTAAAATCTATTTATTCAAAAGTAGTTTTAGTGCCAAGTAGTTGATCTCTAGAGTAATTATTTAGATTCTAAAATTCCTCAATAGTAGAAACCTTATTACTATAGGATTTAGGTAGAGTTCTTAGTACCTTCTTTACCACCTCATCATCTTCAAGATTTTCACCAAGACCTCTCATGGAATTGACAACTTCATCCACTTTTTGCATGTAGCTTGTTATGTTTTCATCCTCTGGCATTTGCATATTTTCAAGCACGATCTTTAGATTTTGCATTTTAGCTTGCTTGACTTTATCATCTCCTTCATAAATTCTTTCCAACTTTTTCCAAATCTCTTTAGCAAATTTCAAATCCATAACTTGCACAAGTTGAATATTAGAAAGACCACTTAAAAAAGCATACCTTGCTTTACCATTATTTTCATAAGCCTTGATCTCATCATCAATACTTAAACCATTTGTAGGCATAGTGTATCCAACCACAACGAACTTCCAAACTCCATATCCAAGGGATACAAGAAAACCTTTCATCCTTGTCTTCCAAAATGCATCTAGTCTAATCCATCAAACAAAGGAGCATCTCTCTTGTGCGCTATCCCAGATCTACCTCAAGTAGTTAAGCTTTCTTCCAAGGAACCTTGCTTTGATACAAATTGTTGAATGCACAAGACAACAAAGAGGGGGCTGAATCAATTGTACATTAAAACATCAAAACCCTTATTAACATTCAGATCCTTATCAACTTTAATAACCTTTAATCTGTTAGAGTTATTTAGCATGAAAGAAAATAATATAAATTGAACACATCTACACCATGCACAATAGAACACTAGATTTATGTGGAAAACCAAAAAAGGGAAAAACCATAGTGAGGATTAGCTCACAATATAAAGTAATTACAATACTGAATATGATAGGTTCACTACTAGAGGGATCAATGCCCAAAAGAAAGAAGGGCTCACTGCCAGATTACAAAAAAGAAAATTTTTACAGTGATAAATTCATCTCAATGCAACAGAAAATTCCACCACAACATCACTAACACATTCACAGCCTTTCTAAAGATTGTAGATACCTTCTGCTCACTGCTTCCAGTAGTGTAACTCATTAAAGCTTGCACTGCACTTCACAAATTCACACTTTACACCTCTACAATTCACATCACACTCTCTCTTCACCAATCCTCCATCAACAAAACACTTATTTATACCTTCTTCAACCTTGAAAACATTCTCCAAGGTTGGATATGCACCTCAACCATGCAAATTCAAATTAGGTTGGCACTAAAACATTATCAAGATGGAAAAGAATTAAGGCAGACCGCATCACACCTTAACTCGGTCCTAAAAACACTCATACACATTACGCCACACTTCCACAATCACTTAAGCAAATCCGCAATTAGTGTAAACACCCAAGGTTGGTTGAACCTATGTAAACACCATCAACATTTAAGTACACGCTTCCTCAAATCCAAAGATGAATCATAGACCACACAACACTTAAACAAAATCTGGAATATTCCACATACACCTTGAAATCGAACAAATTCTTTCACAACAACTTTCACCTGAAGAACAAACTCATCATGTTCACATAGATAATCTTCCACACATTGTAACTCAATAAATCAACTTGCAGAGCATCAAACCACAAACAACTTTAACTGAAGGTAGATATGGACCTTATCAACACACTTCCAAAACTGCAAGACCAGAACACAAATTGTGGAGCAAAACCATTTCTCCCAGACAACACTACAACACAGTTCACACACTCGTGAACACAACTTTCTTTGTATAATGATCCATACCATGAAATTCTAGATATAACATCTATGAACAACTCTGATCAACATATACGAAATGCACAAGTAGATCTACAACATAGAAGAAATGTAGAGAAAAACTAGAACACCACTCTGTATGTGAGAACACCTCTACAACACACTGTTTCCTCTTTTATTCAAATTTTCTCAAAAGCACTTGGAAACCAGTCACCAAAAACACATTCTCATTATCTTCACCACTTCCTCATCATCACCAAACCAACTACAACACAACTTAACCAAACAACACCCACATATAAAAGCTTATCAAAGCAACACTAGAGGTTGACACTAGTAACACTTACTAATGACAACATAATGGAACTAATCAAAACATCATCACAAATTTTCAACCATTAGTAGACATTAATGACAACACAAACATAAGCTTGTTGACATCAATGGCAACACCAAATACTCATACTTGCAACATATTTACTTAGATGCCTTGACTCAGAATAGGATTCTCTCACAATTAAAGAATTCCATAATGGTATATGTGTTACACACGCTAGCCAAAAGGCTCTTGAGAATAGGCTACTATTGGTCCACTATGGAACAAGAGGTGTATTAGTATTTTAGCCTATCAACAACATAGATCTAATTCATGCACCATCATAGGGATTGCAACCCACCACTATTCCTTGACCCTTTTCATATTGGGATCTCAAACTCATTGGTAAGGTTTATCCATATTCCTCCAATGGCTATAAGTTTGTCATCACTACTACTAAGTACTTCACTAAATAGGTTGAAGATCTCCCACATACATACACCACTAACCAATTTTCCGGGTTCATCTTCCACTCCACCATCTACTTCTATGGCATCCCTTCCGACATTGTCATTGGTAATGGAAATTCATTAAAAAATAATGAAGTTTGCACTCTTTGTGATCACTTTTACATCCTACACTACTAGTCCACCCAATATTACCCTCAAGGTAATGGTCAAATAGAGGAATATAATAAAACACTCTTAAAATCCTTAAAAAGATAGTTTGTGATGCTAGCCATGATTGACACCTACAACTTAATCTTTCCCTTTGCCCTTTGGGTATATCACACTAGCATTTTCATACCAATGAGAGTAATTCCTTATTCACTTTACTTTGTTTTCAAATTCATCTTACATATCAAGATCAAAATTCCATCATTACATGTATCCTTACATATTCTCGTTGATGATGAGGAGTATCAAGTTGCATGCCTACATGAGCTATAGCTTCTTGATGAACACCCTTAATCATTTGCAGTCATATAAGAATCATCCCCTTCATATCTAAAATAAGAAGATCATAGCCCATAGAGATTGATATTGGTGATCTTGTGCTCAAGGAAAACTAGAAAATCTATAGGATAAAGATAATAAGGGCAAATTTCAGATCTTGAATAAGAAATGGTTCCTATTTCTCACCGTCTACTCCCATTAGGAAAGGTTCATGGGGGCGTAGGACCCCCTAGCTCGTGCTTGGGTCTTAGATGGGGTTTTCTCCTTCCCCCATGCCCTGCAAAACTTCAAGCTAAGGATTTGGCAATGAGGGCCCGACCTGCCTCTCGGGCAAAGGATAGTGCATATCACTCCTGTGTGTGCACCTCCGAGGCGGGGAGATGGTTGTTGGTGCTCACGTTGCAGTTGTTGGATAGAAGGCTATAGAATAGGTAGTTGATTGTTCTGTTGCATTGCATTTGGAATCTGAGAATGAGGGTCAGGGCTTTTCTGAGGCACTGGCTTCTCTTGAGGTTGTTATTGGTTCTAGTGCAGGGCAGCCTCTTTAGAGGTCATAGGCTGAAGTCATTTCAAGTAAACATTGTTCTCGCATGCCCTTATCCCCGGTTCCAATAAAGGATGGTCAGGGTTTTTCTCTTCGAATTCTAAATTCTATTATTGACAAAGTTCCGTCCAAGCCTGAGAACTGTCTCATGGGGAAGTTTTTACGGGTGAGGCCAAAAATCGATGTTCTTAGAAAATGGGCAAATTGAAAATGGCATTGTTGTAGCCATTTTGAGATTATGGCTATGGGGAAGGGATTCCTTTTTCTCTCATTCTCGAGCCATGGAGATTGTGCTCGAACAGTTTTGGATGGACCGTGGTTTATGGGTAAGGCAGGGCTTCTTCTTACGTGGATTCTAGGCTTCAACCTTGAGAAGGAATCCATCAACTCAGTTCTTGTTTGGGTGAAGCCCCTGAGCTTGCCATTGGAATATTGAGAGGTCGAGGTCTTATAAAGGAATAGCCTGCTCTATTGAACTGTTCATGACCTTTGATTTGGTGACCATTTCGAGAAAATGTAAGTTTTTTCCCGATTTTGTATATATGTTGATGTGGATAAGGTGCTTCCTTCTTCTATTACCTTGTCTTACAAAATATGTATATGAAGGCTCCACAATAATGTGTCAAAAATACCATATGGCTGATCACTCTTCCTTTGGGTGTTTGATCAACAGGAGATTGCATAATACTTCGGAAGGAAAAAGATCTCAGGATGCCTGGTCATATTTAGTCTGAAGCAGAGCCACTGATGGAAATTGGCGTTAGTGTCCCTTCTTCGGTTGGCACCCTTGCACCCCAAGGCACTGTTGAGCGAGACTCTGAGATAGCTAGTGGAGATCATATTCAGATAAGCATGGACTGGATTTAGTGTTACCTATCTAAAAGGGACAAGAGGAAAGATGTGACCCTTATTAGTGACCTTGTGGATTCTCGTGAGTTAGGCCCAACTCTCATATTTGGAAGTTTTGTTAGGAAGAATGTTGCTCCAATGATTATGTGAGTGGAACCAATGGTAGATTTCAGAGCTTTCAGAGTGATTTGGCTTCCACCTTGAGTCAGTTGTTCTTAGCTGTCTTTTTGACCTTTTAGGAGTTGGTGCATGTGTTGCTGTGTATTTTCAGCTCTTCGGCTGATTATTCCATGCTGTTGTATATTCATTAATTGTCTTTGAGACATCATTGATGTATATTTCCTAGGTACAGCTTTCTTATTCTTAATTAAAAATAAAGTCATTAATTTTCTATATTAAAAATCATAATTTTTCTATTTATCAGACAAATGCATGCAAACAAGGTACTACCAACTTATTAGTAAAATTACAGGCCAATTTATTTTATTGAATGGGGACATATGAACTCTCACTCAGAATCTTTGATTTTTGTCCATGAAGTCCAATTAATTCAACCCAACTCAGAGCATTTCTGTAAATAAATTTAATTGACATAGGCTGTATCAATCAATTGAACCTAATATAAATATTCTTTATGAAGACAACAGCATAATGATAATCGATATGATCGAAAGTAAGCATAGGCCGGCTCAATGTTGTTAAATTTGTTCCAATACAAATAAATGTGACTGCATTTTTTTTTTCTCTCTCTGGGACAACATTTTTTGGATTTTATTTAAGGACCACACAGGCAATATTGCTATTACAATGGCTTTCGCCGCGGAGGTGGATATTGTTATACCCACCATCAGAAATCTAGACTTTCTGGAAAAATGGAGGTCATTTTTTCTACCATACCATCTTATCATAATTCAGGATGGCGACCCAGACAAGACAACCAAAGTGCCTGAGGGCTTCGATTATGAACTCCACAACCGCACTGACATAATTGAATTATTGGGCCCCAAGGCTTCTTGCATTTCCTTTAAGGACACTGCCTGCCGTTGCTTTGGTTTCCTTCTCTCCAACAAGAAGTATATCTTTACCATTGCTGACGATTGCTTTGTAAGTATGAAATTGTAATTTGTGATCATTTCTCTGGTTAGTTTCTGATGATGGATCACTTGGGTGTGATCAGAAATATCAATCAAAAAACATACACAGTTGAATTCAGAAGTTCACATATATTTTTAATTCAGATTAAGCTTTCAATTTGATGATCGTATGATTGTATTTATAATATAAAATATAATTAAAATTTTGGGAAGATTGTATTATATGAAAGGGAAAATTCTAAACAGACCATCAAAAATTCTATAAGATCATAATAATGTATATGATTTGTAATATGTACATTTTTTGAATGAAATATATTTTCACTCTCGAAAGATAATTATAAATGAATGTAACAAAAATTGGTTTGATAGGTAAGGTCAACCATTAAATTTAAGCTTTGATCCAAGCTATCTATTTGGTGTATACAATTTTCTTGTGGGATCACATGAATTTCTTAATATTTTTGTTGTAGGGTTTTTATCATTTATGTCAAATTTATATTGTTTTGTTCTTGTATATGGGAGCACGAGTCTAAGCTGATATCTTTTTGGCTGAGAGTCAATGACCGAGAGATATTCATTGTGTTAAAATTGCTCCCTGCCTCATTTTTTATGGTGTCAGGGCCTTCCATTGATCAATACTTGATCCATTGCTAATTCATTTAGAACCATTCAACTTCAACAATAAGCAAAGAAAACTTTTTAACATATCAATTTTATTTTATTTTATCAATTATAATATAAATATTGTTTAAATTTTGTACTTTTTGCTTTATAACAAGGATGAAAAAAATGAACAAAAACTTGGCAGTCTTCATAATATCAATTGTGTTATATTTTATGATTTAAAACAGATATTGAAACAGATTGTATGTGTGTTTGTAGGTGGCTAAGGATCCGACAGGAAAAGACATAAATATAGTGGAACAACACTTGAAAAATCTGACACAGCCTTCTACACCATTTTTCTTCAATACCCTTCATGATCCATACCGTGAACGTTGTGATTTTGTTCGTGGGTATCCCTTCAGCTTGAGGGAAGGTGTGCCCACTGCCATTTCACATGGGCTGTGGCTTAACTTTCCTGACTATGATGCACCCACACAGCTTGTCAAGCCATTAGAGAGGAATACCAGGTAAACAGTTAGCATACAGAGGATGACATTGCATATAAATTGATGTTTCTTTTAGTGTTTTCTAAATTCTTTTCTTTCAAGCTGCCCATTGAAATAAGTGGCTCTGTTCATAAACAATACAATTCTGTAATTAAGCATTCAGCTAAACTACACACATAAACTATAACACACACATGCAGGTTGATTTTCCTCTGTTGGCCAATTGAATTCTTTCTTTATGTACCTAATTGAGGCTATAATAGCATTATTTTTTATTAATTATAATGCAACTTTTTATAGATCGGTTAGAATTTGTAACATTTTTATGTTTATTTAAAATATTCATAAAGTGGCTCTGTAATTAAGTGGCTCTGTTCATAAACTATAACACACACATGCAGGTGGATTTTCCTCTGTTGGCCAATTGAATTCTTTCTTTATGTACCTAATTGAGGCTATAATAGCATTATTTTTTATTAATTATAATGCAACTTTTTTTTATTAATTATAATGCAACTTTTTATAGATCAGTTAGAATTTGTAACATTTTTATGTTTATTTAAAATATTGTATCTAGAATGTTTTATCGGGTGATATATTTGTTTTTAACATCTTTTAAGAGTTACACTTTTAAGTTTAGAATCTTATTTGGATTCTGATATCGTGTTAATTTTTATTGACTTAATAAAATTTGAACATAAAACCCTCGTATGATCATGTCTAAAATGTGGTTACTACTTTGAAATGTGACTTTTTTTATGACAATGAATTTTATTCTCCCACATATAAAATTCCACTGCCAACAATTCACCGCAAACAAATTTACGTCCAACAATTCATTGCGATGACAAATTCATCTCATAGAAAATTCACCACCAGCAATTCATATCATATTGCTGCCGGTGAATTTTCCACAAAATGAATTTGTCATGACGATGAATTGTTGGAGGTGAATTTATTGACGGTGAATTGTTGACAATGAATTGTTGAAGGTGAATTTGTTGAGGGTGAATTTGCCTGAAACCATACAATTCACATCTAGCTACTCAATCATATTCTAACCCCAAATAAATGTTTTTAAAAATTTCCAGCCCTAAAAGTTTCCTTAGTATGACATATTTCTATATTTCAAAGTAATATTGAAATGATGTACTAAATTTATTTTGATTTTCAGATATGTGGATGCTGTCACGACAATTTCCAAGGGATCCCTCTTTCCCATGTCTGGAATGAACCTTGCCTTCAACAGAGAATTGATTGGCCCTGCAATGTACTTTGGACTCATGGGAGAAGGCCACCCTATATCTCGTTATGGTGACATGTGGGCAGGCTGGTGCTCCAAGGTATACCATATGGATTCCATTCTAATTTTTTATCAAATCTCTAGTTTTATTATTAATGTTATAATCCCACTACTAAATTGTTGGGGTTGAACCAATAACTTAGCTCATTGCATATAAGTTATAAATAGTTCTTTGGCTCGAATTCTTTTCAAGGTAAGGAAGATTAGATCATGACACTCTTTTAGCTTGACTAGCTCTTTGATGAGATTGTTCTTTGGGGTGATCTTAATTACTTTACAACTTCAATTTAACTAGTTCTTGACTAAAATTGTCTGAGAGGTGATCCTTTTATAAGATTTTAAAGTAAGCTGATTATAGACTTCTTTCTAAATGCAGGTGATTTGTGACCACAAGGGATATGGAGTTAAGACAGGTCTTCCATATGTATGGCACAATAAGGGAAATAGTGCCTTAGTAAATCTGGAGGAGGAGAACAATGGCATCTTCTGGCAAGAAGAGATAGTCACCTTCTTTCATTCAGTTAAGCTTCCTAGGGATGCTACAACTGTTGAACAATGTTATCTTGAATTGGCTAAACAGGTGAAAGCTAAACTTAGCTCGATAGACCCTTACTTTAGTATGTTGGGAGATGCAATGGTAACATGGATTGAGGCATGGAGACAGTTCAATCCCAATTCCAGTAGCATATCAAAGGTTCCTAGTAAAACATTCATTCATAAGAAGTAAAATAAGTATTTTTTTTCTCAAATAAAATATCATAACTATCCACTAAAGTGTGTCATTTAAAAAATAAAATGTTTATTTAATAAAATAAGACATTCATTTAAACAAGTATTGTTATAATAGTGAAAAAATATTATTCTTATGTGTACAATTATTGGGATAGCAATGTACAAGCATTGGAGTCCTTTATATTAATAGTTTGTACTATTGCTCCATATGTGTTGAATATAAAAGCTAGAGATATCAAAAATTTATGGTTACCAATAGGTATTTGGTCCATTTAGGTTGCATATTAATTTTATTTTAAATAAAAATATGATATTCTATAAGCAACAAATGATATTTTTTTGTTCAATTAGTGCGTCCATGATTAAGTTTTAGTTGAATCTTTAAAAAGTCAAATTTTAGACACTTCTCAATAGATGTGCTGTGGCATGAGGCACACCTCCAAACCTTAGTTATAGATAGATAAGAGGCCAGTCCACATTTCAAAAAAAAAAGAAAGTTCTACAATATTCCAGTCAATTGCTACATGCTGACAGAGTTAACCTGCACGACTAATGACCCCTCTGTCCTATAAACTTTTTGATTATCTGATGAAAGTGAACTTTTAACGAACGCAAACCCTGATACACTGACTAAATCAAATACAGAAATCCCACAAAAAAATTCTAATAGCAACACCAAAATTACAAAATTTATCATATAATATCCATAAATTAAACATAGAGTATTCATCATATATATAAATAAATTTTGGGGAAAGAGTTTTCAGATTCAAAATGCAGGTACGATTTACTCATGGAGTTGAAAAGTACAAATACAAACTTTCAGCAAAATATGATGTTAAGGAAAGAAATTGCCTTGTGTGGAATTGGCCCTTGGCTTAAAACAAGATTTTACAGACAGCCTCTAATAATACAACCAAGAAAAGAGAAGACACAAATCTACAAACACTAATTTGAAAGACCAACATCTCCTTTCAATTTGCTAATAGTTCTATGGAAGGGACAATTCAAAAAATTTCAACGGCAGAGTTTTTAATAATTCATTGGTTTCATGAATGTTTTCTAATTAATAGATTTGATTTATAATTTTTTATTTAGAAGTATGTTTTTTAATTGTATTGTAATCTGTTATATAATAGTAGAGATGTCAATATCTTAGATATTTTCATTAAAAAACAAAAATTAGATAAGAAGTTTTAGAAAGTTAGTGATTACATGAATTATTTAGAAATTGCAATAATGACAATAATGACTGCCAACATCATAAATATAAAGAGAAAAAAAATAACTCCAAAAATTTACTTCAAAATCAAATAAATAAAAAATATAATTTGTTACTAGAAATTTCCAGTCCCACACAAAACCTAGATTTGCCAGTCAACTTTATCTTCAAATAATTTTTCAAATGACAACTAGTAGCATTATTGGTATATGTGCAACTTGAAGATATATTGGACAATAGAAGCTATGATCATGATGTATACTTAATGAATATCATGCTTTATTTTGACAATTTTCAAACCACCACAAACAAAAGTTTTTGGTACCTTTTGCTTAATATATATAAAGGGAGTGGCTCTTTTGGCCACATATATGTTTAGCCTATGTCTCCCCACATTTAACTTCTAGATATTGAGTGCTAAAAAAATAGGAGCTTTAATTTTATACATACAAAAAATTCATGAGTTCTGTTAGGGTTTTGGCATGGTTTGGCTTGCATGTTTCTATTTGTGTCAATCCTCTATCCTTGTCATTCATTTCCATACTACATTATAAAGGAGTTTGTTGTATTTGTTACCCTTTTTTTGAGCATTTGTCCTCACCTTTGAATATTTTTTAATATATAAATGGATGCTAGCTATAGTGGCCAAAAAGTTGTTGTATTGTGGGTTTGATGTGCATGACAATGGAATATTTGAAGAGAGTTTGCAAATTCATTCCAAAAAATGGTACACAGGGTAAATCATCTACCCCTGATGTTGTATTTGCCACTTCATTATTTTGATAATGCATTTAAGTAGCTTGAAATTTGTTACTTTGGTAGGATCTTTGGTTTGTAGAATCCCCTCTAAAATCATGCTAAAAGGTTGAGTTAATTCCCCCTATGTCCCTCATGGGCTCCACATCTAGAAACTATTCAAAACCTCACCAAGCTTTTTTCCTTTTTTGTGTTTGAGAGCTGAAATTTGTGAAGGCTATTTTTTAACATGATCCTTGGTGTATTCACAAATTTGTAAGGCTATTTTTTAACATGATCTTTGGTATATTCACAATTCCTTGTTGGTGTTCTCCTCATGGGCATGAGACTTATTATTCCCAAGGAGAATGCCCTTTGAATTAAATTCTAGATGGATTTTTCTAGTCTCCCCTACCTTTCTAATAGTATCTTAATTGTGTTGCAACCTCTTTAGGTAATGTTGTACATGTTAAAAATCAAGATAGATTTTTCCTACTCATCCCCAAAAAAGGGTTTGTGTTGAGGTCCCTTTACCTCTCTAAGATGTGGGAAGGAAAAATCAAAGGATGTGGGAAGGAAAAATCAAGGTCCAACTTTGAAGACTTGTAAAGTTGCACATAGAGTTTGAAGTTTCACATGGAATAAAGGAGGTGAGAAATAGAAATTCGGAATGATAGAGTTTATAAGAATGGATGGAAGAGTTAAAAACTTGTATTTGGGTCCAAATTTTCACAAGCAATGAAGGGTGAGGGAAGCAAAAGGATAGAATAATGGAGTAGGGAAGTAAGATTACAAGAATTACAAACTTACACACAAGGTTTGTTGATGGTGGTTTTAGCACAATCAATATTAAGTAGAATGAATAAACACTCTACTTCTCTTAAAAATATGAGATAACATCTCCAAGGCTCCTTTTACGCTAGGTCTTGACTGTATTAGAAAATCTTAGTTATTTATGTGATTATTTACAAGGGGCCTACGTTGGTAATATCAAATTGGGCAAGATCCATATTCAAGTGTTCTAGATTTGCTAAATGAATGATAAGATATTTGCATTCTTAGATGGGAATATATTATCTAACTCACTTCAAAAACCTAAACTATTCCAAATCCACCCTAAGATTTGTAATAATCCATATATAAACTATTGTAGCTTATCCAAGTTTAAAATACGATAAAAAAGATAGTTAAGCTTTAAGAGAATAAAATGAAAATAACATGAACCAATGACATTAACAAACAATGATTAGCTTTATTATATTTCTTAGATCTAAATGGTCTAATTATATTCAAGAGACCAATTCTACAATGGTTAGTATTCACATAGCCATCCAAAATATCAATGCACGCATCTAGGGAAAATTGTGATGTAAATAATTTTTTGAATTCAATATAATTTTGAGCCACCATATTTCATGTATATATCCAATAAAAAATTCTATAATAAACACAATAAAAAAATATCATCAAGTTATTCAAATTAAAGAACTAAATCAAAACATATCATCACCAAGGTTGGAGCACTTTAAACATAGTAGGCGTGATCCTTCATTAACTTGAAAATAAATTATGAATATAATATATAGAACTTAGGATTTGCACACTCAAATTGTTTTCTAGTTCATTGGTATGAAAAATGTCAACAACCTTACACTATCCAAAAGAAAGAAACTTATAGTTAATCTTGGATATTAATTCCTAGATATGCTAGCCTTATTCTCCAAAATTTCCACTTGGATCCAAATTATAATTGAAGTTCTAAAACTACACAAGTATTCTAAAGAGTTTCATGAGGCATGCCAATCATTGGGGATAATGCCTTTATTTTCACAAAAAAAGAAAAATCAATGCACTCATAGAGAGTGCACTTATTGAGTTTCAAATTGATACTTGAACTCTTTGAGGGTAGTTTGAGTGATGTTGGAATTGGGCATGACTATATATTGGAGTCTAATCTTCTTGGAGATTAGAGTCTTCTAGTTTCTTCTCTCACTTCTTTGATTTTTAGAACTCGATCTTGGAAGATATTACAATTACCTTTAACTCTCATGAGCTCATCAATATGAATTTATATTATTGCCCCATAACAAATGCAATGAATTCCTTAATAATAACCTCAACAAAGAAAATCTTACTAGGATTCTTCTAGAAAGTGTAGGTTAGCCTCAACAAAATTTTCTCACTATCATGGCTGCAATTACAACATCTCTAATCATGATGCATGCACCAATCAATCCTCTTATTCTCTTAGGCATTTAGGATGCAATTGTTGGAAGTTCGATGCTTCCACCTCTCGATCAGTGTGGACCACGTGATTCACGACATGGTTTAACAACCTCCTATGGATCTTTAATCTGGGATGGTAGTGGATTCTTGATAGGTCGACCTTTTGGGAATAACGACCTACTCAACTCCTAACAAGTGGTATCAGAGTGGGGGTTGTCGGTTCGAATCCTGTGGTCGCACTGGGGGGATTGTTGGAAGCTCAGCGCTTCCACCCCTCAGTTAGTGTTGACCACATGATTTGTGACATGGTTTAACAACCTCCCGTGGATACTTAATTTGGGATGGTAGCAGATTCTTGACAAGTTGGTCTTTTGGGTATAACGGCCTGCTCAACTCCCAATGACAATATACCATCCATGGGTAGAAATCATTGGTATTAGGCTGCCCAAAGACCTTACTATGAGAGTGATCATATCTTTGGCATCATCTTGGAACTCACTCTTGTGGACCACCTTAGCCATTTTTGCAGCTCAATTTCCTTTAGTTTGTATCAATAAGTTATTTATAAAATTCATAGCTAATGTGGTGTAGATCTCATAGTATTTGAGGGCCTCCTTCATGTTTATTTTTCATACTAGACATATGTGGGGATCCTAAACACTCTCTAACTATTTTTTGAATTGATGTCTAGGATAGTTAGCTTGCATGGCCAAATACATTTATTTTTCTTTGATTATAAGCTTTGGCATAGGCCAAAACAAGATTTGGAGATTGGGCAATGATAGAAAATGCAACAGCTTGAACCAAGCCAAACTTGGCCATGCATTGAGCCATGAAATCTCTATCTCCTTTTGTATTATCCCTTTATAGAAACTCTTGAATGTTGACATGGCCTAAATTAGTGTGTTTGATGTATGTGTATCTATGTGAATAAGAATGTTCTTAAGTTTAATGCCAAAACTTAGGGTCAATTATCTTCTTTTTTCAAAGGTACATTAGAGTGCAAATCAACGAGGTGAATAGATTGACTTTCAACCATGAAGGTGAGCCAATCAGGCCTGGATTTGCATTCTTGGGGCCTTGGAAATGGATTGAAAATGATTTGTTATGATTACCCTAATTATAATATATCCCCTAATATGAAAAATGCAAGATCTCCATGATGTGCAAACTGAAATAGAAACCTGCAAGAAGATATCGGAAGTGTAGAGGATTGTGTACCTGTCACCAGAAGTTGGACTAGAGTGTTGAAGTAGGACTGGGTCACCCATGGGAAAGTGGGTATTTGTAGGGAACTTCTGCTCTATTTTTGGGGTCCTCTGATGAAAGATCTAAACTTTTAATTTCCAGTTGCAGAATTATCAAAATATTGTTGGATAAATCTGTAATTGAGTTCTGTGGCTTAACAAGATGTAGGGCTTCAAATGCAACAATGGACCATTTGTCTTCAATCTATCCTCAATCCTCTTCAACCCTAAAACCTACACATTCAAAGAGAGGGAAAATGCTGGGCCATTTAGGGGCTTTCCTTAGTCAAACCTCATGTAAGTGTTTCCACTTCCACAATGGCAATGCCAATGATAAAATGCTAATGGATAGGAAGGAATGATGAAATCACAAAGTGATACAACTCTCCACCCTTCAATGGCTTCCTTGAAGGACTAAAATCATACACATCACCTTAAGGTATTGATCTTGCTTGATTGGTTTCTTGAATGCTTTGGAGACCTACAAAAATGTTATCCTTCACAAAACAGTGATAAGATGATGAAGACAACACTACTTGAAACCCACATAAAACACAACAATAGATACCAACACAGAAGATACAAGACATAAAATAACTCACATTCAATTATTTTTAGAAAATGAAATTACAGATTCAACAATTACATTGTTACAGCCTCGTGAGCTTGATTCATTACAACAAAATCAACTCTAAAAGAAAACTATTATTTGGAACCACAATCTGCACTAATGGAGCCACCTTCTACAACCCCCACGTAACCCTTTTATTTTACCCAATAATCGCCCTAGAATGTTCTAGAAAGTGTAACTTTTCCTTTTGTTTTGGCTTAAAAGTCCTGCCACTTGATTTCTTGCCTAGGAAGATATTTTAATGAAATTCAATTTTTAGTGGGGCAAATTCATGGAGCCATAACTTTTGATTTGGGTGTCCGATTTGCTATTATAATATATCATTGGAAATCTCTCAAAGAGATCTACAACATCAAATCGATGAAAGATCGTTTTGTCCACTTTCTAAGCTATTTTAGGGCTTATAAGGTTTTCATAGTTGAATTTGAAGTTGTATTGGAGAAATTTCTCGAGACGAAAACTTTAATATCTCCCAAACTGTACAGGGTATTGAGACGATTCTTCTGCCATCAGAAATGTTTTTCATTTATGCTCCTTGGGCTAAATTTTCAGGTCCATACGAGCCCATTTAGGCTGACTTACTAAAAATAGTAAGTGACCATTTTTTACCTTTTTTGACTTCCGACTGTCTTACAACCCTTAACTGCCATCATGGGACTCAAAAAAACTAAAGAAAATAAGGAAAAAAACATTTTTTTGGGTGATGCAAGATTGCCCCTACACCACTAGATGCTCCTACATTAGACACCTAGGATAATTTGAGAAGTGACTCTCAGGAGTTAGAGGGGAATCAAGACGATTAACCTCAACCTCAAACAACCATGATGAATCTTCAACAAGCCTTCCTCTCTATTTCACCAAGTATACATATTGTCTGTTTCTTGTGCTTCTCCCCACACGACTATCCAAAATTTCTTCTATCTCCTCCTTTTCTAAAGTAGGTGATGGAATATTCCACTATGCTTCTATTTTTTCTTCATCAAGTCCTCCTTCATGATATTCTGTTAAATTTTAAATGTTAAACACAAGTGAAATATGAATTTCATCAGACAACTCTTCATATGCATTTCCTAAATCATGCTTCTGCAGGATCTTGCATGGTCCAAACTTCTTCATCTTTAACTTCTTGTATGTACCAACTAGAAACCTCTCCTTTTGCAAATGAACCATGACTTCATCTCCTACCTATAACTCCTTATACCTCCTTTTTTGATCTACCTTAGCCTTATATTGTGAGTTCATCTTATTGATATGTTTCTTCACCTCTTCATGCAAATTCTTCAGGCGCTCAACAAAATCTTCAACCTCAGTACTACTCTTCTCCCCCTTATCCATCTTTCTCAGTTTAGAAGCAGTTCTTGGACTACTCCCATACACAATCTGGAATGGCGATTTACCAGTGCTCCTGTTGACAAAATTGTTGTAAGAAATTTTTTCCTGTGGTATAATCAAATCCCATCCCTTGGGCTTATCTCCTACTAAGCATCTTAGTAGGTTACCCAAACTCCTTTTCACCACCTCCATTTGTCCATCAAATTATGGATGGTGTATAGAAATGGACTTCAAAGATGTCTTCAACTTCTTCCATAGTTTCCTCCAGAAATAACCAACAAATTTGGTATCTATGTATGAAATTATACTCTTTGGTAGACCATGTAGTCTCACCACCTCTCTAAAAAGCAACTTCGCAACATGAACAACATCATTGGTCTTATGACACAGAATGAAATGTGCCATCTTTGAAGATCTATCCATCACCACAAATATGGAATCATGCCCTCTCTGTGTCCTTGGAAAGCCAAGAAAAAAACCCATGGTAATGTCCTCCCATGGCCTCTCAGGTACAGGTAATGGTTGATATAATCTAGTATTCTGACTTGTTCCTTTCGCCATCTAACATACCCTACAACTTTGCACAAAATTCTTCACATCTTGTTGTAACTGTGGCCAATAATAATTCTCACTAACAAGAGCAATGGTCTTATCTCAACCAAAATGTCCAACCAATCCTCCACTATGCTTCTCCTTGATTAGATTCTCTCTCATAGAACTCCTTGGAATGCACAATTGGCTTCCCCTAAACAACATCCCATCTTGGATTAATAGATTCAACCATCTTGTCCTATCTAATGTAACAAGTTCCAAATAATCCTTCCAAGCTTTTGTAAAGTCTATATCTTCAGGATACAAACTCTTGATTTCATTGAACCAAACAACCTCTATATTCATTTCTATCAACAAATTTTTCTTTCTACTCAAGGAATCTACAACTTTGTTTGACCTTTCACTCCTATGCTTCAAAACAAAAGTATAACTGCAAAAAATCAACCCATTTTAAGTGCATTTGATTTAACTTTCCTTGACTATTGAGATACTGCAAAGCCTGGTGATCAATATATGAAAAAAATTCTTTTGGAAAAAAATAGTGTTTCCATTTCTTCATATCCTGAACTATAGCATAAAACTCTTGATCATAGACAAAATATTTCTTCTTAGCATCATTCAAATTCTCACTAAAATAGGCAACAAGATTACCTTCTTGACTCAAAATAGTTCCTATGGCATTGCCACTAGCATCACAATGTACCTAAAAGACCTTATTGAAATCCAAAAGTGCCAAAATAGGTTGCTTTGTGACTTTCTTCTTCAACATATCAAAACTCTTTGTTGCTCCTATAGTCCATTTAAAATCATTTCTATCCCCTCTCATTGCTTCAGTTAGAGGTGCACAAATACTACTAAAATTCTTAATAAAATTTCTAGACAAACTTGCTAGACCATGAAGTGATCTTACCTCTGTAACACTTCTCAGGGTAGGCCATTCAATGATAACTCTCACCTTCTCTAGATCCATTTTAAGACCCTTTGTTGAGACAACAAATCCCAGATACACCAACTCTCTCTTCACAAAACTTAATTTCTTCAAATTAATCAACAACTTCTCCTCCCTTAGCTTCCCAAAAACTCTTCGGATATGCATCAGGTGCTCCTCCAATGTCTTACTAAAAATAAAATATCATCCAAATAAAAAATTAAAAAAATTCCTAAAATTCTTTCAATACCTCATTCATAAGCTGCATAAATGTGTTTGGTGCATTGGTTAGCCCAAAAGGCATGACTAACCATTCATATAAGCCCTCCTTGGTTTTGAAGGTTGTCTTCCATTCATCTCATTCTCTAATCTAAATCTGGTGATATCCACTCTTCAAATCTATTTGTTGATAATCAAAATTGCTCTTCTCCGACAACCTTATGGGAAATTCAGCGAGTGGGGGACCAATTTGTGCCTCACTGAATGACCTCTGAGATTTTCATAGAAAGCCAAATATTCTTTGTGTTTGGGGAAAAGGTAGAAAGAAATGCGAATAAAACATAAAAATGGCAATGTGCCAAAGCTTTTACAACATTTCAAACCTTAACTATTCCTTATAACTGATATGATAGACACAAAATGCTACAACCCCTTCATTGTTCAGAAGATAACGAGCAACAAAGGCTAGAAAAAAAGCACAATACAGTCTTTCAAATCTTCCTATGAGAAGCACCCATTAAGGTCCAATCAGACATAAGAAAATTCTAAAGATTAACATAAATATGTAGAAATTTATAGAATCTTTCTTCCTTCACAACATAATATGGAAAATGGAAAACCCTTTACAAAAAATGGAAAGTTCAATAGACATAATCCCGTTTTTGAAAGTTAGCATTTAACATAGAAGCTTAACAACATGTAAATTAGCTATCTGAACTACCAATGCAAAATTTTAACACAGTGCCTTCAATATGAATGGAATACATAAAATAATTTTGACAAAGGCCATAGCATGCACAATTTCAAAGATTTCTCCCAAATAGATCAAACATCCATGATATATAAACTGAAAACAAAGGTTAGATGCCAATCCGATGATAGTTTGAATTAAAATATAACATGCCAGAGAGAATAGTAATATTTTGTAAAGACCCTTCTACTTCTGAGAAAATAGAAGCTCCCTAATAGATCTGTATCCTTTGAAAATATTTTTGAAGAAAAATTTCTAACTTTTCTAACTAATGTTGCCACCCCCTATTTATAGCCAGAAGAAGAGAACACCACCACAAACATTCTAGAAGCAGAAACTATCAGATGCTTGAACCTAATAGCTCACAATCTGATCTTAGATTTTGATTAGATCACAACAATCTTCACTCATTAAGTCTCAACTGCTTCATTTAATGGCTTCAAATATTTTAGCAAAGATAACTGTCAGAAAAACAATCAGATTTAACACAGCCTAGCAAAAATCTGATCGATCAACCATAGAGGTTAATGACACCGACTAGAAAGTTCCATCTTGAAAGTAAGATGCCTGTCGTTCTTCCCTATAAAATTTTCCCAAAAGGTCATTTCGCAAACATACAAACTACCTGATGCAAATAGATGATGTGTCAAGCGAGCGAGCAATCTCAGACTTGTGAGAATAGCTTTGAAGAAAATCCTCACCAAGCTGACACATACCCTAATTCATGCCCGAAAGGAAAGTGATATGTATATAAAGTCGCACAACCACCACATGACACATTACATGTCTTTATGTAGGAGAAGTCCTCATCCTTTGGGGGCGGATTCATCCTGAAGTAGAAAAGAGTAAGGGCCAAAAACTGAAGAAAAGTTTAAAGGAAAAATTGCTTTACACTATCTTTGTGAAGTACTCAGCTTCACTCAAACAATCCATGGTGTCATCCATCCTCAGCAAGGGAAATCTATACTTGATAGTAATCTTATTGATAGCTTAGGAGTTTGTACACATCCTCCATTCTCCATTCTTCTTTGGTGCTAGTACCATAGGTACTGCACACATAATCAAACTCTCTTGAATCAATCCCTTCCGTAACAACTCTTGCACTTGTCTATTCAACTCTTCATTCTTTGCTAGAGCCATTCGATGGGTTGCCTTATTTGGAAAACTGTCACCAAGAATAAGATCCATTTGATGGTTAATCTTCCTTACAGGAGCAAACCTTTAGGTACGTTATCAGAAACAATATCCTGAAACTCATTCAACAAATCTGCAACCTCTACAGGTACCTCATTAGTATCTGCTTTTTCAACTCTAGGGATTAATGTAAAACACATATACTCATGCCTCATACCTTCTAGGAACTTTCTTCCATCAATCGAACAAATTTTGTCATTATCGCATGCCTTTTCTTTTGCCTCCCTCAGGGATTTCAACTTATGACAAACTCCATCCTTTGTCAAGGAATAGGTGTTAGCATGTCCATTGTGCACCACTCACTGATCAAACTGCCATGGTCTACCTAACAACATATGACAAACATCCATAGGCATAATATCACACAATACATCATCATGGTAATTTCCAATCTTGAACTTTACCAGACATTGTTCATTTACCAAAGTTTTATGGTCCTTCTACAACCAAGCAATCCGGTATGGATTCAGATGACTTCTCCTCTCCAACCACAACTTACTAACCATCTCTTTTGAAATAGGGCTATCAGTACTACCTCCATCAATAATAACATTGCAAACTTTACCTTCACACTTACATCTATTACGAAACAAATTCTTCCTTTGATTTGGTTCTTTCTTCTCATTCAACAAGGCTCTTCTAGTAACAAGAACCTCTCCTCTTTTTGCATCCTCAGAATGTGAAGATCAAAATTTTCATATACATGTGGAACTTGTGCATTACTCTTAGGTCTTCTATTTTTCCTTCCTTGATGTTGAGGACACTCATAGGCTCTATGTCCTTCTTCTCTGCATTGGAAATAGGTTCCATGAAAGCCTCCTCTTCTCGGTCCTCATTCAGATCTTCCTCTTCCTCTTTGGTCTCCATTATTTTGATCATGAGGATGGTAGGTGTTATCTCCTTTATGGTTTTGGCTGATACTAGATCCTTCACCCTTCTTTTGATCTTCATTTTGACCTCCATATGACCGTCCACTAGTCTTTCCACCACAACCTCTTTGCTTGCTTTCAAACCTTCTATTCAACTTTTCTTCTACCTTCAAAGAAAACTGATATGCATCTTCAATGGTAGATATTCTAACCAAACCCAACTCTTCTTGAATACTTGGATTCAACCCATTTATGTAATGAGAAAATTTTTCCTTGTTGGCCTCAGAATGGCTTGTTCTAATCAAGAAATGGTAGAATTCTTCTATATACTCCTTGACAAATTTTCTCACTTTTTTTAACCCTTACGTCTTCTTCAACAAATCTATCTCATAGTCCACAGGAATTAACTATCTTTTTAATTTGTCCACCATCCGGTCCCATCTGGTTATTTTCTCTTTTCCTCTTCAATTTCTTTCTAGTTGTACCTCTTTCCACCAAATATTCGCATGACCCTTTAGCTTGGTCTTTGCAAATTTGACCCTCTCAAGATCTTCCACCTCCTCATACTCAAAGTACTCCTCCATATCGTTGATCCAATAAATCAAATCTTCTAGATTAAGATTTCTAGAAAATGTAGAAACATTGATCTTTGGCCTTTTCCCAATCTTAGAGATGGCCTTAAATAATCTGACTTACGCTAGATCTACTGTATCTTGTTCTTCTTCGAACTATTACTCATTTTCAACTTCATCTTCACTTTCATCTCCTCTTCTTGGTTCAAACCCTCGACGTAGCTACTCTTACATTGCTTGAACTTGTCTCTACAGGGCTCTAAAACCCTCTTTTGGTACAATAACATTTCTTCCACCACCATGATTTCTTTGCGGAGGCATTCTGATCGCTTTTCTCAGAAACCCACAACTATAAGTCCTAGTGTAAACTGCCTCACGTTTGGTGATCTATTTATGTTGGAGTAAATAGATCATTATCTGATAATTAATTAATTATCAATTAACTATTAGAGGCTTCTTTACTTTAGTTCACTTAAGCTAAACTTAGGAGTTGATGTTTAATCTTTAGTTTGATTCTTATTATTAAATTGGACTAAATTTAGGGCAAGTTGTCTCATTGCATGAGATTAAAACACTTTTCACTATCTTGTTAATCTGCATGTAGGGTTTGCTTGTGCATTGCTTATATAAGCATGCACATTAATTTGTAATATTAATTCAAGCTATCTGCATCAATAATAATTCTCAGGTTATTAAGCACAATCTTGCTTTTGATCTTCTTTATTGTGATAGGTAATTGCTTGCAGGTGTTTCGTGGGAGTTGTGGATTGAATGAGTCAATTCTAACATGGTATTAGAGCCCAGATCTACAGCCCCCTATTCAATATCTGGAGGGATCTGACCTTGAGCAATTTTTTGGTACATCCTGGAGCAAAACGAGCCTCACCATCACATCCGGGCTGACCAAAAACGTTAAGATCACTTGTCATTTTTCTCAAATCTGAGCAATTGCAATGAAAGGAAATTTTTTTTAGAGGTATGCAAATCTGTACAGATCTAGGTGCCTCGATTTGCATGCACAGGTACAAAGGGCTATTCTAGTTTTTAAATTTTTTACCATTGATAAAAAAAATTAGGGTTTTCATTATTTTTCCTGCAAAATCAAAAAAATATTATCAAATATTTGTTTTAAAAAAAATCAAAAAGCAATTTTTTTTTTTGAAAAAAAGCACCAAAAAAATTAAATCAAAGCCCTAGCAGGGGGTCATACCCTTGTGTAGGTCGTACTGCGGTCACCTCAAAACCACAGACCTGCAGTGAACAGGCGAGCCCCATACAGGCTGACGGTGGTATTGAAGGCATCAGCTTCACAACACGACAGTGGCAAGAAAAAGGCAGCGACCCTTTGAAAATCAGGCCGGCTAGCAAAAACAAATTCGACACTTATAAAAGTCTTAGGTGGCTATCAAAACAACCTGGTGGTCAGTCAAAGTTTCTTGTCGACCTAACCTAGTCAAGAATCTTCGGGGAAATCCAACGAAAATTTTGGCAACCTTGACTTTTCAGGGAACTGCCAATTTTTTTTCAAGCAAGAGGCATTTTTTTGCATTGGTGGTTGGTTGGATGTCAACTTTAAGCTCACAGGTTATTGACGTCATCATGATGTCAGGATGACATCATCCGTACAGTCACTTGCATAGCCCCCTTCCCAGGCCCCATTTTCCCTAAAGGAGCATTTTTTTTCTTTTTGGCATAACTTAGGCATACGGTATTGATATTTTTCTTTATTTCTATGGACTCATACCTACACCAAACACACCAAGGAGTTTATCAACATGGGGTATCATCAGAGATGATATTGTAGGGGTTATATGCTCTAATGTTGATCTTGACACTATGTATGTTATATTAGACATTGAATATCCCCACATACTTTGGACACGACTTTGGGAGATCCTTGGAGACCCTCATATCTCTCCATACCTAGAGGATCCTATTGCAGATTATCTCTTCCCTCTTGCAGATGCAAATTTCATACCTTTTGATGACGATACTTTAGAGGAGCTTGAGTATATCATAGGTCTTGCATGTTCCGACGGTTCAAAGACTTTTCTTCATGTTCCCACTCTTCAGATCAAGACTACAACATCTGTTGTTGTTCCTTATCAACAGTAAATCACCACCTCTTTGGCCCCTATTAGTTCAATGCAACAGGACATCATACATCTTCTATACATAGCTACTTGGGATTCGTATCTTGTAGACATATCATCCTTGTTTGTAGAATCCTATATTTCAGATCTGGAGGATTACTTTGAGGACATTCATCTCCTCTTTTTTGACAGCCACATCACCATTGTTGGCCCATCATCTTCATCACCTTTGCAGATTGTTCTATATCAGTCATCACATGATTTTAGATCAACATCATCACTTTATGATATGTGGATACATGAGTAGTTATCATACACACACATCATCTAGATTTGGATTCCAAAATCACCCATTCTTTTGTATTGGCTTCTCCAATCACCAGTGGATCCTTTTCTTCCTAAGGGGAGAAATGTTGTTTGTAGGCAGTGGATCATATTTTATCTTTAGACATTCATCCTTGGTATGAGAGCTATTTCATTATGGGAAGATTCATATCCTCATTTTCTCTCCCCTATCAAGGGGACATCCATTGCACTTGTATGACAAAAGCAGTCCTTGGTGGGTCACATTGAGTCCTTATATCCTTATTTCACTAGTGTGGTCATTTCTTTTTCTCTCTTTTGGAGAGGAGCTTTTTCCCATGCGGTTTTCTCTTTTTCTCTAGTTATGAGAGATTTCAATTGCTTATTCATGGGTACCTCATCAGGCCTTGTAGCTAGGACCATTCTGCATTCATTTAGCTTCCTTTATTAGTAGTTTAGTTTCTCCCTAAGTTAATCTTGAGGGGGGTGTTGGAGTAAACAAGTCATTATCTGATAATTAATTAATCATCAATTAATTATAGAGGCTTCTTTACTTTAGTTCACTTAAGCTAAACTTAGGAGTTGATGTTTAATCTTTAGTTTGATTCTTATTATTAGATTGGACTAAATTTAGGACAAGTTGTCTTATTGCATGAGATTAAAACACTTATCACTATCTTGTTAATCCGTATGTAGGGTTTTCTTGTGCATTGCTTATATAAGCATGCACATTCATTTGTAATATCAATCTAGGTTGTTTGCATCAATAATAATTCTTAGGTTATTGAGCACAATCTTTCTTTTGATCTTCTCTATTGTGATAGGTAATTGCTTGCAGGTGTTTCATGGGAGCTGTGGATTGAATCAGTCAATTCTAACAATTTACACACTCAGAAAAACCCACTCTAATACCACTTGATGAGGGTTACACCACTTGAACCCCCACACAAAACACAACAATAGCTACCAACACAGAAGATGCAAGACAAAAAATAACTCACTTTCAATTATTTTTAGAAAATGAAATTACAGATTCATAAATTACACTGTTACAGCCTCATGGGCTTGATTCATTAGAACAAAATCAACTCTGAAAGAAAAAACTATTATTCGGAACCATAATCTGCACTAATGGAGCCACCTTCTACAACCTCCACTTAACCCTTTTATTTTACCCAATAACTGCCCTAGAATGTTCTAGAAAGCTTAACTTTCCCTTTTGTTCTAGCGCCAAAAGTCCCACCGCTTGATTTATTGCCTAGGAAGATATTTTAATGAAATTCACTTTCTAGTGGGGCAAATTCACGGACCATAACTTTTGATCTGAGTGTCTGATTTTCTATTATAATATATTGTTGGAAATCTCTCAAAGAGATCTACAACGCTGAAACCATCAGAGATTGTTTCATCCACTTTCTGAGCTATTTAGGGGCTTCTAAGGTTTTCATATTTGAATTTGAAGATGCATTGGAAAAATTTCTTGGGATGAAAACTTTAATATCTCCATACCATACAGGGTATTGAGATGATTCTTTTGCCGTCAGAAATGCTTTTCAATTCTGCTCCTTGGGGTAAATTTTTAGGTCCATACGAGCTTGTTTTGGTTGACTTACTAAAAATAGTAAGTGACCATTTTTCACCTTTTCTGACTTTTGACTATCTTAAAACCATTAAGTGCCATCATGGGACTCAAAACAACTAAAGAAAATAAGGAAAAAACTTTTTTTTGGGTGATGCAAGATTGCCCCTACACCACTGGATGCTCCTACATCATAACATGAACACACATAAACTCAAATAAGATTTGACATGATGTTAGGATCTTGAATTGCTACAATAATGCTCTAAAATGTTGCTCTTGACTTTCTCTTGACAATAATTTTTTCTCTATGAATGCTTCTTAATTCTTGTTAGATTTCAAATGATGCAATAACTAGGCATTTATAGGCATTTCTCTAATTCTCCAAGAATTAAATCCTGATAGTCAATATTTGAATTTTGAATTTTGAATGTTAAAATGGCCACTCTAACATATTACAAATTGGTCCTCGACAGAATAGGGGGACCCATTTTCCCTTGGGCAAATGGGTTGTGGCTCAATTCTCTAAGACATTTAGTAATGAGGACAAAATATTAATTTATTACATTTCTTCAATGCTTGTAATCTCTTGGAAAGTGTTACAAATGGGCTATGGAATGTATAATTTTAGGAAATTGGGGTCCCAATTAGGCTCATTAATTTAGGGGGAGCAAAGCATAGTGTAAAATTGTCATGGGTGGCAATTTACGATGCTATAGTCTATTCATGTAAAGAAATCTTAAATGGAGGAAGGTAGCATTTGTATTCAAACTTCATTTCTTTAGCTTGATTTTTCCCTCCTTGCATTAGTATTGTCTGAATATAAGAAATCCATTTGTTGTTCTAGTTGAGTATTGTATAATACAAATAAAATTTAACATTTTTTCATATTTTTTCAGATATTATCATATTGAGAACACTTAAAAAATGATATAAAGAACACAACAAAACAAAATCATGATTAATTTGAAAATTGGAGGAATAAGCATCTCAGAGAGTATCAAAGTTCTAGCATCATGAATACTTGTAAAGGAGTAGTTTAGGGTTGGTAAATCTAACATCCCAATAGAATATGCTTAATAAACTTCTAAACATATTAGGATTATACTTTGAGGTAGTCACTAAATGAGTGCTCAAATAAGGGAACTCCAAAAGTTTGACTCCAAAAATAGCTTACCTTTAAAAGTGTTAGGATAAAAATTTAGGAGGACCACTAAATAGATACTAGGATAAATAAAATTTAAAATTCTAATGGGAAGTTGACATCAATATGATGTAAGCATGTCATAAGCATGATGCCACCAACTAGATCAAGATTAGACTTTAATGGAAATGCAAATTCAGTATTTGGATAAGAAAACTCTAAAAGTTTAAAAGTATAATGTGAGGATGATGTCAACATGACTTAATCTTGACATAAGCATGATGTAAGCATGACATCACTAAATAAATTCAGAGTGGACTTGGTAGGAAACACTAATTTGATACTTGAATAAGAAAAATCTGAAAGTTTGATGAGAGGATGACGTTGGAATGAAATTTTTGTGACATCATTAGGAATATTATGTCATCATGACATCATCATGAAAAACCATTAAGGGAAACTTGAAAATCCAAAAATAAATTGCATTGAATTATACCAAGGTTAGACTTCAAAACAACCACTAATGGGGTACTAAGGTAAAGGAACTCTAAAAATTTGATTCTAAAAGGATATTACATTAAGATATATCACAACCAGACTTCAAAAGGGACACTAACAAGGTACCTAAGTCTATAAAACTCTAACCCAAGAGGATATTGCATTGAAACTTCATTGAGATCAAACCCCAAGAGGGACCCTAACCAAGTACTTTAGGCAAGGGAGCCCCAATATCTTGAAACCCTAACAAATATAAAATTTTCTAAGTATAAAACATGTTAAGCTCTAGAGGCACAAGATTTAGGATTTTGAGGGTAGGAATACCATGCAGGTGAAATCTAAAGGCCTAAAAAATTGATGACATCATGCTAATGTTACTAGGAAAAATGATTCCCAACTCTAATGGATGAATCTATCAAAGGGAAATAATCTAAGAAAAAGGGCACACAAAGAATGGCCCATGACCATAAAATAGGGAAAAACAAAAGAAAAAATGAAACTAAATAAAAATAAAAAAGAAAATGCAAAAATAAAAACATGAGAGAAAACACACTAAAAATAACAAACAAATACAACTAAAAGAAAAAACCATCTAAAAAAAACAAAACAAGGACCATCAAACTGTAGCTAGGATTTTCAACAAGAATGCTCACAAATGCAACATCATGCACACACACATAGAAGGAAATTTGAACCTTTCTCACTATGCTACTAGAAAATCCAACTTAGAATTACAAATGAGCATAGATGAGGGTTTTGAAGTTGCAAAAGAATGCAAGAAAATAACAAAAAATATAGATAAAAAAATGAAATGAGGAATAAAATGGGAAAATGCATGAGTGAGTAGTTCGCTATTAATTATGAGCTAGAGACATAGGTTGGGATGATGTTATCATATAGGCATTAAAGTTTTGGGAATGGTCTAACAAGCATGTTGGGATGAACAAATTTAATTTTTTTGATAATAGTATATCTTTCAGGGATGCCATAGAACAAATGCTTTAAGGATCAATTTTGAAAGTGTAACAAAAGACAACATTCTCAAATAACTAAGGTAGAAACTAGGAAAAGTAAAATAAAAAACAAAAGGAAAAATACAAAAAAAATCAAAAGGACACAAAGGGGACACAAGGGAAGCGAATAAACAAAAAAGGAGGTGTCCCCACTTTGACCTTGGTTTAAAATAATGGGGTGTAGATGCAAGGCGCAACAAGGTCTAAAGTTCTACAAGAAAGGAAAGAGCATAAATAAAAATGATAAAATAGTAGAGAAGGGAAGTGGGGATGCAATAATTTCAATAAATCACATGGGGTTTGAAGTTTTAAAAGCAACGAAGGAGATGTAAATTAAAACAATGGAATGGCTAAGAAAGGATGAAAGAATTGTAAACATGGATGTGACATTCAAAATTGCACATGGGATCTAAATTTTTACAAGAAACAAAGGAAGTGGCAAGTAGACGTTGGAATGTAACTTGTAAAATTTATAAAAAAAAACATGTGGGGTTTGAATTTTTTCAAGGAACAAAGGAAGTGAACACCAAGATGTAACTTGAAAAAGTTGTAAATGTGCTTGTGGTGTCCAAAATTATATAAGGAATAAAGGGAGTGGGTGTTGAACACCCAAAATATTGAGAGGGGGGGTGAATCAATATTGTTTGAAATCATTTAATCATTTAAACATTCAATCCACATAGTAGATTCAATTTGCAGTAAGAAAGGAAATCATGAAAGCAACCATCAAAGTACATAACACATGAACACTAGATTTTTACGTTGAAAACTGAAAATGGGACAAACCACGGTGAGGGTTAGCTCACAATATATTATAACCAGTTATAAGATATTACAAAAATGCTCATTGCAGGTGGACTCACTATCCTAGTGGACTCACTATGCATAGAAAGAAGAAAAGCTAGAAGAGAGTGGTGGCACACAACCAATATTTGAACTGTTACTATTGCATCTACAATATGCATGAATTATAGTTCCATTGAAGCTCAATACACTGACTTTACACACTTCATATTGATGTCACTAACTCTTTGTTCTGCTTTGCATTCACATCATATTCATATAGTTTGCATCAACTACACATCACATTACATCTCTTATCCAAAACACCAAAAAATATCTTACATATATATCCTTTTCATCCACAAACATTTACAACATCAATTAGGTCAGCCTAATTAGATGTATTATACAAAATATAACTTGTCTGCCCAAAAATACTTCATGCCACAAACAAAATTATGAAAAAATCACATAGGTCAACATGGACCTATATTAGATCCCACATAATACATCAACACTTATTTAAACATTGTAATACTTAAAACTTATTAGGTCGACATCGGTAATGACCTAACATCAAAATTCATCAACTATTCAGCTTCAAATCAGCATGCTGGCCTCAAAACTTCATGCAACTTGGAATACATACTCTACTAACACTTGTAAATCCTCCCACAAATCCACAAATCCAGATACCAATTCGTGGAGTGATGCAGATCCTCCAAAACATACATATTGTATTGGTAACACTATAATTGCCAGATTGAAACTTCTGTCATCCATAACTTCAACACCAAAGATCAAAACACTGTGAAAATTTGGATTTAGATTCTTCAAACATCCAAAAGAGTTACATCAAAACCACAAAGTGAGATTCTACATACTAGACCAATGTGGATCAAAATATTGGATGTCATGTACACTGAAAACATTGTTTTGACACTTAGTCCATTTTCCCTTTTATCTATCTTCACTAGATTAAACCTTCTTCCAAATATCCATTGGATAATCACCTTCAAACATGTTCAAGCTATATAAAATGAGATCTTCATACTGTATCACAATGTTGACAGCAATGACAACATTGTACTACATGTTGTAAAACTTATGCTCATACCTTATGCTTATATCTCATGCTCATGTTGCCAACAAACATATCCGTGACAAACTCTTTATTCTTCCAAAAATCTCCCCCTTTTTCATTGATGGAAAAGTGCCTCAACTATCTCTCAATACTACTTTCTCCCTTTGACATCAAGGGAAAAGGGCACATACTTATGTTCTTATATACCGAAACTCTCCCCCTAACTGATATGTACATAAATACAAGAGAGTAACAAATTGAAAACTTTACTAACTCCCCCTAAGGGTGCTATCCAAAACAAAAATTGCACTAGAAAATTTTCCTATGACATCCGCATATATACATTGAAATCTAAAGCCACAAATTGAAATGCATAAAAATAAGTATAAATACTTAGAAGAAGTATTTTACACTTGTAGCTTTTTTAGGTGTGCTTGCCATTCCTGCTTCCCTTCTTCTCAACTCTTCTTGGCTAGGCCAAGCATTCTACTATGAGTCTCAAATTTCATCAAAATTTCTTCATCGCCATCTAGAGTGTTGGGCACCATATTTAACTTAGAAGCTTTATTTGTACTCATTAGGGCATTGGAGATAGGTATGAACTTTGTGTTCACTAGATCCCTGAGATGACCAAACTGCATTATAATGTTCTCCTTTTGAACTTGCAGTTGGAAGAATTGCTCATGTATATTTTCTATTGCATACCTTGTGCTCCCATCCAAATCTTGTGTCGGATCATACGCACCAAAGGCTTTGTCTATTTGGGACTCAATTGAGTCCATCTCATCTTTTATGCTCTTTTTAGAGCTTGGCCATTTCATGCATAATTTAAATCACATTTTTTCTTCCACCAAGCAATCCTATACACTCTTGAGATTATCTTAAAATTTGTTGTGTGTGGAGGCACTCTTCTCAGTTATGTCCAGTAATCTCTTCTCATTTATCTTTTTGTCCATCTCCTTCTCCAACTTCTTTTTCAAGCCACTAGAATACTCCTTAAACGAGTCAAGAAAAAACTTTAGATTGTCCATGTCGGATAAGGAGTTCTTAATGTTAGCACCGGTTATGCTTTCTTGTAATATCTTCACCACCTCATCGATCAATTCTACACTTTTTCTGATATGTCTCTTAAATTTCTTTCCATGCAAAAGAATGAAACACATCACCCAATTGAAGCTTGTGCATTGAAGATATTTTTTCCATGTCTACATGCCCTTGTTGCATTGGAGGTTGTAGTAACTAGGTAGACACTATTGGTTGAAACTGCAATTGCATACTCAATGAATTTCTCAATGGATTTTAGGAGGAACCAGAGGACTCTCCAACTAACTTTGTACTATCTTCTACAATCCTCTTCTCAAAGGCCTTTTCTTTGTCACCAGTATTGACTGGTGTCTCCACATCCTTCTCCTCTATACTAGATGAATCCTTAGAATTCTCATTTTCATCCTTTTTCTCTTCATCAACAGATTGATCCTTATTATCTGGAGGCATCTTTATCTCTGAGCAGCCTTGAACATCCTCTACATTTGCCTAAGATTTTGGAGGTTTTTTTGTCCTTTGAGTGCATCCTCCTTCTGAGCTTCTATAGCCTTTTCCTCTGCAGTGGTGTTTTCTCCTATTAGAGGAGCATTATCAGTAACATTTTCAACTGTAGTTTCCTCTGCATCAGCAACACCTTCCTTTGTAACCTTTTCTTCCACTTTTGGAAGACTGTCATCAACATCCTTTTGCACATTTTCTTCTTCTGCAGTGCGCTCATGGGTAAAAAGAAGAAGTTGGGTACACGAAGAGGGGAAGTTTCAGCCAAAAAAAATCTTGCAGAAAACGCGTATGCGTTATGCTTCGGGTACCCGAGCCTAAAAAATGTGTATGCACTAAAAAACGCATGTGTTATAACACGTACAAATTGATTATTTAAAAAAAAAATACTTTTTAGAAATGAGTACATGTTTTAAAATGCGTACCTGTACTCATTTTGTAACGCAAAACACGTATGCGTTTTGTAACACAAAATGGGTACATGTTTTAAATGGCTACCCATTTCTAAAAATTATTTTTTTAAATAATCAAGAAAATAAAGAATGCATATGCGTTTTGTAACGTACGTACACATTTTTAAAATTCAAAATTCCCAACCCACATGTTGCCTCAGTTTTAGGCTCGGGAAAGGCTTGGCAATCTGAGCCTTAGCCTTTGACCTGCAACTAAAAAACTAAGGCAGATTGAAGAAGAATGTCCAACTTTGGCAATATGGTTGATGGACTTTTTTTCTAAATCAATCTATAAAATTAAAACCCATTAGAGAACACGATGTCTACTTTCCAAATATATAATTTTTATTAAGATTGGATTATGTTTGCTATTTTTTAATTAATTTCTAAGCAAACTAGTCCTTAAACTTGAAATATCGGGTTATTTTTATTTTTTTAATAACTTTTTTTGGTTAAGTTTCTTGTAAAAAACATTGTATGGCATCAAACTTTAGACAATTCTCTACACAATGAAAAAAAAAATTCAAAAAATGTTTAGTTTAGGTCCAATTATGTTGTCCGTACAAGTTGATTTTTAAAAATAGCAATTAAGGCCAATAAAAAAAAATATTCAACAAAAAATTAAAAAAAAAAATTCCACATCAATCTTCATGTTGTTACCTCTCTTTTCCCAAAAGTAATTAGGAAAATACTTTTATTTGGGTCAAAAGGTGGTGTCCATACACATGCTTGGTATGGTAAAAAAATAGGGACTTTTAAAAAGTGGTTTTTATAGATCCCTATCAAAATTTAATTTCTACAATCTGGGTATTTGAATAATTTACATATTTGGAAACTAGATTCAAAATTATAAATTTCATATTACTGATTTTGTTTTAAATTCATTATGTAAGTGCCTCAAATTTTGAGTCCAAGTGTGACAAATTCTAAAAAACAGCAAAAACACTTCTACTTTTTGAGCTTTTTGTGTACCCAACTTCTTGCATCAGTCCTCGTCATGTTTTGCTTCATCTACAATATTCACTTTCAGAGTTGCAATGTCATCATGCATTTCCTTTATACTATCCAAAGTCATTCCTAACCTTTTTTCCAAATCAACAACCTTCTCCACAGACTCATTCTAGAGCCTCTCAAGATCATTTGATCATTTCTCATAAGGGTGGTTACCTTTGCTTTGTTCAGAGTTATTAATTATACAATTGAGCCAATGTGGCTTTATTTTCATTTGATAGAGGTGCACTAATCTTCTCCAAAGAAAAATCCCTCAACTTTGCTTCTTCATTGACTGCCTCTTGTCTTCTTGCATATAGTGCATTCATTAATTCTTCAAGCAACTACTTTTTAATTTTCTTCATATTAACTTCAAAAGTAATTATATATTTTACAACAACTTCTTCAATGGTTTCCTTATCTATGTCATCAGTAATAGTGTATAGGGCAACAATTTCTCCTAACATATCATGCTCCACAATCCCATTGAATAACACATCTAACTTCATAGGCCTATGTGGCCTTACCAAAGTCTTTTTCTTCTTCTTCTTGTCATCTGGTGACTTCTTCTTTTTGTCAAATTTAGGCTTCTTCTCCCTCATTTGTATTTTGTAGCCTTATTTTTCTTTTCCAACCTCAGTCTCACTGACAGTATCTACAATGTCAATCTTTTGTTTCTTTGTACTTGCTTCACCTTGTGAAGCTTTAGATTTCTTCTTTTGGGCCAAATTTGGTCCTTCTTCTTCATCTTCCACATTCACACCTATATACTTTTCCCTTGTAGATTTTGTTTTTACCCTTCTCTTTGTAGGGCTAGTTTGTTGTGTTGTCGAAGTAGCTTTCTCTTTCTCAGACTTCTTCTATTGTTTAGTTGGAGATACTTCCTCCTTCACTAGAGCACTTGTAGACTCTTTTCTCTTCTCCCTTATAATAGAATTAGTCCCGGAGGACTTGGGGGAAACCAAAGGAGTGGTGATTGTTCTACCGAATCTCCTGACACTTGATGATCCTCCCAGTGAGCCAAACATGGTTTTTTCCTTCTCAACTTGTTCTTTTGTGAGACCCATTGCCTCTTAAAACTGTGCAATCATCTTTTCAATGGTCTCCTTTATCTGTTTCTATTAGATAGGGGTTAGAATCTAAATCCAAATAGCAAAGATAATGGCAATAACTCTATTAAATATAAGCTATAAACCCAAATCCAAAGCATGCAAGAACAATCAACATAGCAAGAAAATGAGAACAAAATCAAAGAAAACTCTCCATGTTGAACTTGAATAACCTTCCTTGCCTCTCCTCAAATATGCCCTTGCAAGTTGCCCTCGATTTTTGTTGTATGCAAGTACTTGCAAATGTCAGCAAAAATGTTGGAGATATGTGGTTGTTAAGAAAAAATGATGGAGAAAGCCTTCTTTTATAGAAGATCTATTCGAATGGACGAACAAGATTAAAGTTCTAGAAAGAGGCCAAGATCAACAGTGGAGGATGAATGCACCACATGGTGGTAGGGTTAGGGACGACTAAGGATAGACAATCAAGATTGAAAGAAGACCAGAGAGAATCAACGGTCAAGATTTGAAATGAGAAAGTGGAGGGAAAGCAGTGGAGAAAATTAAATAATATAATTTGGGAGAGCATGTGGGCCATCAAATAATAATTTTTAATTGAAGGGAATATTTTTTTTAAAAGGGGTAAAAACTTTATTGAAATCAATAAATTAACAATACATAAGGATCAGGGAGCTCGTAAGTTCCCACAAAGGAAAACACCAAAACATCTAGCTAAAACAAAACCACCATCCAAATAGCCACCGACAACTTATCCCTCCATTTCATCAACAATGACCCTCTCTAAATCATGAACATACTCAGGGGATAACTGTCTCCACCCCTCAATCCTCCAATAATCCTCATGCTCTGAATCCCACTTAGCCAAAAATTCAGCCACCCTATTCCATTCTCGCGAAATGTGGACAAAAGACACCACTTCCAATGTAGAGCACCTCTGCAAAATCTATCGAACCACCAATACAATCTACCAATTAACCTCAGTCACCTTTTGCTCGAGCAACATATTAACAATAATCTATGAATCAGATTCATAGATAATCTTTCACCAACCCAATGCACAAGCACACTCAATAGCCTAGAGAATCACCAACCCTTCCATAACGTTGTTAGAATGCCTCCCTTTATGGATGGAGAAAAGGAAAATGACCGAACCAGAATAGTCTCTACAAACTCCACCAATCCCAGTAGGCCTAAGGTTACCCCTAGATGAACCATCAATATTAATCTTCAGAAAATCTATCAGAGGAAGCAACCATCTTCCAACCATTTGAACCTTCTTTTTAGCCCTCCTTCCTCTTCTGACACAAGCAGAGATCGAAGTCAACCCCTGCAAGCCCAATCTATTCACAATTTCATCATCACTTCTTTCCAATGGAAAAGCCACTCCACATTTGGCTTCCACTGTCTCTTGGATCATACCAACAATTTTGTGCCAAACCTGTTGAGCCATCATCCTATCCCCACGAAAAATAGTATGATTCCTTTCCAACCAAATTTTCCAAAGGATGAATGTAGGACCAATGCTCCACACAATCTGAAGAAAAGAGGCCTGGGAAGGGGGTCTTCCTTGATTGCTCCAAAACTCAACAAGGGAAGACGCATGAAAACAAGGATGTTTCCAAACACCCCACCACCAATGCCAGAGCAACATAGAATATGAACAACAGAAAAACAAATGGGAAGAATCCTCCTCATTGTAGTCGCATAGAATACACATAGAGGGACCTTGGAATCCCCGCTTACGGAGATTATCTCATGTCAAACATCTATTCCAAGCCAGAGTCCACACAAAACAATTACACTTTGGCCATGAAAACTTGTTCCACACATGTTTCCACCACAGGACATCCACCCTCCCAAACTTATGAGACAACAACTCCTGATAACCACTAGCCACGGTGAAAGCACCCTTAGGATTCAAGCTCCAAGCCAAAATATTAATTCTTATTCCTAAGGGAACTGCATTGTCTACCTGCCAAAATATTTTGAAGCAGAGCACAATCCTCCTCCAACCTGAGAATAGGCCAATCACAAGGATCCTTCCACCCAGCCACCTCCACCTACCCACAAGGATTAAAACTCTTAAAATCGCTCACCCTTGATCAACCAACCTCCAAAACGCGATGAGATAGAGTCACCAAATTAGGGTACTAATGTAGAATAGGGGTAAAACCATCCCAAAAATCAGACCAAAAGAGAGCCTCAGTCCCCTATTACATATCCAGAACAAGTCCTCTTTGATTAGTGTAGCCCCTTTCTTAAGCGTTCCCCAAATCACAAAACCTTTTCCCACCAGAGGAAACCTGGGAAGCTCCTCCTTCTGAACCCCCAGAAGATACTTGTGAGATAAAATCCTGGCCCAAATATGATCATGCTCCACACACCACCTTCAATAAAGATTTACAGCCAAAGCCAACCCCGACCAAGTTTCTTGCCGCAATCCAAGACGCCCAAACTGCCTCAGGCTACACACAATATCCCACTTAACTAGGCTCCACTTGGATGAGGACAAGCTACCCGCCCATAAGAATTGTCTAGCCAGAGAGTCCAAATCCTTCACAAGCCCAACTGGAGCCACTTGTAACATGCACCTATAAATAGGAAGAGCCTACACCATAGACTTTAGCAGTTGAACACGACCAACAAAAGATAACCATCGATGAGTCTAATGATTAAACTTCGCACAGAAATTGTCCAGAATATTCTGCCATAATTCCTTTGGAAGTATACCAACAGAGATAGGAATACCAAGATAAGTTAAAGGGAGAGAACCAATTTGGAACCTCAAGATACGAGCAATCCTTTATTGAATAAGCCTTGGAGTATTAAAGAAGAAAATGGAGGATTTATCTTCATTAATCCTTTGACCAGAAGCAACAAAGTAGATATCCAAAGCCTTGCACAAATTTGTAGCTTCTTTGATCTTACCAGACCCATCAAGGCAGGATCATCCACAAATTGCAGGTGGGATTGAGGAGGAAAACCATTTCCCCACCTCCATCCCTGGATAAAACAAAACTCCACATTACATTTCACTAGCCTACCCAGGCCTTCTACAAGAAGAATAAATAAATAAGGAGAGAGAGGATCCCCTTGACGAAAACCACTAGAAGCACTAAAAAGAGAGCAAGGCTCACCATTAATCAACACCAAGAATGAAGTGGAGGTAACACAACACATAACCCACTGGACCCACTCCTCAGCAAAACCAAAAGAAACAATATTTTTTTGCAAGAAGGACCACTTCACTCTATCATAAGCCTTCACCATATCAAGTTTGATGAACATAGCCTTTTCTTTCAAGGATGCCATAGAATGAATAGTCTCAGTAGCAATGACCACCCCATCCAAAAAAAATTGATCCTCCACAAAACCACTTTGTTCCTTAGAGATAAGCCCTCTAAGCCATCGCTTTAGCCTTTTAGCAATTAGCTTGGAAATGATTTTATACACCACATTACAAAGGGAAATGGGTTGAAATTGACTCAGATGATCCGCCCCCTCACATTTGGGAATGAGAGCAAGGAATCTAGAGTTTAAAGCCCATAACATCTGCTTGTTTCTCAAAGACTCGCGAACCACCTCCAAAAGGTACAGCTTAATGATATCCCAAAATTCTTGATAAAATTCAACTAGAAAACCATCAGGGCCTGGGGCTTTCCCTTTCTTCATCTGGAAAATAATATCCTCTAATTCCTCTAGTGAGATATTACTTAAAAGGTGCTCATTCATCTCTCTAGTGACCAAAGAGGGGATACAAGAAAGAACTTGGTCTTCTTCTACCAAACCATCCTGAGAGCCCTCTCGAAATAAAGAAGAAAGAACTGTGAAGCTTCTCTAGACATATCTTGCAAAGAAGATAAATGCTCCCCCTTGTCATTCACAAGAATAGGCATAGAATTACCATGTCCCCTAGCCTTCACCGAGTTGAAGAAGAAAGAAGTGTTTATGCTCCCTCCTATAATCACTCAACTTGAGCCTTCTATTTCTAATAAATTTCCTTGTACAACTCACACTCCTCCAAAGCTTTCAGAGCCCGGGCCTCCTCCCTGAGTAAATCTTCAGAAATACCAAACTCCCTTATCTCCTAAGTGATGACATCCAATTCAGCTTGCACAATAACCTTAGCATGAAAAATATTGCCAAAGCACTGCCTATTACACCTTTTAAGTTGATATTTTACATATTGTACCAGTTTAGAAAAGGAATACATAGTAGTGCCAAATTAGGTCTTCCCCTCCTCCACCATTCGACCACATGCACCTGTAAAGAAGAATCTCTTAACCACATAAGTTGGAACTTGAAAGATGGGGATCAAGCAACCTGAGCCAAAGTAGCAGTTAACTTAATAGGCTAATGATTTGAACCCCTTCTGTCCGAAATCTTAGAGCAAGTAGACAACCCTCCACCAACCCAGAAACATGACACTAAGAAATGGTCAAGTCTCTCGGAAATACAACTCTCCCCCAATCTCCTATTGTTCTAAGTAAACTACCCATTCTAAGGCTTAATGTCAACTAGATTTAAAGTAGAAATGCTATCACAAAAAAGGAAAGAAGATGGCTCCAATCTCGCAATACCAACCTTCTTCTCATCTAACTCAATAATGACATTGAAATCACTCGTAATAATCCAAGGAACAAAGGAGAAGGGCTCCAAGAAAAACTAATATGAGACCACAATAGTTACTTACCAAGAAAATCAATAGGCACGTAGATGTTTGAGAGAAGAATAGTTTCCCCCAACTCCAGACTTGAAACAACCACAAAGATAGAAGACTTGGAGGACAACCGCCAAAGAGGACAAATCTTTAATGAATTCCATAGGCAAGCCACCCCTTGCATTACCATGAGCCCCAATACACTAGCAATTGCCTTGCGCCCATAGATTAGGCAAATAACCGATCATACCTTCAACAGTTAACTTAGTCTCCTGTAAAAAATAACATCAAGAGAATGAGTTCTCAGCAAACACGAACAACTTTTTGTCAAGGGCCAGTGTTCAAGCCCCTTGCATTCCAAGAGAGGACAATCATTTTGGAGGGTTAGAAAAATGGGAATCCAGGGTCTTAACAAATCCAGAATCCACTAAAGACTCCCCCATCAACTTTATTTTCTCCAAATCCTTCTTTCTCCCAACTTTAGAAGACTTCTCAGCAACCCCTTTCTTTAGATCTTTTAAAAGAATTCCCAACTAAGGACAAGCCTTACTTCCTTTTACCGAGTGTGACCCCACTTTCACCAATGGAGTAGAGATCTCTCCCTCCCCCATCTTCATACCCAAAATAGTTTGAGACCCCCCATGAACCACCATACTCAGATTTGTTTCCAATTGCACAACCCCAGTCTCCTGAGAAGTCTGGTTGTAAACTGGAATAATTCCTTCTTGAACTCCTTTTGAAACACCCTGATCCAAAAAGAACATTCCTAAATCCACCTCCTATTGACTAAGATCATCCAACACCTCAAATCTGTTAAAGGTATCACCTGCCTAGCGCTCCTTAAGAGTCCTCTTTTGACCTTGGTTCCTATTACGTTCCTTAGCAGGAATAAAACCCTCTGCACCAACATTCTCACCAAGAACGGGGTCCTTTCCCTTATTAGCCTTAGGAGGATTGTGAGGAGGTTGAGCCACCTAAGACCCTGAAGATTTAGACTTCAGGAATCTCCTCTATAGATGGACATATTCATGACAAAGATGACACCGAACAAGCAATGTCTCATAATCAAGTTGTTGCACCTAAGAGAATGAACCTGCATGAATTTCCAAAGAATCTAGAAGAGGGTTATTTAAACCCATTTCAACACAAATGCGGGAAAAAGTCATTACCTTTCTATCCTATGTTTGCTGAGAAGGACCCACCGATTTCTCCAGCAATGAAGCAACTTGATGCAAGATGTCATTGCACCAATATTCAACTAGAAATCTAGGGAGATGAACCCACTCCAAAACCCAATTCGAAAGCTCCTCCGAAGGATAAAAACCCACATGCTAGGGTTTAATAAATAAGCCAATCTGATTGTGGAAATAAGGCCCACCTTCAAACACTCTGTTGCAATCCACCATGCAATTAAATGTCACCATGAAGTAACTGTTTGCTAATAACATTATTTCCATCTCACCCTTCAGAGACCAGGTACAATGAGCCCACGACTCCAAAAATTGAAGTGAAACCCTCATTCCCAAGAATTTGTAGAGCAAAGAATGCTTCGAGTAATACTCAATGTCCTCCATGATCGATTCTGGTTGAATCATTAATACTGGCCTATCTTTGCTTCATTCCAGACACCCATTAATTTTTCAGAATATGGGGACCTCCAGACGGCATGACTCCACCATTCCCCAAATCATTAGAAAACAGATTGTTATTAAAAACCCTCGTTGCATGATATGGAGGTTTCACTCTAACTACAGATCAACAATCCAAAGAGGAATGAAAGTCTGAAGTCTCCCTTGGATCTGTTGCCAAGAAAAAGAAACCATAACCTTAAACCTCCCACACCTCGAGCAACACAAAGAAAAAGCTTCCAGAACCAAAAACTCCTCCCTCCAATCCCAAGCACCTCCAAATAGAAAAGAAGAGAAGACCCGCAACGAAGTGAATCCACAACGAATACCACCCCAAGAGAACAATGAACCCTTACTACACCAAGCTCCCCCCATCAACAACAACTAGAGCACACAAAAAGTAGAGAAAAAATGGCCAAAAGCCAAGTTTGCACAGAGAGAAACCACCGCTAGGGCACTCAGGCCATAGCACACCTCCATCCCACGCACAATGCCATCTTCCTCCACGACCATGCTCCTTGAAGAAGGGAATCTTGAAAATTCAATCATATTATTATTTAATTTGGGAGAGGAAGTGGAGGAATAAAGTAAATTATTTAATTCATAGAAGGCATCTTTGACCATATTTTAAATTTGGTAAAAGATAATGGTGGAATAAATAATCATTTTAGATTATTTCTTTATGGAGGAAGAGAAAATGAATGTTTAATTTAAATGATTATGCAACCGTTTAAATTAAATATAGAAGCAAATGGGAAAAGGGAATTAAATAATTAAGTTAGATTAATTATTTAATAGAGGGCAAGTGGAGAGAGGGAGTTAAATAATTTAAATAATTATTTAACTTTAGATGAATAATGCCAAGCAAATAATTAAATAAATGATAATTTATTTAATTATAGAGAGAAAGGGTGTTAGAGACACAATTAAATAAATATTTAATTTATTTAATTGATCAAAGGAGAACAAAGACCAAGAAACTGAATTAATTAAATAATTAACATTATTTAATTAATAGAGGAATGTGATAAAAAATAATAATTATGCAGGGGAGAAGACCAAGACAATGGAAAAATGACACTTGCAAACCAAGACATTTTTTAGTGTCTACATTTTGCCCCTCTTTGACATAATTTGATTTGAGAGTTGTTTCAAAGAATAAATAAGAAAATTAGGTTTAGATCATGCCCTAGCGTGCCCCAGGTGAAGGTGGGATAGACCTATGCCCCCTCAGAATTTGTTTCAAATTTTCAAAAAAATTGAGAAATTATTCTGAAAAGCCACTTTGATGCATTAACAGGAGAAGAATTCAACTTACGGGCCTTCAGGATGATTACAAATGGAAGATGTTAGTGTGAAGCAGATGGATGTTAGTATGGAGAAGACATATGTCAACATGGAGTTAGTCAAATGAAAAGAGATGCATGTTCTTTCTTAACAGATGTCAACTTGCATGTTTATCATCATTGGGCATCAAAATTATATAAAATGGAGCACAAACACCATAGTATGACATATACCAAGGTGTGCAATGTTACCACTTGCAAAAGGAAAATAGTCAAAAGACAATTCCAAAAGACAAGGAATGCCATGAATCATACTAAGGACCCAATTGCCTCAGTCTTTTTGTCACAACAAACCACATACAACAATCAAAAGAAAAGAGATCATGATCCATCATCGCCCCTTGCTATTAACATGACCAAAGACCAATAAAAAAGATAAGACCAACAAAGTCAACAACCATTTATATTAGTTGCCAAAGTTTATTTGATGATGAGATTGATGTGATTGATGAACTGATTGATTGATGGGTTTGATTGACCAATGTTGATTGATTGATAAGGTTGACCAATTGACCGATTGTTTGACTTGATAGATTGATTGATTGAATGAACAAGGTTGATTGATTGACCGATTGACCAATATGACAAGACTAGTCAATTAATTGATGAAATTAATCAATTGATAGGTTTGACCAGTTGACAAGATTGATTGACCAATACTAATTATGCTTGGTTTCAAAAAAGACATATCATGTATAAGGTGAGAATTAATCGATTGATTGACAAGATTGATTGATTAATTGACCACGCCTAATTTTAGGAAGGAAACATCCTATTTAAGGAAAACTTAATTGATTGAATGATTGATAATATTTATTGACCAATGTTGATTATGCCTAGTTTTAGGAAAGACATATCCTGTTTAAAGAAAATGATAAGATTGACCAATGACCAATGTCCCAATTCAGGAAGTACGCATCCTAAATAGGACAAAATGATAAGACCAATGTAAGATAATTGACGAATTTGGATTGAAGACTTGTTGGATAGTTGATCTATTGATTTGTGATTTGGTTTAGATGTTTGACTTCTTCAAGACAAAAGACCTAGACATAATCAACAAACCCTAAAGGACTGGCCTAGGACCTCGAGGGCTCATCGATTGATGGCCTTTCCTATGTTATACATGCAAAGACCTCGTAGTTCAACCAGACACAAACCAAAATTGATATGACTTGACAAAACCCTAAGGACAAACCTAATGTCTTGGGGGCTCATCGATTGATGGCCTTGCCTATGTAGCAATGTGTAGAGACAACGTAGTTTGACCAAACTAACATAGAATGAATCTGACTCTATTTTTGGAGTTTTTGATGTTTTATAAAAAAAATTGGATTTTTGGTGATTTTCTATTTTTTTTGGATTTTGATGATTTTTTTATTTATTTTTTATTTTGATGATTTTTTTGGATATTGATGTTTGTCAAGGCTGATACCATGTGTAGGATCCTAGGAAGACATAAGTCAAGGAATTTCCCCTAGTCAAGTATAAGACCAACTTATTATGGGCAAGGGGATTGATGGATGCTAATGTGTTATGGGTGGGGATGGAAAGTGAAGGACGCTAAATGTCAGTGGTTCTCAGGCCATGAGAGGGATAACAAAGATTTATTATGGATGAAGGATATGTGTGCATTGATGATAACCATAAGGATCATGACAAATCCATGTGAAAAATATCCACAATCAACAAAGTAGACATGCACAATGATCCAAGGGAAAACATGGTCTTTCCCCCATTCAAGCTTAAAACCAATTTATAGGTGATGATGATGAAAACATTGTTTGATATGGGAAGGACACATCCCAAAATAACATGAGGCTTGGGAAAGATATATCCTGTTGATGATAATGTAACTAAAGGATTAAGGTCTACAACAAGGCTAGGAACAAATCCAAGGAATGTTTTGGATGATATGCTAGGTTGCATAACAAGATTGTATGGATTAGGCTTGTTGCATTTGGAATGACCAAACTTAGGAATAGATGGGATTATGGAGGGAACTTGGATAAGTGGATTAGAATCCTTAAACCAATGAAAAGGGAAAACCAAGCCCAACAATAGGTATGAAAGGATAATGGATTGATTTTGGCAAAGGATAGGAGACATGATGATTATTGGCTGAAAGAATTATCATATGATCTCCAAGGACTATTTCACATAGGAAAAAAATGTTTTCTTTGAGATATGGGTTTGGATAAATTCTATGAAGGCAATGACATGATATTACATGGATAGTGTATGACCAAAGGATAGACATGCCAAGAAATTTTTCAAAGCATGATTTATGTTTGTGCCCCATTTCTTATCAAGATCAAGGTAGGTGGGAAAATGGATGAAAATAGTATGAATTAGGTGGATAGATGGAAATTTCATGAGAAAGGCATGGGAGATGAGACAACTTTACCCCAAGTGTAATGGTCCACATAGATAATTTCTCTTACACATGATGCTTGTTTGCCAGGTTTTCATCATGGTACTTATCCAAAGTGCCATATAAATGGTTTTCACTATTGGACAAAATTTTTATCTTTACTTTTTCTTTCTTTCTTTCTATTTTTTTTCTTTTATTTTTTTGATGTCACACAAGATGCCTGTTTTCCAGGTTTTCATCAAGGTGACAATTTTTTTGATTTTTTTTATATCGACTTGATATTTTGGATGATCGTTGATTTTTCTAAATATTTTGATGGTGTTGATATAGATATTGGTGTCATGATATTCCAATAGTGACCTTTATGGAGTATTTGTTTGTAAGGATCATAGCACTTGCATACAACTGATTGATGTCATTATGATAATTTCTAATACTAGGGTTGACCTTATTGAAATACACACATCATGATAGAGTTCCATGTGAGCCCTTATGATAAAGAGTTGCTACCAAGATGCGACAGATTTTTGAAGTAGGATTTTTAGACTTTAGGCGAGATGTAGGATTATGATGGATGATGGTAGGTGTGGATGGACTATTTGGCATTTCAGATGTAGCAAATTTTATTTTCCAAACTTGGGACGGTGGATGATGGAGTTTGGAATTTTGATTCGAATAGTGTTTAGAACCAACACTTTTATATGCCTTGTGTGATGACCATTTTGAAGGAGGTGGAAATTTGTTATATGTGGGAGACCTCTTTTCTTATGACTCCACATTTTGGTTGGATATTAGAATTGAAATTTTTTCTTTACTTGATCCATTTTTCTTTGGGATCCATTTTAACTTTATTTGTCCACTTGGATTTTTGCATTCAATGGCTTTTGATATTTGATTTTGGACTTTAGACTTGTAAGGCTTTTGTTTTTGTTGGTTCCAATTGATAGGTATAATTATGTTGGAATGATGGTTTATGGTGTGGATGGAAGGAGTTGTTATGCCTTGCATAACCACCCCATTTTGGTTTTTGGTCAAAATGGGTCCCCCTTGTGTTTGTTTTTCCTTGGTTGTTCTTGTTTGGGACTTAGGAGTTGTTTTTTTCCTCCTAAGTCTATTTTATTTGTTTTTTTCGGGTTTGGGTTTCAAGAAGGAACATGCACTTGTTACTTCTTCACAGGTTCAGGTCCCTGTTAGTGTCTCGGTCCTGACCCCATCTTTTTCCTTGTGTATTTTCTTTGCATGTTGGAGTTGGGTTTTGAATTGGGACCATTACTTTGCACACTTCTTGGGTGTTGGTTCTTGCTTTTGACCCAATCCCAGCCCCTTCTTTTCCTTGTGCATTTTGCACGTGTTAGAGTCTAGTTTCAGACCGGAATCAGAACCAAGAACTTTTCAAAGTTCTTGTTCCAATTTTTGGTTTGATCCTAATGTCCAACTCTTTGTTGTCTTTGCTCATTTTGGGATCGAACTTTAGACTATGACTTGAACTTTGCATCTTTTGAAAGTTCTAGTTTCTTCGTGAGTCTCGATCTCACTTCCTGTTTCCTTTTGTCTTTCAAGATCAGACTTCGGACTATGACTTGCGCTTTGAACTTTTTGAAGTTCTAGGTTCATCTCGCAACCCGATTCTGATTCTTGTGTGGTTTTTTTTATTCATCGGGTTTCAGGTCATAGCCCGTCGACTGAACTTTGCACCTTTTGAAATTTTAGTCTTGGTCCATTCCTCGATCCTGACTCCCACTTGCCTTTGTTCCTGCAACCTCATATTTATGACTCCACTCAAATTTTGAGACCCGACCAACCCACAATTAATGACATTACCGCTCGCACCCGCGAATGGGTTTTTATCGCTCTGCTCCTCGATAACCGTCCATTCTACTTTGAAAAGTTTTGTAAAGAGAACAAGAGCGACATCGAGCTAGGGCTGGAGGAATTTGCTGTAATTTTTCAACGTGCTGCCAAAATTCATAGGCGCATTCAAAGGTAGGTGTTCTTGCTTGCATTTCTTGTCCTCGTTTCTTTGTTCTTGCTTTTGTTTTGGTTACTTTTGTCTCATGTGTTTATTTTTTTTTCATTTTTCTTTTATGGTTTGGCTTTGTTTTGCCTCTCTACACTTTCTTTCGCATTGTTTGGTGCATTTTCCTTCGCTCCTGAATCCTTGTTGGGTTTGTTGTGCATTGTTTCATTTTCTTGCATTGTCATCTTGTGTTTTGGTCGTGGGATTGTCCATCTCATTGTGCCCTAGTTGTCTAGGGGTTTGCTCTAAGTTCGGGTCGAACTGGTTTGAATTGCCAAAATTAAAGTTTTGACCATTTAAAATCAAAATTTCTTGATCCCACACATAACCCGGTCCTGAAGGCACATTTTAGGATACTGTCATATTTGTTATCGCCTTCATTATCCTCACCCTGAGATTCCTCGATTTGCACATTTATTTTGGGGTCAGGAATTAAAGTTACACTTATGTTTTTCCACTGCTCGGTCTCGGTCCCTCCACTTGTCCAATCCCCGCATTACTATTGGGATCAAGGGTTGGACTGATACCATGAGTTTGATGTAAATTGTTGACTAAGTGTTATTCAAAGTCCTGCTTCTGACCCTCGCATTACCATCGAGATCGAAAGTTGTTTTGATACTAAACCATTAACCCATCAATTGATACATTGACCTATCCACACCCCAATCCCGACTCCTGATATCTTATCAGGATCAAAACTTGGAGTTGACCCATTCCCAGTATGCATATTTGAGGCTTGGTTCATAATGGAGTCTTGACCCCAACTCCCGATATCCTATTGGGATCAGAATTTGGGAAGTTACTCACACTTATCCATTATCAATGGGTCTAGTTCTGGATGCCAACCCAATCCTAACTTCCAGTTCAACATTGGGGTTGGAACTTTGCAAATATCCTCTTCATTGATTATGTTGGCTAACTTCCACTTCCTAGTCGTGACCCGATCCCGACTCCCTATCACATTGTGGGATCAGACTGCAAATTGATACCCAACTTGTTTACCAACATATGTATAGGTTCCTAGATAAGACCCAATCCTGATCTCAATTCCTAAACACTATGGGGTCAGACTCTAGAATTGCACTGAACTTCTTTATAAACATAGGTCTGGTACCTAGTCATGACCCGATCCCAACTCCTGACATAATTCATTTTATGCTTAAAATGGTTAAGTTCTTGGTTCTGTTATGAACTCGAAGCCCGAAAATGATGAATTGACTTATGTAATTAGATTCTAACTTGAATTAATGAGGATTTCATATGAATTATTGTGTTTAAACTACTCATATATATATTTTTTTTCCTAATAATGGAAAATTGCAGGATAGCTAACAAATGTCTAACTTTGAAGAGGAAATACATACTGAGGAAGTTCCTGTTGAGGGAACATCCAAGGGAACATCAAAGAGAGCAAGAGCTAAGAGATTAAAACTAGAAAAAATGCCTCTCACTATGAAGTATAAGTTCCAAGGGAGCTCGGTTCCATCTAAGTTCGACTCAGAGGTCATGAACATTACTAATACATCAGTGGGACATATTGATTTTGAGCAGTTTCATGCAGATACATTTTCAGAAGATGCTACCCCAAGAGCAAGGAGAGTTGTAGAGTTAGGGCTAGCTCATGTAGCTAGTTTTCCTATTTCTGTATAGTGTCCTAAGTTTATTCTAACTGCTGCACAGACATACAATCCTACTTAGAGACAACGTATTGATGCTCAGGGTAATGTTATCATTGACTTAACCTCGACCATGATCAGACATGTTTTTGACCCTCCTCCTTATCCCAATCTTAATATTATGATTGATGCTAAGGAACTTGAATTATGGGAAAAAGATGTGGAAGGAAAAAAATAGCTTATCAATAAATGGTGGTTGAAGAAAGAAAAGAAGTTAGTGAAGAAAGTGCCACCTAATCCCAAGAGGTCAGATTTTTTTGAAGATATAGGGGATATTATCACACTACTGGCCAGGGTGTTTGGAAAATTAAATTCTCATGTCTTTGAACACTGGATGTTTCCTTTCATCCAATTGATTCTAGATGGAAAGAAACACTTAGATTAGGGGAAAATCATCTTAGATAACATTCATGACCAACTCCTCAAGGTAACATAGACTAAGACATTTTATATGTCTTCTTATGTCATGTACTATGTAGCAAGGATTGGACGATTTCTTGGATTGAACACTTAAGAGTCAATGGATGATGGCCCAAATCAAAAGAAGGTTTTGGAACATTAAGACCAACTTGAACTTAAAGATTCAAAGAAGCACTTTAAAAGAGTCAATGATGCTTTTATGTATGTTATTATAAATCAGCTCACATGTGACATTGGTTTTAGATTGTCACGAGAAGCTATGGAGTTCATTCAGGAATGGGGGTATTGGTTTATTCAATATCCCAAGACTAATTATTTTAGGTTATTTGGTTTTGATGGCCACCCTTTTAAGTTGCCAAGATTTTGGGGCGATAGGTGGATTCTAATGGAGTTTGCTAGGCAAGCTACATAAGTAAATGTTGTGTTCTCCTTGCAACATAAGAATGTTGCACATCCTTTTCCCTTGAAATTTGGATTTTATTCTTGTTCTTCTTTGGTAAGGGCTAATTCAGCAACAAAGGAATTCTAGGCTTTAAATTTGCAGCAGCATACTTATAGGAAAAAAATTGATCCTAAGAGGAAAATGTATGTGCTCTACCCTTCTCAGTTTCCTCAGCATATTCCACTTCTTGAAGATTTTTGGGCCAACCTTCAGGATTAGTTTGAAGTAAGGAAAATGGGCTATGAAAGATTAACAATTCCCTAGATGATGGATTTTGATGTTAAAACTGATATTCCTAAAGGCACTATAGATGATGGGATCACACTTGATCCTCAGTATGATATGGACAAAGTGGCCACGAAAGGTTTGGAGCCCATCAATTGGGTAGAAAAAGAAAATACTAAGATCAGGAAAGTGTCATGGGGAGTGGTAAACAGGAGCTTGAAATGGATTGAAATCCATTTGAAACAACCAAGAGTTGGGGTGTCAAAGAAAAGAGGTTCTAGTAGTGAACCCACTTCCTCCACAAAGACTAAACAATATAAAAGGTTGAAGAAAGGTGTTGCAACGGTGGAAGCAGCCACATAAGAGCCTCCTCAAACAAAAGAAGATGTTTATAGCAGATTGATGATGCTTTGCATAAAGAAAATATTACTTATGAGGCAGCTACTATTGGGGTTACTTCAGGTTTTTCTACCACACCCATAGTTGTTGTTCACCCTAGTGAACAGATTTCTAGAGAAGGACATGTTGTTGTTCCTTCACGAACTGAGGAAAGTGCTCCTACCATGCCATCAACTTTGAGAACTATAACTATTGAAAAGGAAAGGTCCCTCCTGTGGTTGATATAGAAAATATTTCTTTAGATTCTGAAAGAAATTTGTGTCAAGAAGGAGCAGGACCTGAATGGGAAGAATATCTAAAGAAAGTTGAAGAGGAACCAGGAGAAGAGGAAATCGGGTTTGAAGTTGGTAGTATGCATAGTGCGGAAGCAGAGCTAAATTATGTATTGACTAAAAAAGAGCAGGAAGAACTAATGGAAAGTGCCCAAAAGTTAGTTGTTGAACATGCCACCCAAGAATAAGAAGAACAAAGCAGGAAAACTGAAGAGCTAGCTTAGGAAAAGGAAGCGGTTGAAGCATTGAAGAAAGCGGAAGAAGAAGCTCGTGAACAAGAATTGAAGGTTGCTCAAGAAAAGGCAGTAGAGTCCAAGAGCTTCAGGCTCAAGAATTGGAGCAGCAGAAGCTGAAAGATGAAGAAGAGGTTGTGAGACAAGAGGAAGAATGAGAAAAATAGAAGAAATAAGAGTTGAGAATGAGAGAAAGGAACATGAACTGTTACAAAAGGAGCAAGAGGATCTACAAAAGGTTGCTTCCCAACAAACCATTGGAATAATTTCTTCTACACCTCCGTCCTTGACACCTCCTAATGTTCAACAAGTAGCAACTTAGCCAGCTACACCCACTTGGTTAAAATTGAATTTAGAAAAGAGGCAACAAGTACAAGCTTAGCTAGTAACGTGGGATGAGATGAGAACATAAATATATAAGGTAAAGTCAAGGAAAAAGCCTCGTGTTGTACATTCAACCAAGTTAATTGCTGAAGGAGATTTGGTAGCATAAATTGCTACCCCAATTGCTGACAAAGATGATAGAGAATTGTAGCCTAAAGATTATCAGATAAGTATTGTTAATCTAGGAAAGCATACCAGAAATCTGCAAATAAATTTGATAGATATTGTTTCCACCACCACCAAATCAAGATTAATTAAGGATAAGAAGGAAAAGGATGAGCTTAAGGCAGATGTGGGAAAAATGAAGAATTTTTTGAAGGATTTAATTTCATTTACTCTTGAATAGCCTGCACCATCAGAGGTCCCTATTTTGATGAGCAGAAAAGAGGTGGACGGTATTAATGAAATGAAGAAGAATGCCACATGGTTTGATAACTAGTTTAATACTTTTAAATCTTACATGGATGAGAATTTGGATGAAGGGTTTAAACATTATGTCAGAGGCCTTAAGCTGGTTAAAACCATTGAGGAATCTATAAAAGAATGGTGGAAAGAAGAAGAGAAGCTTGGGAAATATTTGGGTAAACTAAGGGTGCTGGACAAGATTTTTAATGAGGAATTGGTTCAGTCACAGATTTTGGGTGATGAAGGCCCTGTTTTTATTTCAAAATATATTAATGTATCTATTTTTAAAATGCAGAATCTTCTTGAATAAAGAATAGCCATGCTTAAAAGCATTCATGAGATATGAGAACAAGCATGCATTTTTAAAGATATTATTTCAAAGCTTATTGATAAAATTTTTCCTCCAGATCATAGAATTGAATCATTAGGAGATATAAAAGATGCTTGGGAGGAAATACTTGATAAGATAATTGTTGATGTGTTTTTTATGCACTTCTCAACACAGGCAATGCATAGATGCACTACCTCTCTTGAAAGACAATCTTCCACAATCAAATTGCAGAACACTATCCCAAGGTCTCTAATGTCAGGTCTTGACAGTGCTTGGAATATCTCAGTTGATGTTATGTGATTTGCTGGAATCACAAGGAAGACTTACCGATGAGTTACAAAGTGTCAAGATTTGGGCCTACAAATGGAGTTCTGAAGATGGGAGAGTTGTTGTGCATTTGCTGCAGGTTCAAACAGCAGTCTGGAACTCCATTTTATCATTAGATTTGGCTTTAGAATGTGCAATGAACCTTTCCTAAGGTACTTATTAAAAAAAATAAAAAAAGGGCAGGGAAGAGAGGAAGTTCCTAGATCTGAAACTATGAATGAATAGTGATCATGGTGGCTGCTACAGTAGACAAACTCCCTAAACTGGGTTTTGCTTGGCCAAGAGGAACCTACAGTTACACAAAACTAGTACAATCTTCTAAGGACTATAGATTTTCATATTGCACATGCACATCATGCACATGCAATTGATCTAAGTTGCAACATTGAAATCAAGAAGCCCGGGCTAACTTTACACAATAGTTTGTCATCAACAAGTGCTAAAAGTATGGGCTGAAAGTTTATCAAATACCATAACAACAATTTCCATTATCACTTCCATTGAAGAATCTACAACTAAAAATACTATGGAAGGTATAACCATACATGCAAGATGAGCAAACTCAAAGAGAACATCCATAAAATCATGCAATGTTGTCTTCTATTGTTGCAAATGCTTTTTACAACAGCTCTCCAACCCTTTACAAATGAAGGGCAAGCCCCTATTTATAGTTTTCCAAAGCCCAAATGAATGGCTAGGATCAATTTCCAACGAATGGCTCAGATTTGTTTACAATAGGGTTTCACCTACCCCCCATTATCCAGTAATTTTAAAATATAATTTTGTTTTTTCCCTGTTTTGTCACCTAGTGCCCAAGTGTTGTAGCAGTTTTGTCATTTAGTTGATTGCCCTTTTCACTGTAGCTGAAACTATTGGAAGGTTGCTCTTTGCTTGATGGACTTGCAACATTCTTCATTGGATCAAACGAGCCTGTCAACGATTGGAATCAATTGATTGGTTGCCCCTGATTCGGGTGGACAACTCCCTCATGCTTTCTTCAAGACCACCCCCTTGCAGTTTTGTCATTGACTTCCTTGGCATAGGCCTTCTTCTAACGTCGACCCTGTTGGTGGGTGCTAGGGGGAGAGGCGAACATGAAATGAATGGTGACATGAGCTATGCGCTTTTCCTTGTTCAACTTTCTTAATGGGTTTCCTGACAGACCTGCAGTAGGCTCCTTGAATCTTGCGTACATGAAGTGTCGTAAGTGCTTTAATACACAAATCAAGACAAACGTTAGTCATACCTTGCAAACTCCCTGTTAGATCCATCCATCATCATCAAAAGATCATAATATTTGTCATTGGAGCTCATTTGGACCATAAAAATTAATGTGGGCCCAAGGGGGCGGGTAGCGAACGAGGGATAGAAAACTGGAAGGGAAGTTTCTGGACCTCACAAAACTTAGCAAAACCAAGATTTTCAATTATAGTGCATGGGAAAAGGGGAAGAAAGAGTGCCAAGACAAACTTCCTCAAGATTGGACCCATTTGAAAAAAGCAGAAGCTTGGAAGGGGAATGTCGGAGGGTCACTACCCTTTTGAAATGACAATGAGCACATAGCGGCCCGGAAGGAAAGTCCCAGACGGTGACGGAGGGGCGGTGTCCTGAAAATGACCACGGAGGGGCTGGGTTCTAGAGGCCAAGTCACCGTGGGTTGGCAGATGTTCAAAATGGCCATGGAGGGATGGAGTCCTGGAAACAGCCACCGAGGGGCCAAGTTCCGGAGGCCGGGTCGCCGTGGGCCAACAGACGTTCAAAATGGCCATGGAGGGACGAAGTCCTAGAAACAGCCATGGAGGGGCCGGGTTCTGGAGGCCGGGTTGCCAGGGGTTGGTGGATGTTCAAAATGGCCATGGAGGGACAGAGTCCCGGAAATGGCCACGGAGGGGCCAGGTTCTGGAGGCTGGGTCGCGGGGGGCCAGAAAATGTTCAAAATAGCCATGGAGGGACGAAGTTCTGGAAGGAAATTTCTAAAACCCCTGAAACTTAAGGAAACATTGGTAGTTCACTTAGGCACCACAAAAACATCCCAAATCCACAAGAAACTTGTCCCCAAAGTCAAAAATGTAGAAGGCGGACCACCGGGGTTCCACGAAAGCGAATTGAGCGATCAAGGACCAAGTCAGCAGGAACAAGACAAAAGGCAGAAAAGGGAAGGGGGACTTTGTTTATCCCCAAATTTGAATACCCCAATTAGGTGAATTTGGTTAGGGGAATTTGATTATTTGAAGGCACATGACCAACTTGGGCTTGGAAAATGGGGCACACAAAACAAGACAGGAGCAAAGTAGCCTGTCAGATCGAAAAGAGGGGGTCCCTGCCCACAGCGGGGCATGTGTGAAAAACATGCACAACAATAATGAAAGAAGGAGATACTGCTAAAATGACACTCATGGATAAGTTGTTTGATATCAGAGGTGGCATGTGGTGGGCAGTCACGAACATTGCTTAGTTAAAAGAAATTGTTGCTAAGACAGAGAGAAAATTTGAAGAATCAAAATTTAAAGCTGGCTAGGTGGATGGGCCTGATGATGATGTGCTGAAACAAGTTTTCTCCAATTATGATGAGTATCATGGGGCTTCTCACGAGGGAAAAAAGTAAAGAAATTGTTTTAGTTATCTTTTTGATAGCAATACTTTCAGGGCAGTTTTTGAGCAGGTGGATGACTATGGGTCAAGATTGATAGATCAAGAATAACATGTGGAGATCAACAGAGGATTGGGTTGAGACTAGTAGTTCATATTTTGATTAAAGAAGTAGGTGGTACACCTATTCAACTTCAACAATTTCAACAAAGACAGATATTTGGAGTTAACTGGGAGTCCCTATAATTGTGGATCTGGGTCCCAGATTTTGGATCTTAATTTTTGACAAGAGGAATTGATGCTAAATTTTGTATATATGTAAAAATTATCTCCTCATTGTAAAGGTCGGCTAATTGAAGTCAGATTAGCTACCTGAACAAGAGATTAGATATAGTTTATTATTTTTACAGATTTTATGCAGAGATACTCAGAAATACTTTTTACAGCTTTAATGCAATTTGTTTTATTTTCAAAAGTTTGTCAGTTTGATGATAATGTTAATGAACAATGGTCATTCGTATGCCAGTGAGCTTTTCTATGCATAAATATCTCTTATTTGATTAAAATCAATAGAAGATTCTGAATCTGAAACCATTCTGTTGAATTATCTGTGGATGATGTTTCTCTATATTTGTTGATCTGTTAATTTTGGTAATAAGCTTGTGATATTTTGTTGTTTGAAAAGAAGGTTAAAAAAAACTGATGATGAATGGTTGTATGCTTTAAAATTTTCATTATGAATGAATGCAATGGTATGGATTATGTTGTAGATTGTTTTATTCTATGGTTTTAGTTGGTTAAAAAAAATTCTCATTACAAAGTTTACTTGTCTGAATTTAAAGAAATATGTGTTCATGTATTGTTGTCCTAAGCCCTGTCCTATCTTTTGTCGTTTATTTACACCCCTGCAAATGTTAGATTAGTTTGTACTATTTAGTTTTTACTCTTTACCAGTAGGCCCCTTGAACATTACAATTGCATAGGCCATTGAATGATGACAACATAGTTGAGAACCAACTACAGAGACCTTGGGAGATAGATGGTTTTAGAATTTTTTTTTTTTTAGGAGAAATAGAGTAGCAATATTTTGTTTTAACATTGTTGTGTTATTTTTTACCATCAACAGGAGTGTTGACAACAACCTTATGACAAGGACTACTCATGGATGCCATTTTTATGTTTGTATTGGATAAAGTTTCCCCTAATATCGTGGGGGTGTCACTAACACCATTTGATTTGTTGATTGAAGAATAGCCAAGACCTTGACGTCAAGGATTGGCATGAAATTGTAATAGTTCTAGAATTCCTTGCTCATGTAGGTGCAGTCCTCTTCCTTGATACTACATGCTGTAAAATATTCTATTTGTAATGGGATAAATTTTACTTTGAAAGAAAGATGTGAACTCATCATTATTTAGCTGGAAACAATTACTCAAAATTTTCTCATCTACAAGAAAGCTTGTTTTGACAAAGGTGGATGATCCTAGTTGATAGGATGTTTTTGCTTTATCATTCATTGTGCTTGTTTCTTCTTGATCATTTGGGATGTTGATTTGATCCATGATAGCTTTTGTATCTTCTTCTTTGACTTGATCAATAGTGTCTTCTTTATGATCAATAGTAGCTTCTTTATGCTCTTCTTTGATGTTATCCATATCATTTATTTGATTATATATGTGTCCAAAGGGGACAAGTGTCTCATTTTGGGAAATGGATGAATTTGGGGTTTGGATAGGATCAACATCAAATGTTTGATCATGGATGGTATAAAGGTTGATTGTAGGATTTTGATCAAAGATAGGTTTATCTTGGATGACATGATTTGGAATGGGATCTTGATTAGAGATTGGATTAACTTGGATATCATGAGTATTTATAGGTGATTTTTGGATAACTTGATCTAGATTTATCATGGAGTTCATTTCATCATGCTTTGTTCTTTTCTTTGGACGTATATCCCAAGGTTTAAGCAATGTAATGTGATTTTGGGCAATGATAGGATTTTCTTTGATAGGCTTAAGATTTTGACATGGCAATAATGGAGTTTCAACAACAAGATCTTTTTCAATATTGGTAAGCGATGGAGGACATGATGGTGACAAATGATTGGATGGTGTAGGATTAGCAATGTGATTGGATTGTTTAACTTTATTTTCATTTAGGAGTTGAAAAATTTCCTTTGCTAGTTGTCCTTGGAGAGCATTAATTAATGTGCTTTTATTGGATGGTATTGTAGTTTGGGATGGAATAGATGGCAATGGATTAGTGGATGGTGGATTAGGATAAGATGTGGAAGATTGGAATGGATTAGTGGATGATGGATTAGTATAAGATGTGGAGGATTGGAATGGAATAGTGGATGATGGATTAGGATAAGATGTGGAGGATTGGAATGGACTAGTAGAAGGTTGGTTTCCCTTTTCAAGGTTAGGATAAGGATGATTAATTGATTATGTTAATTGGTTCTTGATAAGGAGGATAGATGGATGGGGGACTAGAGCTTATGAATTGTTGGTAAGATGGGTAGATAAATGGTTGAATCGAGACTATGGGTGATTTTCATTGATGATTGAGGATGGATTGGTATTCAGTTTGACTAGGAAAAAGATCAAGGTAAATTCAAGACATGGTCATGATTTCAGATTAGGATGGATAAGGAAAATTAGTGAGGACCATATAAAACTTGTGACCTTCGGATGATAATGCAAAAGGGATATGAGACTATGCTATGTTTTTTTTTTGTGATTTTCAAGGATATAAGGATGCAAAGTGCCAATGTACCTAAGACCAAGATTATGGAATGGTGGGATGATAATGACCCTATGACAAAGGGATATGGTATGCAAGGATGATAAATGCAAAGTGGGATACGAGACTAAGCTATGTTTTTGTGCTTTTTTTTGGCTATAAGGATGCAAGATGACAAAGCGCCTAAGTCCAAAACTAAGGAATGAGAGGATGATAATAACGTTATGATCAAAGGATGTGGTATGAAGCTAAATGATACTAGAAAAAATACACTAAGTATATGGACCTTTAAGATTTAATAACAAGGATGATAACCAAGCTATTGTAGATCCAAGATAACAAACCCAATTGTCATTGACCTTTGTGATGACCAATATTGAGAAGATGATAGGTTGAAAAGATGAGTCTAAACTAAGACATAAGTTTGAGACCCAAATTTTGACCAAGATGATGATGACAAAGATTGATAGATAAAAAGATAAAGTTCAATGCCAATTTGAATAAGTAACCATGGATTTCCAAAGGCTTGAGAAGTTTCCTATGTCTAAAATCTAGAACATATGTGCAATCTAAGCAAAAACTAAGATTAATTATGCAAGGAAAGGATGAACTTGATGCAACCTAAAATGTAATGCAATCCTAAATGAGGATGATGGAATGGACATATCACGTTCTGCAAGTTTGATACTCAAATGATAAGATCACTGTCAAGATGTTTTAGATGAAGATTGGACAAGTATTATGTAAAATTTATGACCTCAACTAGTTTTTGTTTTGGAAAATTTGTGAAATGTGACCAAGGATATTATGAAGACACTGAAAACACTTTGAAAACATATTGGCTTTTTTGTTGACTTGTGACAATTTCAAGATGTGCATGTGTATGTATTGAGGTTATTCACCCCAATTTCCACAAGTATAGCACATATCAAAGACAAGCTCACACACAAAAGATAGTCTATCCTATGGTTAATGGCCAATGGCAACACTCTTAGGCCCAAACTAGGAATCTCCTTCGTTGCAAGGGAGGGACACCCATACGGGACACCCTTCTAGGGTATGTATCACCTCTTGCCTATGACAGTGGATGAGTAGGGGCCTCTTGCAATGGAAGGATGCCACTAATCACCCTCTCCATGGAAAGTCACAAACCCAAAAGGAAAGTAACTTATGCAAGCCAAGGATTTTTCGTGCCACTAAAGGGAGCCAAATTTTGGGCGTAAAAATCTTAAGGGTGCAGTGTTACACCCTAGCACTAAGAATGTCAGCAAAACTCAAGTAAAAGGGTGGACTCTAACTAGTTTGGTTCTTAATCAATGTTTTGGGATAATCTGGTGTCAATACATGTGGTGTTTCACTCATTTAAGAGGTCTCCTAGCCCTTAGAAAGGGTTTTTATGCATCTCATGGATACCGAGGGAGACTTCCATCAGTATAGAACATCCACACTAGGTGATTGATGACTTTCGTTGCAACCAAAATTATTTGTATAGCAGATTGAAATGAAAGTACCGCTTAGGTCGTTCCCTCTCACAAATCGGGAGGCAGGCCCTCTAAGGGTAAACAATAGCAAGATAAACACAATGCCTTGGAATCTCCAAGATCACACTAAGTGTGAGGAGAGAGCATTAATGTGTTTTCCTTACACTAGCATGATGTTCATTTTAGCCTCAAAATCAAATGTTTGGTGTGAGAGTGTAAATGCCAAGAGGTATCTTTTATTCCCAAGGCCACACTAGGTGTGAGGGAAGAGCATACGTACCCTGTAACAAAGACACAATCACAAGGCAATACATCACTGAGTTTATTTTAAGTCCCACTTATGATGTCATACAAGCAATTTCCCAATGAGTTTGATGCAAGTTGTGGTAAATTCTTAACCATATGAGTGTAAAGATGCAGTTTGTGGTAAATTTTAAAAACCCATGAGTGTAAAGATGTAGTTTGTTGTAAATTTTAATTTGATGAGTGTAAAGATGCAAATTATCATGGTAAATTTTAAAAGCCCATGTGTGTAAAGATGCAGGGCAGGTGCATGAAGATGGGTAGCTAATTTGTGGCCAATTTACTTTTTCATCCCGAAATAGCGAAAACACGAGTGTGTTATAGTAAAACACACTCGCATTATGGCTTGGTAATGACCGAGCCTAGGATCAGTCATTACCAAGCCATAACGTGAGTGCGTTATAACGTGCTCGCATTATCATTTAAATTTCAAAAAATGCGCGCATTTTGAGTTAAAAAAATGTGCATTTTTTGAAATCAAAAAAACATTTCCAAAACACAAGAGCATTATAACACGCTCACGTTTTGGTCTACATTGAAAATTTTTTCTTCTCTTTTTCTTGTCTCTTTCTTCTTGTTATCTTTCAGGGAAACTATATACATGAAATAAACATTTAAGTATAAGTTGACATATACATATGGATGTTTTCTTTCTTATACTTTAAGTTATATTTCATGTATATAGCCAAGATATTTGAGAGTGGTTTCAGATCTCTAGGAGTTATAATGCAAATTCTAGTTTTTGGAAGATCTCAAAAATTTTAGACAGTCAAATTTCAGTAATCAGCATGTCAAATTTTAGTAATCAGGAGGTCAAATTTCAGTAATCAGCAAGTTGTGTCATCTTTCTCTCTCTATCTCACTCATTTTTTTATCCCTTATGCTCTAGACCTCTC
>VDFB02193867.1:589203576-589237933 GCA_007258455.2 Sequoia sempervirens | reverse complement strand
GGGTGTAGGGTTTAGGGTTTAAAGGGTTTAAAGTATAGGGTTGAGGGTTGAGGTATAGTGTTCAAGGTTGGGGGTGTAGGGTTAAGTGTATAGGGTATAGGGATTAGGGTTTAGGATATTGGGTATAGGGTTGAGGGTATTGGGTTTAGGGTTGAGGGTTTAGGGTTCAAGGCTTAGGGTACAAGGTTTAATGTAGGGTTTAGCATTTAATTATAGGGTTAAGGGTTCAAGGATAATGTTTAGGGTTTATGTCATGTCTCCAACTTTGTTACTACTTGATTTTACTTTATATAGAACTCAAATATGAATGTGTGGTAGAATAAGTGTGTGGTACTTGAAAGAAACAATAAATGAATGTTATTTTATTCTAGAAAAATGAAATGTGATGATTATTATTTAAATTCAAATGATATAACGTAGAGAATGATGAATTGTATTTCTTTGATTTATATTTCTTGGACACCAATCTATTAATGGGTGCCTGAGTTTATATGAGATAGGTTTGTCGAAGACCAAGAGTGTGGTTGAGGTAGAGGAGGTTAGCCACCTGCCAAGGTTAAGTTGGAACGGATCCTCTCGCACGCACACACCACTTAGTGACATATAAATTGCATTTATGATGTTATTTAATTAATTATTTATATTGTTTTACTTTGCAATGTTTATTTAAATTAATTAGTGGTAAATTTAAAATGCATGGAAATAAGAGAATTAGTTTAGTATATTTTTAGTTGATGCTTTATTTAAATTAAGATGTTATTTGCTTTATTAAATTGAGGATAATGCATTGCATAGAAAACAAATCTTGCTTTCTTTTAAAATTAGATTTATTGGAAAACTTAGAATGAAATGAAATATGGAAAGATTTTCAAAAACCAAGTGATAAGATAGAAGACATAAAAAAATAGAAAAAAATGAGAAAAGATGATTAAAATTAGAAAACAAAACATAAAACAAAGCAAAATAAAGCTGGAAAAAAGAGGAAGAAAGTAATAAAAGTTTATAAAAACTATTATTCCTCAACAAGAGCATTCATTCTGAAATTATTATTTTCCTTTATTGTTCTTCATTTTCTCTTTGGAAAACAAAAATTGGATGCAAGGCAAGAACATTAGAATTGGGTGAAATTGGGAAAAGAAGAGGAATAGAACAGGAAAGGACAACAAAACCATAACACTTTCATCAAGATAGCATTGGATTCTAGGTTTTTAAATAATTATTTCCATGAAATTTCACTTCAGTTATGTGTGTGAATGATTCATTTTGTTCTCATGAGAAAAGATTTAAATTTCATTCAAACAAATATTGCTTATTTTCTATAGAAAACTCAATCAGTCTATGATATCTCTGTTAAATGTATATATATCTTTTTGTATATATACATACATATATATAAATATATAATTATATATATACACTACTACTCAGCAAATTGACCCAGAGTTTCAAATAGAAGAATTGTTGTATTTATGCATTAATTGTATGAGAATTTTAAAAAAATATATATTGAACAAATTGAATGTAGCCTATGGCTGTGTATGGTGCGCTATCCACAGGGGTTGCACCCATGAGGGAGCAGTCATCCCCTCCTTCCATAGCATTGTTTCCAAAATTTAACTTCATTCAATGTTCAAACTTAAACTTCCAATTTATTTTCCAAGACTTTCAAACTCAGTTCTAAATTTCACCCTTGTCATCGACATAAAAGTTGTGTATATATATATATATATATATAAATATATATATGCATGCATATGGTATAAAGTTTTAAAAACATGCAATCTAATTTTTTTAATGTATATAAATTAGTATACAACATGAATTGTATACAACATGAATTTAGTTTCTCAGAATATGTTACATACAATTTCTGACTTTAAATGATATTATTAAATTTTTGAGAATATGTGTTCTAATTTTGTAATGATATTTTTGACATATAAATCTGATTGTTAATGACATGTATAATCTGAGTTAATTTTATGTCTTATAGAAACTTTTTCTGAATATTGTGTATAAATATATATATGATTATATATATATATATATATACATATATATAAACATATACTCTTATGAACAAGTATATAAATTCTAAAGGAATGATTTAAATATGTTATGAATGAATTTAACATACATGATGACTTATGAGTTCATGTTGGAATTACAGTCAACAATAGAAAAACCATTGAAACACATTGAATCACCATCTTTTTATGAGAAACATAAGAATTAAATAGTTGGATCGTTATTTTCTTTGGACAATTATTTATTGGATATTTCCTTATCAATGAAATCGAAACTTGTATAACATTTTGAGTACTTGATGATGAAACTATTCTAGAAAGAGTTGAATGATTAGAAAAAGCTTCAAATATTATAAACTTGAGACAATTTATGCTATATGTATTTCTTTTATGAAATCACTTTCAGGATAGGATGTCGAATATGGGCTTCCAGAGATGCTAGTTTTCCTTTTCAAAACTATCATTTATTCTTTTATTTGCTTGGCCAAGCTAGATGCACCATTGAAACAGATGGATTAAAAATCCTAGAATTTATATATATGTCTCTACCACATCCTGTTAGCGAGTAATACGTCATTCTAGTGTTAGGAATTGCATATAGGTTACAGGCTTGCATCGAGAGTTCCCTCCTAATTCTCTGTTCTAGGTTGCTAGGCTCCTTTTGCAGGGTCAGAGTTTTCTTCAAGCTAGGAAGAATTCTGGAGAAGTATTATGCTTCATGGTTGGGCAGAAAAGGCACCTGGACCCACTCTTGGTCTAGGCTTGCAGAAGATAAAGCAATTTTATGGCGGTCAAGCACCGAGGATTCCCCATCATATGGATACTTATACACATTTCTTGTATTACTTTGTATGGATTGCATAGCCAATTGTAAACTTAACTTGTGAACTTGAAGTAATCATTGATATGTACTTATATCTATAACATTGAAATAGATGTTATAACACCACTTGGTGTAAAATTTTACATTCGACATTGTAATTTCCTTGGAGCAATATTATTAACTTATATATATTGTTTCATTATTCTTATGTGGAAATGAATCTTGTATCAATATCCTTAATTGGAAATGTGAATATCCTTTGAGATTTCCATGTTTAGTAAGTAAGGTTCGTGTGTCTTTACAATTTAGGGTATAGGGTATAGGGATGAGGTTTGAGGGTGTAGAGTTTATGGTTTAATTCTCAACCCTCAACCCTATACAATGGACCCTCAACCCTAATCCCTCAACCCTATACCCTCAACCCTCTACCCTCAACCTTAAACCCTCAACCCTCAACCATTAAACCATAAACCCTTAAACCCTCTACCCTATGCATTAAATCCCCAACCTCAATTCTCAACCCTCGTCTCTTAATCCCTCAACCCTCAACCCTTAAACCCTTAACCCTCAACCCCTATACCATCTACCCTATACATAAGACCCTCAACCCTAATCCTTCAACCATATACCCTCAAACCAATACCCTAAACCCCCTACCCTCAACCCTTAAACCCTAATCCCTCAACCCCTATATCCTCTACCATATACATAGGACCCTCAACCCTAATCCCCCAACCCTATACCCGAAATCCTCTACCCTCAACCTTAAACCCTCAACCCTCAACCCTTAAACCTTCTACCCTCTACCTTCTACCCTATACATTAAACCCTCAACCCTCAATTCTCAACCCTCAACCCTTAATACCTCAATCCTCAACCCTTAAACCCTCAACCCTCAACCTATATACCCTATACCCTATACATTGGACCCTCAAGCTAATCCTTTTTAAGGAAAATAAGATGCGGAAAACAATTCTCCTAACGTCAATACCTCAGGAAAGAATGTAGATACATTTAAAATTTACAATTACAGTCCAATTAAGATGCACTAAGAAACAGACAACAGAAACAGAGTATTTGAAAATCACACATGAACACTAGATATACGTGGGAAAACCCTTATGGGAGAAAAACCCACCACACCAAGAGAAATCACTTTGTATTACAGTAATGAAATTACATACAAATTCCAAACTTGTCTTTCTGGTGTCATTATATAGCAACATTCACCATTAAAATTCTTGGATAGGATTCTTCACATTACAGTCCACAGAATTCATCCACTGATATAATCACTCAACAACCTATCGATTCAACCAACCGATTACAAACTGTAATCACAGAGTATATCCATGTTGAAATATGTCTATAGAACTTCCTCACAGAACCGTTGCAATTGACTGTCTTCCAACTGTTCCCATTCAGCTCCTCCTATTCGTCCACGAGACTCCACATAGGATGGTCTTACTCGGTCAACAAAATTCACAATGTACTAGCATCTCGGTGAGACACTAACAGTGTCTTGCCGATGCCACATAGACTTCATATCGATGTCGCCAAGAGACTCTGTTATCGCTAAGACATTCTATCGAGCTCCATGAGTTACACCGAGTCACCAAGCAGTCGCCCAGACCTATCGCATTCTCCAGGAGACCATAGCGAGTCACCAAAAGGTATACTGAAGACACAAGTCATATCGAGCTCCAAAGGATAGTCGGAAAGACATACCGATATCGCCAAGAGGTTTCTCCGAGACATAAAGGTTACCCCAAAGTGTTCACATGTCGCCAAGACATTTCCCTTCACTGAGAGAACATACTGATCTCCATATGTTACCCCGAAGACTCTTCATCATCGGCAAGACTCATCAAAGTTGCTGGGACTTCTTACCGAGACCTCCGTGTTCCACCGATGACAAACATTCGCCAAGAGCTACACCGAATACTTCAAAAGATGTTTTTGTTGGTGAGACCTTCAACGTTTGCTAAGATGTCTTCCTGGGATCCTTAAGTTACCCCGATAGCCATTGGCAATCGACAAGACAACCTTTAGTCGCTAAGACGTTTCTCTGACCACTTTTGAGTTACTCCGAAGAATGTATGAATGTTTCCCTATTGGCGTGACCTTCTCCATTCGCTGGGACTTCTTAGCGAGAACCCTTAGCTATCCCGAAGCCCATGGTCGCCAAGAGTCTCCCCGAAATATGATTGAATGGCCTATCGGCCAAAGGTCTCCTGAGCGCTATGAGGTCATAACAAATACACTATGTCACAGCAATAGACTCCACAATGAAACCTTTCGGCAAGACATTTGCAAGGTCACATCGACCTGTACAAACCAGAATGAATCAAGCTGCTAGTCAGCCCGACAATGAAGATGTCACACCAACTTGTCTCTAATTGAGGTTTCAGCCTATATAGTTTGAGGCACATATTTCCAACAATCTCCCACTTGACGAAGATCATACATGCACCTCCAGAGTACATCATAACTTACTGAAAATCATGGGAACTAAGGCCCATTGAACTGGCACACCACCTGAACTTATCTGTGCTCACATGCTTCGTCAATGAATCTGCAACATTCTCCATAGTACCAACCTTTTCCAAACTGACCTTTCCATCCTCAACCATATCTCATACAAAGTGGTACTGTACATCAATATGTTTTGTCCTAGCATGGAAAGTAGGGTTCTTTGCCAGACAAATTGCACTCTGACTGTCACATAAAATAGTTATTTCATCTGCATCAAGACCAATGTTAGAACACAAACGTTTTAACCAAACTGCTTCTTTACAAGCATGAGTAGCTGCCATGTATTCAACCTCCATAGTGGACAAAGTGACTACAACCTGTCGCTTGCTCATCCAACTCACTGCACCACCATTCATCATGAATATGTATCCATTGGTGGATCTCTTGCTGTCAATGTCCCCTGCCCAATTAGAATCTACATAACCACGAATGCTGAGAGTCCTCTGCGATTCAATTGAATACCCATGGTAACACAAAGAGAAATATGAAGTACCCTTCAAATATCTAAAGATTCTCTTCACAGCATCCCAATGCGTTATGTTGTGCAATTTTTCGCACCCACGCCCCACTATAAGCAGGGACCCTCTTTCGCTTTGGTTTTGGTGTTCTGACCCTTTATTTTTGAGGTTTTGTCTTACTTGGGTATGTGTTTAAATGTTTATTTTGAATTCCCAAGTGTTCCCCCGGGTTGTTTATTGAAAATATTAAGTTCTGATTGAATTTCAGGCTTTTGCCCTGATTCGGGATTTTCTGCCCTGGTCGGATTTTCTCGGGTCCTGCATGGATTCTGGTTGAACCTTGTTGCTCGGGACTTTTGGGTCTTCATGGATTTCCACATGGTCTAGATTTTCCTGAATTCTACCCTATCGTCGGCTTCCTAGGTTTCATGACTGCCTTATTGAGTGCATTAAAGGCTTCGTATGCACTTTGAAGGCTAGATCCTACTTGATTTTTGAGATCTTTTGTGCCATTATGTTCACTATTTGCCATCATTTGAGCTAAGAAGTGATTTCCTACAATTGATTGACTTCGTTTTGAGGCGTTTGGTTTTGAATTAATTGATTTTGTGGTTATTCCTTGTGTGTTTTCACCTCTGTTCTTTGTGGGTGCCATTGAGCTTCGCGTTTGCTGCTTCTAAGATTAGTTCTTGCTTTATAATGGTATGTGTCTGATTGCTCTGCTTTGAATTGAATTATGAATGGCACGTTGGTTTTGTGAGGGCTTGTGGGATTTGAGTTCCTATTTAGTTGTTTATTTCACACTAGGGTTGTTCCGTATTGCATCCTTTGTCATCTCCCAGGCGAGTTTTGGGTTCATGTGTCTGTCTGCATTTTAATGAGTCTGGCCTAAGAGTAATCAATAAACCCTAGTGGTGACTCAATAGTGAAACAACTAAATCCTGAGATTTTTTGTGCGTTAATGGCAGATGGTGAGGTTTGAAACCTAGAACAGGGCCATGTCGGGTTATTTCATCTTAAGATTGACCTAGAACACAAAGAAAATTCATGAAGGGCCCGTCCCTAGCTTGCCTTAGTTTAAACATTTCGAAATCCATAGTCGCTTCAGCGTCTGCGTGAAATCGTGCCTTAGCGTCGCAGTTTGGGATGATCCGTCCCTTTCGAAGTCTCTTCACTGTGACCTTTCATTTTCGGTGATACCTTATGTCGATCGCCCCGTGTTTTACTAAGGGGCCTTTTTTAAGTTCATGATTGGTCGCTGTGACAATATTGTCCCTCACACTGAGCACCTTCGCTTTCGATGGGCTATATCCTTTCCAAGTCACCGTAACCCTTCAAGTTCGGGGAGATGTCACTCTGATCACCTTGTGTTTCACCGAAGAAGCCTTCTTAGGTTTGTATTTAGTCACCCAAACAATGTCACCCTTTCGCCGAAGTCTTTCTGTTGGCAAGATAAACCAAGTCGCCAAGATGTCACAACGGGTCCCTAAAGTCTTATCGATCTTCCATTCTGTCGCTGTGACTTTCGCTTTCGGCGAGACCTTTCACCGAGCACTATTGCTTTCGCCAAAGTATTTCTGTCAGGGACACATCCATCTTTCGCTGAGACTTTTCTGCGAGATCCCTGTTCCTGCCAAGACCTTCGCTTTCGCCGAGACTCCCCTTTGTTGCCAAGACCTTTCAGTGACCCCTTCCTTTCTCACCGAGCTCGGATCTTCCTTCACTAGGACCAAAGTGTGTCAGCCGGATGTTATACTGACGAGAATCCTTTGTCGGCGAAGCTTTGTGTAGTCGCTGGGACCTTCAGCTGAAATTAGAACTTATACCGATATTCACCCAATTCGCCGTGACTCCCCTTTGTCGCCAAGACCTTACCCCGAATATTGGCTGGTCACATCGAGATGTTTGATACACCATTGCTTTTGACAAGACTCTGTGACTTCACTGGCACATCATATAGATAAACTTGAGTCTTGTCGGAGTGATTGCTTAAACCCACCAGTCAGTGAGACATGTAGCATTTGCCAAGACCCTACCCCGACTGTCCTTTGATCATATCGATGGTATTTGCTATGTCTCTTTTCGCAAGGATGTTTCACCGAAACCCCTAAGTCTTAGCGAAGCCTATCCTAGTGATTTCCTTTGCCGAGACTCCCGAATGTCGCTAAGACTTGTTCGCAAGATCTTAACTCATGCCGAAGCTTTCGTTCTGGAAATCTTTGTTTGGTCTAGAACTTTTCCTTGACCGCAGGTGTCTGCCAAGTTCGGATTTCTTCGAAGTCCGTCGTCTCCCAGATCTTCCGAAGCTTCTTCTTTGGCCTGTTCTTCGCGGAAATCCGTCCCTCACGGATTTCCCCGAAAATTAAAGAAATATAAGGGAACATCAAATAATTGGACTCGATTATAATTTGTGATGCATTTGATGATTATTTCATGACATAATTGGATCTTTCCCATGTGAATTATTGATGAAAAATGATCGATTCAATGATTAAGTAGGTGTCTCCTGACTTCTCCGTTGGAATCCGGTTGGTATGGAATTTCTCAAAATTCCTTTCTGGCCCAGATTCTGTGGCCGGTCTGGAAACCCGAAACTTTCTGTGATCATTTTATATGGATTTTAGTGACACCTTGACTTTGTGGGATGCTTTCTAATGGTGTTTTGAAGAATTAACCTTGATTTCCTGTGATTTTTACTATGTTTTCATGTTGAATGCAGGCTGAGTCAGGCAAGGTAGCAGCTGGTTCCTCATTGTCTGATGTAGAGAGGATCAAGCTAGACATTAAGAGCAAGGTCCTTGAGAGTAAGATCACTTCTATCTGGTTAGAAGCGACTGATACAAATGTTGGCCTCTGGGACTATGAAGAGTTTAAATTAAGGATGGTGGCCGAGGATCTCCCTTTGGTGACCAGAAGGATGATGGAATCAGGCTTCTCCCATGTAGCCGGTTTCCCTTCTACAGTACAATGTTATGAGTTGGTCCTTGAGTGTGCCAGGCACTATGATCAGGATACACAGAGGATCATTGGGCCTCAAGGGAGAGTTGTTGCTAATCTCAACTCGGTCTCCATCGCCCAAACCTTCGACATGCCAGATAGATCTCATGTGGTGGGATTCACCATTGAGGTAGCCCAGGAATTCTACAATGGCCAAACTGTGAAGTCACAGTAGCTAATCAATTCCTGGCTAGAGAAGCCCAAGTCCCACTACTCCAAATTGCATAAATACCTGTTTAGAGCAAAATTCAAGGAGTACTATGATGCCATCACCTTTTTGAGTAGGGTGGTCGGACTGAAGAGTGCTGGTACATTCAAGAATTAGATGTGCCATGCCATTGTAAGGATGGAACAAGAGAAAATTGACTATCATTGGGCAAGGGTCATCAGCCAAGTCATTCATAAGAAATTGTCCAATGTGTTGCAGACAAAGACCTTCACAATGACCTCATATTTGGTCTATGCACTTGCTAGGTTCCATCCCTATAGGGGATTGGATACAAAGGGAATTTTTGGAAAGGACATCGTCTATAAGGTGTTCCCTCAGTTGTATTTAGGAGTCTCTGACTATAGGAGGGAAAATGATGCATTCACCATGCATATCACCAGAATGCTTCAGGAGGCAGAGCATGTCAGGATTTCAGATTTGGCTAAGGAGCTCATCAAGAAATATGGGGCATGGTTCATCCAGTTCCCTACTTTCTCCTACATTCGGGTTGATGGCTATCAAAAGGCCCCGTATAGACTTCCAAGGTATCCCACTGACCACATCATATTGTTGGAAGTCACCAGGAAAATTTGTAATTTTGATGCCATTGTCAAGAAGGACAAACATAAGACAGGATTTGGTGGGGATTTTCCCCTAAGGATTGGCATTGGAGAGGTATGTCCTTCCATTGGTTCCGCCCAAGCTTCAGAGGAAGAATTGAGTGCTCTTGGTTTGTCTCTCCACTCAAAGAGATCCAGGTTTGACATCACAGGGGAGGCTCAAAAGAAGGCCAGTAGAGAGTACAACCATAAGGTTAATTTAGAGGACTATTGGGCCAACTGCAGTGATGAATACGAGGTCAGAAAGAATAAATTCTCTTGAATTCCAGTGGATGCAGTCCGATTATATAATGTAAGAGCAGTGCCTGATCAATTGGAAGATGACGGGAACATAATTCAGGACCATGCCTATGAGGCAGTAAAGGATAGGCCTATTGGTGATGTGGATTGGTCAGAGGAGGAGAAGACAGAGCTGAAGCAACTGATGGATCCAATTCTCAAAGTTACCAAGATGTGGCTCAAACACACGGTATGGGAGTTGGAAAACAAAGGAGTACAATGCACCTATTCCTTGATGGGGGACTTAGATTCCTATTCTACTTCTGAGGAGTCCACCGAGCAGGATCCGAAGGGCAAGGGCAAGCTAGATTCCCCTATCAAAGTCAAATCTAAAAGCGTTCAAGGAGAAGAGGACCAGGAAATAGAAAAATAGAGGAAGCCAAAGGCTAAGAAAAGGACTAGGACTAAGAAGCTTGAGTAGAAAGAGACTGAGAAACAAAGTCTTGAGGCTGGTGCTACTATGTCCAAAAGAAGAAGAATTGTCAAATTATCAGAAAAGGATAGCTCCAAGGTTGGGGAAGAAGTTGTCCGAGCTGTATTGCAGATCCTAGGCCGACCTCGACAGGATGCACATTTAATGCCTATTTTGACCCATTTCAAAGACTCTCCTAGCCGGGTTGTTGTGCTGAGTTATTGCTGTGAAACCCTCGCCTGGCCGACGGACTTCTGGGGGATTTCTATATATTGGGCATGTCGCCTCATTTGTAAAAGGTTAGAAGAATTAGATAGTTGGAAATAGTTAGGAGGTTAGAACTTGTATTCAGAATATAGAAATAGAGTAAGTTAGCAGGTAGTTGCCCTCAAGCAAATATTGTAACAGAAGCTAAAATTGTTGCTACAGTGAACAGTTCGAATGCAAACAGCGATATTGTGATTTGGTGCCATATTTGTGCTCTCTTGTTTTGCATGGTTTTTTCCATTCCATCTTTAAAATTGCTTTGAGTTGGTAAATATCTAGATTAGATTCAATTTGATAATGTTTGTGGTCTGATACTTAAATGTTGAAGCAATCTCTCAGTCCATACTTTTCGCAACCAACTGATTGTTAGTTGCTTTCCAAAGTTAGCCTGGACTTTTCATATTCCTTGTGCTTAAGTTCGATTGTGAAGATTCATTCACTTCAATTGCAAAAGGGTTGTTTGAGTGAGTGTTCATGATTTGAAAATCTTAACACCTCAGAAGATTGCACTGTTTTCTATGAGGTTGTAGATTTATCTTGGTCAAGTAGAAATCAGTTTTGAGGGATTGGTCCATTTCGAGTATTGGTTACTTACATTGTTAATTTTAGAAGTAGTATTAGATTTAGAACTCTCTTTAAAACCCTTATCCTTTTCTATTTCTTTAATCATTGGGTTAAATCTTGGATTGAAGGCTCACCAGTTTGTTAAATCTGATAAAATTGATTCAGCATTTTGCTCGTGGTAAGGTCCCATTGTGATTACCAAAATTTTCACATTTCATTACTGAGTTGTTTATGCACTATCAAGACCTTACATTAGAGACCTTGGGGTTATCTCTTGAGGCTTTCCGATAGAGAGTTACCGTTCAAGAGAGATAGGATATCATATTATGTCTGGCTGTTATTGTGCAGAAAACACAATCAACAGGAACTGGCGCTAGAAGGAGGGCCCGAATAAGCAAGCTGGATCAATTTTTGAATGCCATATCTCCTGAGAGATTCAGAAGAAGAACAAGATCTGCTCCAAGAGAGGAAGAATTTCAAGAGTTTCCAGACCTCACTAGGTCAAGAAGGACCAACAGAAGGGGAGAATCATCATCTTCCCGTCCATCTCATCCACTCCCATCATCCCCATCTTCATCAAGTTTATCTGAGTCTGAGGCCATTCCTAGTCCACAACCTCAGCCAAACACAAATCAGTCATTACCACCCCCACCTCGACCAATGGCTTTCCTGGAAACCAACCCATCTCCCCTGAGTTTCGCCATCTACAATGTTATGCGAAAAAACCCTGAGCACTTCTGTTCAAAATTCCATATTAATGATCCTAATAGAACCGCTGAAGAGCACATTAGAATCTTTCAAACTAGCCTTAAAGATAGAGGAATAAACCATGAGGAAGTAGCATGTAGGTTATTTCCTTATTCACTAGGGGAAGATGCATTCTATTGGTATAACCACTTGCCTGCTGGATCCATCCAACATTGGACCAAGTTAGAAGCTGCCTTCTTGCAGAAATTTTGAATTCCCATTAGTTCTAATGAGCTTTACCATCAATTCACAAATGTGAAGAGAGAGGTCAATGAGCCCATATGGTCCTTCAACAATAGGTTTCATCGTGCCTATACTAGACTGCAGGCTCCTTATGTTGTTGATGAACCCACTGCCTTAGAAGTCTATTACGAAGGACTTGATAGTTTAACAACTACCTTTATGAAATGGGGTAATAACCCCCCTGAGAGTTTACTAGATGCATATGCAGAGGCTGTAAAAGTCAGCACAAATCTAAGGCAACATCTGTCTGGGCCTTTACCCTCATTAGGACCCATTGCTCATCCTAGACAAGTTCCAACTATCAACCAAGCCCTTGCACACCATACTCCTATCATGAACCAGGTACCTCAGCTACCTCTGGTCCCTCACCCAGGACCCCCTATGGGACAAATGTTATCCATGATGAACTACCCTCAGCAAAGTGTGAATCAACCCCTACATACCCAGCCTCAGGCTAGTTATCCTTCCTACCTGCAAAATTCTGAAGTCTTGAACTAGTCCCTGAATGCTAATACTGCAGTAGGGTATTCCCAGAATAATGCGAGTCAACCTTCATATAGTAATCTTGACAAGGAAAGACTGGATGAGATGTCTGAACAAATAAAAAAGCTAAATATGAAGGTGACCTACTTGAGAAACCAGAACAGTCAGTTGCAGGCTGCTCAGAGGAATATACAGTCCAATCAGAATAGAGAGAATCCACAAGGACAACACTTTGATAGAGGGCAATGCCAAGATAGAGGGTATAACAATGATAGAGGATACAACAACGACAAAGGATATAACCAAGACAGAGGATACAATAATGATAGAGGATATAATAATGAAAGAAGGCAGAGTTATGATAAAGGACAATCCTCAGGTCAGAACTTTGACAGAGCGCCAGGTGGTGGACGAGGATTTGAAAGAAGACATCAAGCAGGGCAGAATAAGACTTGGAACACTGGTCCCAACAATGGAGGAGTTCCCACCCCATTGGATCAACCAATCAGTCAACCTGTTAATCAGTATGCCAGTCAGCTGGCTAATCAAGAAAAGCCCCCTAGTGGTTATATCTAGCTGAGGCTGCTTTATCAAGGTGGTGCAGGCTCCAGAAGACTAGTCAGCATTCTGAGCTGGACTTTCAAGAGTTCCAACAGCAGCCTCGATTTTCCAGTATGAGGTGGAGAACAATACAAGCTATCAAAAAATTGTACCCTATATTCCTTATGATTCACTAGTGTTGGTGCTGAACCACACTCTTTTTCTGCAAAGTGGGGAAAATGTACCTAAAGAGGAATCTGACCGATTGGCGGACGAGGTAGACCAGGTATGCAATGGAGATGAAATGACCCAATTATTTGATGAGAATCCAGTGAATGACAATGGTCCCATAAATGAAGAAGAAGCTTACATTGAAGAAGTTTAGACCTTCTAGAGGCTTGTCAAGAAGTATGATTTGAGAGAGCTGCCACATAGGCGCCCACAGGCTAGAGGCCCCTTCACTACTTCCATTCCACCAAATAATTTCAACATGCCTCCGGACCCCAACACTAGTAACAATCCCTCATTGCCCCTGGTTTCCAGGCAATATTTATCTCAAGGAGGACAGGCTGATGTACCAAAGGGAAGAAGTGCTGAGGCAAGTAAAGAAAAGATGGTGGAATACCCAAAGGAGACCCCCACTGATTTAAATGAAGAACAATTGGCCATATATGTTGCTGAAGAACTATAGAAGTTAAAGGTAAATCTATCTGCGTTTGAGCTATTAAGAGTTCCATCCATTAGGAATGCAGTCTTAGGTTCTTATGATGCAAATTTCATATCGCAAGATAAATCAGTTAGTAAGAATGTCCATAAAGCATCTAGTTCTCAGCCAATAGGAGGGAAAAATTGAGTACATAATCAACACCATATTCCCCCTGAGAGTACAGGGAAAGAGAGGGACAAATCCCAAGTTGTCCAAGTAGATACTCCCTTGACTCTATTCCAAGGGAAAACAGATACTCCCCCATTCTTGATTTTTGTTTGCGTATTCGGCAAGAATTTACATAACTGTTTGCTGGATTGGGGTGCCTCAACCAATGTTATGCCCCTTGGTGTCTATAGAGCTATGGGTATCACCCCTGCGGATTCTCAAAAGAAAGTCACATAGCTGGATAGGACTGAAGTCAATGTTGTAGGAGAGCTGAATATGATCCACATGCAGATTGCTTCTGATCCTAGGATTCAGTAAGTTATTAATATACAAGTGGCTGACATTCCTGATGCTTATGGCCAAATCTTGGGAAGGGACTTTACCAGGTCATTGAATGGATATGTTTCAACTGATCACTCCCATATGTGGCTCCCTTGGAAAGGAGTGCCTAATCATATTAGAATTGAACAAGAACCCAAGATGAAATACATGATTACAAAGTATCAGAAAACCTCTGCTAAAATTTTGGTGTCAGAAGTAAGTATGGGTAGTTACATGCTTTCCACTCCCCTTGAATAAATGGATTCAGAGGAGGTCCTCATGTTGCATACAGTATCTCACGGCCTCATGACAGAGTCTAGTGGTGTTGAAGCCCCAGTGGACCTAGTTAAGGATAATGGTGAACCAGCTGAAAGTAATGATGGTCCGGAGGACAATCATCTAGCTTTGTTAGACAATTTTTAAGAGTTCCTTCAAAAATGTATTGAAGGTTAGATTCAGTTAGGAAGGAGGATAAACTTTGAAGAGTTACTCTTGCCCAATTGGTGCAGGGTATACAATGCTTCACATTCAAAATTGGACTGTTGCTTATGCCAAGCCGCAGTAAGACAAATACAAAAGTATACTAATCCTGCAGCCCGAATTGATAACATCAATGTCTAGGAAGACTACAAAGGAAGAGAAAGGATGCCTTATGAAGAGCCATCCAACAATAACAGTACAAGTAATATAGCGAGAAACTCTATAGCCACTAGTTGCTGGACTCTGAGATTTGATGGGTCTAAATCAAAGCAAGGAGCTAGAGCTGGCTTTGAGCTGATTAGTCCAAGAGGTAAAACATTCTTCGCTGCTCATAGAATCCAGTTTTATTGTACTAATAATGTAGCAGAATATGAAGCCCTAGTGCATGGATTGTTGGTGGCCTTGAAGAAGAAGGTTAAGATCCTGCAAGTGTATGAAGATTCTAAATTAGTAGTCAAGCAAGTTAGAGGATAGTACTCCTGCCATGACAGAAGCATGACTAACTACAAATATAGATTATGAGACCTTATTGAAGGATTTGACGCCTTCAATATCCAACTGATTCCTTGGCCCATGCAGCCAGCACTCTGCAGCCTCTATCTCTTTCTGGATTGAAGAAGTTTACAGTGGAACTGATCCCAGTGCCCTCAGTCCCTGATAATGTTACCAGCTTCTAGGTATTTGAAGATGATAAGCATATTCTGGACTTTATCACAAACACAGATGTGTTTGCTTCTCAGATCATTGATGAAGTTGAGCCTCAAGAGGCAGAGATAAACTTGGAAGGGGTAATCAATTTGAAGACCAAGACTATTCCCAGGGGAATGGTGCAACTAGAGAGGATCTTTGATCTGGACAAGATCAGGGACCAAGATCAAGATATTAAGAAAGAGTCCATTAGTGGACAATGTGACAAGTATAATGTGGGATCCCAGGAAGATGTAAAAAATATTATTATTGGAAAAGCATGCACCCCAAAGGAAAGATAGGGAATCATTGATGCATTGTAGAAATATCCAAATGTGATAGTCTGGAGTTATGAAGACTTGAAGACTTATGATACATCAGTCATAACTTATACTATTCCTCTCACTCCAGAAGTGAATCCTTTCAGACAGAGGCAGAGGCCTATCAATGCTGTGCTGGAACCTGTAATACAAAGGGAAGTGTAGAAACTGTTGTCTACAAGAATCATATTTCTAGTCAGACACTCTACTTGGGTTGCAAACCTAGTGATGAGCCTTAAATATGCTCATAGTTTGAAACTTTTGATACTCTTACTTTTGTTATTAATAGTTGTTTAAACCTATTGATTAAAGACTTTTTGGGTGGTATCCTGTAGCAACAAATTCCATATTCCTGTAGCTTGACAACTTTATTAATTACCTTTTTGACCTCCCGCATGGCTAATGTATGCTTATGATTTTGGATAATGGAATAGGATTAATGTGTGATTAATGAATGGATGTCGTGTCACTTGTGTGTATGCTTTCCTTCGCCTCTGTCACTTATTGCAGGTTGTTGGAGGGAGCAGGAGCTGATCAAGTGCAAAGAATCTCGGTTCTATTGAAGAAGTTGTCTCAGTAATAATTCTTTGACCGAATCTTTGGGAAGGAGCTTAAACGATCCTTTGATCTAGGAAGTGTGTAATGCCATATTCTCTATGGGTCGCGTCGAGCTGATAGACTTTCATTTATGAATATTTGTTCCGTGGATTCAGAATGTATTTATGATCACGACTTCCTTTGTTAGTTAGTTAGTTGCCTTTTTCATTTAAATAACCGTTCCTCCTGCGTGAGTGAACGAGGATGATAAAAATAGTATGTATTAAAATTAGGTTGAAGAAGCAATAGAGTTCTGTGTTAAGTTTTATTTTCAAACAGAGTAATTGATGTATCCTGGTTCTAAGTATGAATAAAATTTGATGAAGCTTTGAGTCAACTTCTTGTGTAATCTAGTTGATGCTTGCTAAGGGGGACCACTTAGTAAGTATTCCATAGCAAGTTGTTGTAGTTAACTGTTCATTTCATGTTGATTACCAGTTAGAATCTATTTCTGTTGATTTCAACGCAAACTCAGCCTTGTATTGTTCCTGCAGCATTGGGAATCCATCCCTGTGTCTGTTCCTACAGCATAAGGCCAGTTCACAGCTTGTTCTTTAATAATAGCTACTATGATTTCTATTTTAGCTGAGTCGTGTCTGAGTTAAAAAGCTTTGTGTTGCATTTCTGTTAAGCATTTGTTTTCTATAGATGATGACTGGAAACTAGTTCTTAGTGCATATACTGTGCTGCTCCATTTAAAGTAAACATGCCCTGGTTTGAAAAAGTAAATGAACGTCCATAAGAAGATGTCAGTCACCTGTTGGAATGTCCAATTCCCAGGTTTAGTTATGCTATGACTTTTATATCATTTTGTGGGCGTGACCACCTGGTTCCTATACGAAATAAAAATGGCAAAATTAGACTGTGCATGAATTTCAGAAACCTGAACCGAGCATCAGAGAAAGACAATTATCCAGTGCCTTCATTGGATGAAGTGCTACAGATTGTCAACGGATCCCAGATGATGTCTTTTCTGGATGGTTATTTGGGATATAACTAGGTCATGGTGCAATATGAGGATAGACATAAGACTGCTTTCACCACTAAGTGGGGCACTTTCGCTTATAGAAGAATGCCTTTTGGCTTGATTAATGCTGGAGCTACATTCTAGAGAGCAATGGACATAGCCTTCAAAGACATCATTGGTAAGTGCATAATCATTTATATGGATGATCTAACTGTCTTTTCCAAAAGGAGAGGTGATCATATTTCAGATTTATGCAAAGTCTTTTAGAAATGCAGGGAGTTTAGGATATCCCTCAACCCAAAGAAATGCATCTGTGGAGTAACATAAGGTAAGTTGTTAGGGCATATCATCTTTGAAAAGGGGATTGGAATTGATCCATAACGTATAGAGGCTATTCTAAAGATCCCACCACCTGCTAGTAAAAAGGAAATGAAGTCGTTCTTTGGCAAAATCAATTTTGTTAGGAAGTTCATCACTAGGTTTGCAGAGATAGTCAAGCCCCTGAATGCCATGTTGAAGCAGGAGGCCAAGGTGGAGTGGAATGCAGAAGCGAATGAAGCATTTGTTGAAATAAAGAGAGCTATTGCTGAAGCTCCAGTTTTAGTAAGTCTCGATTATGCCAAACCATTCTATGTATATTCATTTGCTTCTGACCACTCCTGTGCCGCTATATTAACTCAGAAATCTTACCAAGGCAATGAACACCCCATAGCATTCATGAGCGCACCATTGAAGGATGCAGAACTGAGGTACCAAATGTGGAGAAGCAAGCTTATGCCTTAGTCAGGGTAGTCAAAAAATTTAGACACAACATCCTCAAAAATAAGATCTTTGCTATAGTTCCTAATCCTGCAGTCAAGCTGCTCCTGATACAGAAGGACCTGGGAGAACAAAGATCCAAGTGGGTAACTATGCTACAAGAATATGATATGGAAATTCAGCCCATGAAGCTGGTAAGAGGGTAGGGTCTCACAAAGAAAATGGCAAAGACAGGCCCTGATCTTACAGCTCAGGCTTATACTTTGGAGGATGTTTCTCTGGGAGAGTGGTATGATGATGTTGTTCATTATCTCCTGACTCAGAGGTGCCCTAACCATCTCAATCCAGTTCAAAGAAGGACATTGCACTTAAAGAGTGGCAGCTTCATGTTAAAGGGGGTTGTCTTATACAAAATAAATCACAAAGGTGTGTACTTAAGGTGCCTGGGAAGGGCAGAATTTGAAAGAATGATGTCAGAATTCCATGAAAAATATGGTACAGACCATGGGTTAGCACCATCTACAGCAAACCAGATTCTCAGAGCTAGTTATTACTGGCCTACATTGTTCAAAGACACCCACAGTCATGTTAGGACATGCCATGTGTGTTAGACCAGAGAGAAGTATGCAGCGCTCCCACTTCAGCCAGTCATCAAGGTAAAACCTTTTGCTCAATGGGGAATGGACTTCATTGGCCCCATCAATCCACCCTCCTCCGTTGGTCACATGTATATTCTCACCATTACTAATTACTTTACACGATGGACTGAAGCTCTCGCATGCAAACAATGCACTTCTGAGGTAGTGATTAACTTCCTTGAATCTGGTATTCTTAATCGTTTTGTATGTCCTATGTCTCTGGTTTGTGACAATGGTCCTGCATTTTCATCGGTAAAGTTTTCGAACTAGGCTTTTGATCATGGAATCATTATAAAATTTGCATCCAATTACTATCCGCAAGGTAATGGATTGGTTGAGTCATCTAATAAGAATCTCCTGACTATCATCCGCAAGTTATTAGGTAGGAACCCTAGAGACTGGCATACCCAACTCAGATTTTCTCTTTGGGTAGATCGTACAAGACATAAAGCTTCCATAGGGATGTCACCCTACCACCTGGTTTACAGATTAGAACCTGTGTTTCCTATACAATTGAAAATTCCTACCCTTTAGCTCATCAATGAGTATTATGATGAGGGAGACAGACGTGAGGCAAGACTTTCTGAACTATTTCACCTTGAAGAAAAGAGAGATGAAGCCCTGGAGAACTTTTCTAAGCATCAAGGGGTTGTCAAGAGGTGGTTTGATAAGAGAGCCAAGGTTAAAGCTTTTAGGATTTCTGACTTGTTTCTTTCTTGGGATAAAGCCCATGAAAGTAAGGGAGAGCATGGAAATTTTGATAAACTTTGGCTTGGACCTTACTAGATCTCGAAAATTCTGGGAGATAATTCTTTTCGTTTGAAAACTCTCACTGGAGAGGATATCCCACTTCCTGTCAATGGGCAATATTTGAAGAATTATTTCCAGTCTTGAGCTGTTTCAGCTCTGGTCTTGTATATAGTTAGATTTGCGTTTTCCTTTCTGCTTTGTTTCTATTTGTTTTGGTTAGTGTAGGTTTTCTTTCGGTTTGTTTTTTTTTTGCTCTGCTCCTGCTTTGGGGGTTTCTCTGTTTTCGCCTGGGTGTGTTGCACCTGCATGGAAAATCTACCTTCTCTGGAATTGTTCTAGGTATTTCCTAGGTGAACTTTAGTCTTGCATCTTGAAAGGATGGTTGGAATCTTTGCTATTTCCAACAATTTTAAAGTCAGATTTATAGAAGATTGAGTCATTGGTGTGGACTTGAATTTGAAATACTCTGAAAGTCTTATATCCATCATATATCCTAAGAACCCTGATGTCACTATAGGAATTCTTGTGAAGTCTTGTCGAGTGAAAAATCCTATTTCTGCTTCAACGCCACTATGGTTCTCACCCCTGAGTGTGAACTTCATTGTTCGCAGGTTGGAATGAAAGAGACATAGATTGAATATCAAAAGAAAAGAAAAGTGAAATATTGAATATCAAAAGAATAAATTTAACTCATCAGGGATACCTGAATACCTCTACCGGGGCTATGGATGCATGGCTGGTAGTAGAGCTATGTTCAAGAGAGTCACAGCGATAACCTCGTCGCGGCTATGGATGTCTGATTGGCAGCGAGACCCTATCCAGGTTGCTTTTGAAGTTAGAATCCTTACGTATCCTGACTTGACTAAACTTGGTTTCTGTAGTAACTTAAGAAAGGAAATGAACTCATGTGCACACACTGGGATTTTAAGTTTATGGAGGATTTGATCTACCCTTTGGTTTTGATTCTATAAATCTTGCATTTTGACTTGTTTGTTCGATGGTGAGATTGAAACCAAAGATTTTGGGTTCTTGATTCCTGTTCATCATCAAATGCTCTGGAGCATTTTCCCAACAGAAGTCGCCATTTGTTGTGCAATTTTTTGCACACACGCCCCGTTGTAAGAAAGGACCCTCTTTCGCTTCGGTTTTCATGTTCTGACCCTTTCTTTTTGAGGTTTTTTCTTACTTGGGTATGTGTTTAAATGTTTATTTTGAATGCCCAAGTGTTCCCCCAAGTTGTTTATTGAAAATCTTAAGTTCTGATTGAATTTCAGGATTTTGCCCTGATTCGGGATTTTCTACCCTAGTCGAATTTTCCCGGGTCCTGCTTGGATTCCGGTTGAACCTTGTTGCTCGGGAATTTTGGGTCTTCGCGGATTTCCGCGTGGTCTGAATTTTCCCAGATTCTGCCTTGTCGTTGGCTCCCTGGGTTTCATAACTGTCTTATCGAGTGCATTAATGGCTTCGTACGTGCTTTGAAGGCTAGATCCTACTTGATTTCTGAGATCTTTTGTGCCATTATGTTCACTATTTGCCATCATTTGAGCTAAGAAGTGCTTTCCTACAATTGATTGACTTCATTTTGAGGTGTTCAGGCTTGAATTAATTGATTTCTTAGCTATTCCTTGTGCGTTTTTTCCTCTGTTCTTTGTGGGTGCCATTGAGCTTCGCATTTGCTGCTTCTAAGATCAGTTCCCACTTTATAATGGTATGTGTCTGATTGCTCTGCTTTGAATTGAATTATGAATGGGCACGTTGGTTTTGTGAGGGCTTGTGGGATTTGAGTTCCTATTTAGTTGTTTATTTTGCACTAGGGTTGTTCCGTATTGCATCCTTTGTCATCTCCCAGGCGAGTTTTGGGTTCATGTGTCTGTCTGTGTTTTAATGAGTCTAGCCTGAGAGTAATCAATAAACCCTAGCGGTGACTCAACAGTGAAACAACTAAATCAAGAGCTTGCCTATGCATTAATGGCAGATGGTGAGGTTTGAAACCTAGGATAGGGCCATGTCGGGTTATTTCATCTTAAGATTGACCTGGAACGGAAAGAAAATTCATGAAGGGCTAGTCCCTAGCTTGCCTTAGTTTAAACATTTCGAAATCCATAGTCGCTTCAGCGTCTGCGTGAAATCGTGCCTTAGCGTCACAGTCTGGGATGATCCGTCCCTTCCGAAGTCTCTTCGTTGTGACCTTTCATTTTCGGCGATACCTTATGTCGATCACCCCGTGTTTTATCGAGGGGCCTTTTTTAAGTTCATGATTGGTCGCTGTGACAATATTGTCCCTCACACAAAACGCCTTTGCTTTTGACGGGCTATATTCTTTCCAAGTCGTCGTAACCCTTCAAGTTTGGGGAGATGTCACTCTAATCACCCTGTGTTTCACCGAAAAAGCCTTCTTAGGTTTGTATTTAGTCACCCAGATGATGTCACCCTTTCGCCGAAGTCTTTCTGTCAGCAAGATAAACCAAGTCGCTGAGATGTCATAGCGGGTCCCTAATGTCTTGCCGATCTTTCATTCTGTCGCTGTGACTTTCACTTTCGATGAGACCTTTCACTGAGCACTATCACTTTCGCTGAAGTCTTTCTATCGGGGAGACATCCATCTTTCACTGAGACTTCTCCGCGAGATCCCTATTCCTGCCAAGACCTTCGCTTTCAGCGAGACTCCCCTTTGTCGCCAAGACCTTTCGGCGACCCCTTCCTTTCTCACCGAGCTCGGATCTTCCTTCGCTAGGACCGTAGTGTGTTGGCCGGACGTTATACTGACGAGATTCCTTTGTTGGCGAAGCTTTGTGTAGTCATTGGGACCTCCAGCCGAACTTAGAACTTATACTGATATTCGCCCAATTCGCCATGACTCCCCTTTGTCGCCAAGACCTTACCCTGACTACCGGCTGGTCACATCGAGATGTTTGATACACCATCACTTTTGGCAAGACTCTGTGACTTCACTGGGACATCATATAGATAAACTTGAGTCTTGCTGGAGTGATTGTTTAAACCCACCCTTGGCAAGACTCTGTGACTTCGCTGGGACATCATATAGATAAACTTGAGTCTTGCTGGAGTGATTGTTTAAACTTGAGACATGTAGCATTCACCAAGACCCTACCCCGACTGTCCTTTGATCATATCGATGGTATTTTCTATGTCTCTTTTCATCGGGATGTTTCACTGAAACCCCTAAGTCTTAGTGAAGCATGTCCTAGTGATTTCCTTCACCGAGACTCCTGAATGTCGCTGAGACTTGTCTGCAAGATCTTAACTCATGCCGAAGCTTTCGTTCTGGAAATCTTCGTTCGGTCTGAAACTTTTCCTTGACCATGGATGTCCACCAGGTCCGGATTTCTCCTAAGTCCACCGTCTCCCAGATCTTCCAAAGCTTCTTCTTTGGCCCGTTCTTCGCGGAAATCCGTCCCTCACGGATTTCCCCAAAAATTGAAGAAATATAAGGGAACATCAAATAATTGGACTCGATTATAATTTGTGATGCATTTGATGATTATTTCATGACATAATTGGATCTTTCCCATGTGAATTATTGATGAAAAATGATCGAGTCGATGATTAAGTAGGTATCTCCTGACTTCTCCGTTGGAATCCAGTTGGTCTAGAATTTCTGGAAATTCCTCTCTGGCCTAGATTCTGCGAACGGTCTGGAAACCCAAAACTTGTTGTGATCATTTTATATGGATTTTAGTGACACCTTGACTTTGTGGGATGCTTTCTAATGGTGTTTTGAAGAATTAACCTTGCTTTCCTGTGATTTTTACTATGTTTTCATGTTGAATGCAGGCTGAGTCAGGCAAGGTAGCGGCTGGTTCTTCATTGTCTGATGGAGAGAGGATCAAGCTGGACATTAAGAGCAAGGTCCCTGAGAGTAAGATCACTTCTTTCTGGTCAGAAGTGACTGATACAAATGTTTTGCTCTGGGACTATGAAGAGTTGAAAGCAAGGATGGCGGTCGAGGATCTCCCTTTGGTGACTAGAAGGATGATGCAATCAGGCTTGTCCTATGTAGCTGGTTTCCCTTCTATAGTACAATGTTACAAGCTAGTCCTTGAGTGCCCCAGGCACTATGATCAGGATACAAAGAGAATCATTGGGTCTCAAGGGAGAGTTGTTGCTAATCTCAACCTGGTCTCCATTTCCCAAACTTTTGACATGCCAGATAGATCTCATGTGGTGGGATTCACCATTGAGGCAACCCAGGAATTCTACAATGACCAAACTGTGAAGTCACAGCAGCTAATCAATTCCTAGCTAGAGAATCCCAAGTCCCACTACTCCAAATTTTCTAAGCAGTTGTTCAGAGCAAAATTCAAGGAGTACTACGATGCCATCACCTTTCTGAGCAGGGTGGTCAGACTAAAGAGTGCTGGTACATTTGAGAATTAGATGTGCCATGCCATTGTAAGGATGAAACAAGAGAAAATTGACTACCATTGGGCAGGGGTCATCAGCCAAGTCATTCATAAGCAATTTTCCAATGTGTTGTAGACAAAGACCTTCACAATGACCTCATATCTGGTCTATGCACTTGCTAGGTTCCATCCCTATAGGGGATTGGATACAAAGGGAATTTTTAGAAAGGACATCATCTATGAGGTGTTCCCTTAGTTGTATTTAGGAGGCTCTGACTATAGGAGGGAAAATGATGCATTCACCATGCATATCACCAAAATGCTTCAGGAGGCAGAGCATGTTAGGATTTCAGATCTAGGTAAGGAGCTCATCAAGAAATATGGGGCATGGTTCATCCAGTTCCCTACTTTCTCCTACATTCGGGTTGATGGTTGTCAAAAGGCCCCATACAGACTTCCAAGGTATCCCACTGACCACATAATATTGTTGGAAGTCACCAGGCATATTTGTGATTTTGATGCCATTGTCAAGAAGGACAAACATAAGACAAGATTTGGTGGGGATTTTCCCCTAAGGATTGGCACTGGAGAGGTATGTCCTTCCATTGGTTCTGCCCAAGCTTCAGAGGAAGAATTGAGTGCTCTTGGTTTGTCTCTCCACTGCAAGAGATCCAAGTTTGACATCATAAGGGAGGCTCAAAAGAAGGTCAGTAGAGAGTACAACTATAAGGTTAATTTAGAGGACTATTGGGCCAACTGCAGTGATGAATACGAGGTCAAAAGGAAGAAATTCTCTCGGATTCCAGTGGATGCAGTCTGATTATATAATGTAAGAGTAGTGCTTGATCAATTGGAAGATGACGGGAACATAATTCAGGACCATGCCTATGAGGCAGTAAAGGATAGGCCTATTGGTGATGTGGATTGGTCAGAGGAGGAGAAGACAGAGCTGAAGCAACTGATGGATCCAGTTCTCAAAGTTACCAAGATGTGGCTCAAACACACGGTATGGGAGTTGGAAAACAAAGGAGTACAATGCACCTATGCCCTAATGGGGGACTTAGATTCCCATTCTACTTTTGAGGAATCCACCGAGCAGGATCCAAAGGGCAAGGGCAAGCTAGATTCCCCTATCAAAGTCAAATCTAAAAGCGTTCAAGGAGAAGAGGACCAGGAAACAGAAAAAAAGAGGAAGCCAAAGGCTAAGAAAAGGACTAGGACTAAGAGGCCTGAGCAAAAAGAGACTGAGAAACAGAGTCTTGAGGCTGGTGCTACTGTGTCCAAAAGAAGAAGAATTGTCAAATTATCAGAAAAGGCTAGCTCCAAGGTTGGGGAAGAAGTTGCCCCACCAGTGATAAATCTTGAAAGCTCAGAGGAAAAGTCCAAAGTGTATGCAAGGAAGTCTAGGACTACCTCTCCCAAGGATGGTGTGCCTAAGGCTGACCTACCTCCGATGGCTTCTCATGAGAAGCAACATGATGTCCTCCCTCCCACTCATGAAACCCAAAGTGAACTAGGTGAGACAAAGGAGATTGATGAGGATCTAGATACAGGGGAGGAAGAATTTCATGAAGGGGAACTCCCCAGTGCAGAGGCAGAAATTGAAAAGATATTGCAGTCCCCTATGGTTGCACATGCTAACTCTCCTATCACAAGTGAAGTAGTTGAATATCCTCCAAGGGAGGTTGAAGCAATGAGGGATCCATTACCTACACATGAAGAGGAGTATGTTGCAGAGGAAGAAAGTAAAACGGATGAGACCCTTGAGAGACAGAATTTGAGCGAGGAGGTGCCTAGAGATCAATATGAAGAAGAAATGGGGTAGAGTAGGGTGCAGTTGGAGTCCACTATCCCTTATTGGCTGGAGAAAGAAATAAAGAGAAAATAGGTAGTAGTGGAGGATAGTCCACCTAACTAGGATGTATTGTTGGCCAAGATTGGAAAAGATAAAGGAAAAAAGAAGGCTAAGGTGATCTCACGAGTCAAGAGGGATGAGGCACATAACAAGGTTGTTCATATTGCTACCCTTATTCTAGATAAAAATAGAGACGATGTGGCTGGAAGTGATTATGATATACAGACTTTTAATCTTGGGCCTACATCAGTTGAATAGGATATTAAGGATTATGAGGTCTCCAGTGCAGTTATGGTGGATTGATTGAGGAAGGAAATTAAAGCCAAGCAGGAGCTGAAAAGAGAAAATGAAAATCTCAGGAAGTGCTTAGAGGAATTAATAAAGCCTCTGCAGTCCATTAATCCCTCCTCCTCTGCTGCCAATCCTTTACCTCAGGAGACCATAACTGAGCTTGAAAAGATGAAAGCTTCCACCCTTGCCACTGTGAATTGGTTGAAAGGAGTGCAAGAGAAGGGTGATGAAGCTATTAAGGAGATCCTATCAATGAGGAAAGATTCTATTATGGCAATTGAGTGGTTGAAACAAGTGTTGGCCCAAGATAAGGAGGATACGGACCTCCTTCTATAGAAAACTAGAACTCTAATGGATTACACCCGTGACAAGTTGGTAAGTGACAAAATTATTTTTTCCACTAGAGCTGCCGAACCTTGGGAATGGTTCGAGGCACTGCAAATCAGGCAGAAGGTGTTGAAAAAGATTCACAAATGAGGGAAGCAAATTGATGACACCTTGACTGAGATTTACAATGGTTGCATTGCCTTCTTCGAAATCATGACCGGAAGAAGAAAGATCGCGCCCAAGTACTTGAACTTGGAACAGTTGAGAGAATGGTGTCATGATGTTAATGCACCACTTGATGATGGTTTTGTTTTCGAGCACCAACTAGATGACGCAGCCACCTACCTCGCAGTTATTGATAAGCATGTGGCATACAAGGTAGATTGGGATAGGTCAATCGAACACTCAAGGGACGAGATTGCATCCATGGAGAGGTGGCTTAGGGTTCTGCCAGTACCACTTGTGGCTGACTTGGATGGAGCGTTCTTGAAGCTACATGAAGAGTCAGATTGGCGCGAAGATATTAGGGAAGAGAGCTAATGATAGGATGTGGCGCAATTTGTGCTTCCCTATTATCTTCTTGTGCATTGTCCGAGCTGCATTGCGGATCCTGGGCTGACCTCGACAGGACACGCATTTAATGCCTATTTTGACCCATTTTGAAGACTCTCCTAGCCGGGTTGTTGTGCTAAGTTATTGTTGTGAAACCCTCGCTTGGCCGACAGACTTATGGGGGATTTCTGTATATTGGGTATGTCGCCTCATTTGTAAAAGGTTAGAAGAATTAGATAGTTGGAAATAGTTAGGAGGTCAAAACTTGTAATCATAATATAGAAATAGAGTAAGTTAGTAGGTAGTTTCCCTCAAGCAAATATTGTAACAGAAAGCTAAAATTGTTGCTACAGTGAACAATTCGAATGCAAATAGTGACATTGTGATTTGGTGCCATATTTGTGCTCTCTTGTTTTGCATGGTTTTTTCCATTCCATCTTTAAAATTTCTTTGAGTTGGTAAATATCTAGATTAGATTCGATTTGATAATGTTCATGGTCTGATACTTAAATGTTGAAGCAATCTCTCAGTCCATACTTTTCGCATCCAACTAATTGTTAGTTGCTTTGCAAAGTTAGCCTGGACTTTTCATATTCCTTGTGCTTAAGTTCGATTGTGAAGGTTCATTCACTTCAATTGCAAAAGGGTTGTTTGAGTGAGTGTTCATGATTTGAAAATCTTAACACCTCAGAAGATTGCACTATTTTCTGTGAGATTGTAGATTTATCTTGGTCAAGTAGAAATCAGTTTTGAGGGATTGGTCCATTTTGAGTATTGGTTACTTACATTGTTAATTTTAGAAGTAGTATTAGATTTAGAACTCTCTTTAAAAACCTTATCCTTTTCTATTTATTTAATCATTGGGTTAAATCTTGGATTGAAGGCTCACCAATTTGTTAAATCTGATAAAATTGATTCAGCATTTTGCTCGTAGTAAGGTCCCATTGTGATTACCAACATTTTCACATTTCGTTACTGAGTTGTTTATGCACTATCAAGACCTGACATTAGAGACCTTGGGGGTATCTCTTGAGGCTTGCCGATAGAGATTTACCTTTCAAGAGAGATAGGATATCATCTTCTGTCTAGCTATTATTGTGCAGAAAACATGATCAACACGTTCTTCCTAGATTAGCCATAAATCAACTAAGTACTCCCACTGCTTGGGCAATGTCTGGCCTTGTACAAACCATTGCATACATAAGACTTCCTACTGCACTAGCATAAGGTACACTGGTCATTTCCTCCATCTCAGTAGGAGATTTTGGACATTCCTCAATAGATAGCTTCGTTCCATGCATGACTGGGACCACTAGCTGTTTGCAATCATTCATACAAAATCTCTCAAGAACAGTCCTGACATACTCACTCTGACTGAGCCAAAGCTTTTTATTCTTCCTATCCCTTGCTATCTCCATCCCCATAATATACCTTGCTGCACCAAGATCTTTCATTTCGAACTTAGCAAACAACTGAGACTTAAGATCAGAAATCATTAGCCTGCTATTTCCTATGAACAACATATCATCAACATAAAGAGCAATAACAAGTACTTGATCACTTTCAGCTTTATAATATACTCAATTATCATATTTTGATCTCACAAATCCCAAAGACAATACAAAATTATCAAATTTCTGGTACCACATTCTAGGTGACTGCTTTAACCCATACATATACTTCTTTAATTTGCATACCAATTTTTCTTTACCTTTCTCAACAAAGTGCTCAGGCTGAGACATATAGATTTCTTCTTCAAGATCACCATGAAGAAACGTTGTCTTCACATCCATCTGTTCAACCTCTAAGTCATAAGCTGTTGCAAGTGACAAAATAAATCTAATGGGTGTCAGTTTTGCTACAGGAGAAAATATTTCCCCATAATCGATTCCCTCTACCTGGGAATAACCCTTTGCAACAAGTCTTTCCTTGTACTTTTCTACACTGCCATCGAGACCAATCTTTTTCTTAAATACCCATTTGCAGCCAACAGCCTTTCTGCCTTTAGGCAAGGGTACCAGACTCCAAGTTTCATTCTTATCTAAAGATGCCATCTCTTCTTCCATGGCTTCCAACCAAGAATATGAATCAGACATTTTAAATGCCTCTTTCACAGTCCTAGGCTCATCAGTACTAGAAATCAAAGCATAGGCACAAGTAGAATCAATCAATGAGAACCGATACCTATCTAGTTTTTTTCTTTCTCGGGTTGACCTCCTCACTTGCTGAGGCTGAGGTTCTTCTTCTTTAGAACTTTTAGTTTTGCTCGAGCTCTCTTAGTTTTAGGTACATTTTGAATTTCCAATTCCTCTTTCTCAGGTGTAGGAGGAATTATTGCTACATCCTTATTGTTATCTAACTTTGTCTCTGACTGTAGATCCAAAGTGGAAGGTTTCAGCTCATGAAAGATTACACTTCTGTTGTATACAACCTTCTTTGTATCAGAATTCCAAAGCTTGTATCCTTTTATGATAGTGCTATAGCCAATGAAAATACATTTGACAACCTTGTTCTCCAATTTAGATCTTTTCACATCTGACACATGAGCATATGCCTCATAGCCAAAAACACAAACATGTCTAAGTGAGGGCTTCTTACCAGACCACGCTTCCAAAGGTGTTTTCTCAACAAGAGAAAAATTTGGAGACCGATTAATTAAATAACATGCAGTAGATATAGCCTCAGCCCATAATTTCTCCTCCAAGCCAGCACTACTGAGCATACTTCATGCTCTCTCCATCACTGTCCTATTGAACCTTTCAGCAACTCCATTTTGCTATGGAGTATAAGGTGTAGTCTTATGTCTTTTGATTCCATGGTCTTTACAGTATCTTTCAAATTCATCAAAACAGAATTCACCGCCATTATCCGTCCTTAAGCATTTTATTTTTCTACCAATCTGATTTTCAACAAGGTTCTTAAATTTCTTAAATCGACTGAACACTTCTGATTTACTTTTCAAAAAATAAACAAATGCTCTTCTTGAATAATCATCAATGAACGACACATAGTATCTTGACTTAGACAAAGAAGGAACATCCACTGGACCAAATACATCTGAATGAATATAATCTAACAAACCAGAAGATTTATGAGGACTGGAATAAAATGAAACACAGTGCTACTTTCCATATATACAGTGTTCACAGAATTCAAATTCAAGATTACAATCTTCAATCCCCTCAACCAGGTTTTTTTTCTTCAAGGTTTTTAAACCTTTCTCTCCTATGTGGCCTAACCTATGTTGCCAAAGCATAGTCTTCTCTGCATGAATTTTTACTTCCATAGAATTTACATAATTAGGGATATTTCCCTCTTTACCTCCATGAGCAGCTTTCAGTGACTTTCCAGAGACACTGTTGCATTGAACAACCTGTGCATCCAGCTTGTACAGGGTACCAATTTGAGCACCTCTAGCCAGCACCATTGAACCTCTAGTCATCTTGTAGCCACTTCCAGAGAACGTAACTTGTACTCCAATATCGTTCAACATACTTACAGATAATAGATTTTGAGCCAGACCTGGTATGTGCATAACATTATTAATTCCCTTCACTCTGCCATTAAGGAATTGTATTCTGACTCTTCCACAGCCAACAATCTCCAAAGTTGAATCACTCGCCAAGTACACCTTTCCACCATCGTATTCTTCATACTTTGTGAACCACTCTCTATGAGATGTCATGTGGAATGATGCTCCAGAATCAATCAGCCAAACATCATTTGATGCCTGTGTAGCCAAGGCTGCAATGAAGGCATCACCATCACTATGAGAAGAACCATTATCAAAAGAGCCCTTCTTCTTTTTATCCTCTTTACAATCCTTTCGGACATGACCAGGTTGCCCACAGTTCCAACACTTCACCTTGGACTTCTTGCCAGGAGACTTTGATCCCCCTTCTGATTTTGATTTGGACTTCTTGTCCTTCTTCTTGCCTTTCTCCTCCGGTCTTCCTCTGACAACAAGAGCTTCCTTCGCCATCTCAGAAGATTTCCTTCTCATCTCTTCTGACAGCAAAGATGCAACAACATCTTCCATCTTGAAACTGGATGTTGTTCTCCCAATTGCCACAAACCCTCCTTCCTGCATTCTCAACGAGTACAATTCTTCCTCAGGAACAATTTATTCACCAAGGACTTCCCCTGATAAATAGATGCCAGTCTCTTCCACAAAGAAGATGTAGTCTTCTCCTCATGCACATTCAAAAGCACTGAGACTTCCAAACAGAGCCTTATCAGCCCCTTAGACTTCCTATCTGCAAGGTCCCAATCTTCTTTCTTCATGCCTGTAGGTTTCACTCCAGCCACAACAATCCAAAGATCACGGTCCACAAGAAGATCCTCCATCTTGAGTTTCCACAACTCAAAGTTACTGCCATTGAATTTCTCTATTTCAAACTTTCCAGATGTACTAGCCATCTTAAACTATAATTAGAAATTGACAAACTCTACAAGACTCCCACTGAACAGAATTGACACAAAAAATCCAAGGTACCCACAAGGATAACACAACTGGCCAAGCTCTAATACCCCTTGTAAGGAAAATTAGATGCGGAAAACAATTCTCCTAACATCAATACCTCAGGAAAGAATGTAGATACACTTTAAAATTTACAATTACAGTACAATTAAGATGCACTAAGAAACAGACAACAGAAACAGAGTATTTGAAAATCACACATGAACACCAGATATACGTGGGAAAACCCTTACGGGAGAAAAACCCACCACACCAAGAGAAATCACTTTGTATTACAGTAATGAAATTACATACAAATTCTAGACTTGTCTTTCTGGTGTCATTATACAATAGAATTCACCATTAACATTCTTGTATAGGATTCTTCACATTACAATCCACATAATTCATCCATTGACATAATCACTCAACAACCTATCGATTCAACCAACTGATTACAAACTGTAATCACAGAGTATATCCATGTCAAAAAATTTCTGTAGAACTTCCTCACAGAACTATCACAACTGACTATCTTCCAACTATTCCCATTTGGCTCCTCTTATTCATCCACGAGACTCCACATAGGACAGTCTTACTCGTTCAAATGAATTCGCAATGTACTGGCATCTCGGTGAGACACTAATAGTGTCTCGCCGATGACACATAGACTTGATATCGATGTCGCCAAGAGACTCTATTATCGCTAAGATGTTCTATCGAGCTCCATGAGTTACACCGAGTCACCAAGAAGTCGCCCAGACCTATCGCATTCACCAGGAGACCATAGCAAGTCACCAAAAGGTATACCGAAGACACAAGTCATATCGAGCTCCAAAGGATAGTCGACAAGACATACCGATATCGCCAAGAGGTTTGTCCGAGACATAAAGTTTACCCCAAAGTGTTCACACATCGCCAAGACATTTCCCTTCGCTGAGAGAACATACTAATCTCCATATGTTACCCTGAAGACTCTTCATCATCGACAAGACTCATCAAAGTCGCTGGGACTTCTTACCGAGACCTCCGTGTTCCACCGATGACAAACATTCGCCAAGAGCTACACCGAAGACTTCAAAAGATGTTCCTGTCAGTGAGACCTTCAATGTTCACTGAGATGTCTTCCCACGATCCTTAAGTTACCTCGATAGCCATCGGCTATCGGCAAGACAACCTTTAGTCGCTAAGACGTTTCTCCGACCACTTTTGAGTTACTCCAAAGAACTATGAATGTTTCCCTATCGACATGACCTTCTTCATTCACTGGGACTTCTTAGCAAGAACCCTTAGCTATCCCAAAGCCCATGGTTGCCAAGAGTCTCCCCGAAATACAATTGAATGGCCTGTCGGCCAAAGGTCTCCTGAGCGCTATGAGGTCATAACGAATACACTATGTCACAGCGATAGACTCCACAATGCAACCTTTTGGCAAGACATTTGCAAGGTCACAGCGACCTGTACAAACCAGAATGAATCAAGCTGCTAGTCAGCTAGACAATGAAGATGTCACACCGACTTTTCTCTAATGGAGGTTTCAGCCTGTATAGTTTGAGGCACATATTTCCAACATCCTTCAACCATATACCCTCAAACCTATACCCTCAACCCTCAACCCTCAACCCTAAACCCTCAACCCTAAGCCCTTTAACCCTAAACCCTTAAACCTTCTACCCTCTACCCTCAACCCAATACCCTCTACCCTCAACCCTAATCCCTAAACCCTATACCCTCAACCTAATACCCTAAATCATCAACCTTATAGGTCCTCCACCCTAATCCATCAACCCCTATCCCTTTCTCTCTATCTATACATCTCACCTCTCTCTTCCTCCCTCTCTCCTACCCTCTCTAATTGTCTCTATCTACCCTCTCTCTCTTTCTATGTACCTCTTGCTCAATCAATCCCTACCACTCTCTGTTGCTCCCTCTATCTATCTCTCTCTATCTCCCTCCCACTACCTCTCCATCACTCACTCTCTCTCCCACTCCCTCTTAGGGTTTAGGGATTAGGGTAGAGAGTTTTCTTGGGTTGAAGGGTTGAGGGATTAGGGTAGAGGTTAGAGGGTATTGGGTTGTGGGTAGAGTCCCAATACCCTCTACCCTCAACCCTATACCCTCAACCCAATACCCTAAATCATCAACCCTATAGCTTCTCCACCCTAATCCCTAAACCCTATACCCTCAAACCCTATCCCTTTCTCTCTATCTATACATCTCACCTCTCTCTCCCTCCCTCTCTCCTACCTTCTCTAATTGTCTCTATCTACCCTCTCCCTCTTTCTACGCACCTCTTACTTAATCAGTCCCTACCACTCTCTCTCGCTCTCTCTATCTCCCTCCCACTGCCTCTCCATCACTTGGCCTATTTAAAAAAATGGGGTCTCCTAGTGATTTACATCATCGAGAGACCCCATTTCTTCAACCCATTTTTTCAAATAGGCCACTACATTGCCAATTTCACCAAGTTGGCCCACTAGGGGCCGACTCGGTGAAATTGGCAATGTAGTGGCCTGTTTGAAAAAATGGGTCCAAGAAATGGGGTCTCCTGGTGATGTAAATCACCAGGAGACTCCATTTTTTCAAACAAGCAAGTTAGGTTGCCAATTTCACCGAATTTCCAAGCTAGTGGTCCCACTGGCTTGCTAATTTGATGAAATGGGCAATGGTGAAATTTCTTGGACCTATTTTTTCAAATAGGCAACTAGATTTCCAATTTCAACAAATTGGCAAGCTAGGGTAGAGGGTTTAAGGGTTAAGGGTAGAGGGTAGAGATATAGGAGTGAGTGAGTGAGAGAGAGAGAGAGACTTGAGAGAGGGAGAGGGGGTAGGAGGGAGAGACTTGAAGAGAGAGAGAGGGAGGGAGTGAGAGAGAGAGAGAGGGTAGAGGGTAGAGGGTAGAGGGGAGAGAGA
>VDFB02193867.1:589092422-589203476 GCA_007258455.2 Sequoia sempervirens | reverse complement strand
TGTTCAACAGCTAACTTTAGGGCACTTTCCATTAGTTCTTCCTGCTCTTTTTTAGTCAATACATAATTTAGCTCTGCTTCCACACTATGCAGACTACCAACTTCAAAATCAATTTCCTCTTCTCCTAGTTCCTCTTCAACTTTCTTTAGATATTCTTCCCATTCAAGTCCTGCTCCTTCTTGAGATGAAATTCTTTCAAAATATGAAGAAATATTTTCTATATCAACCACAGGAGGGACCTTTCCTTTTCAATAGTTACAGTTCTCAAATTTGATGGCATGGTAGGAGCACTTTCCTCAGTTCATGAAGGAACAACAACATGTCCTTATCTAGAAATCTCTTCACCAGGGTGAGCAACAACTAAGGGTGTGGTAGAAAAACCTGAAGTAACCCCAGCAGTAGCCGCCTCATAAGTAATCTTTGCTTTACACAAAGCATCATCAATATGCTATAAAGAAACATCTTCTTTTGTTTGAGGAGGCTCTTTTGTGGATGCTTCCACCGTTGCAACACCTTTCTTCAACCTTTTATATTGTTTAGTCTTTGTGGAGGAAGTGGGTTCACTACTAGAACCTCTTTTCTTTGACACCCCAACTCTTGGTTGTTTCAAATGGATTTCATTCCATTTCAAGCTCCTATTTACCACTCCCCATGACACTTTCCTGATCTTAGTATCTTCTTTTTCTACCCAATTGATGGGCTCCAAACCTTTCATGGTCACTTTTTCCATATCATACTAAGGATCAAGTGTGATCCCATCATCTATAGTGCCTTTAGGAATATCAGTTTTAATATTAAAATCCATCATCTGGGGAATTGTTAATCTCTCATAGCCCCTTTTCCTTACTTCAAACTAATCCTGTAGGTTGGCCCAAAAATCTTCAAGAAGTGGAATATGCTGAGGAAACTGAGAAGGGTAGAGCACATACATTTTCCTCTTAGGATCAATTTTTTTCCTATAAGTATGCTGCTGCAAATTTAAAGCCTAGAATTCCTCTGTTGCTGACTTAGCCCTTACCGAAGAAGAACAAGAATAAAATCCCAATTTCAAGGGAAAAGGATGTGAAACATTCGTATATTGCAAGGAGAACACAACATTTACTTCTGCAGCTTGCCTAGCAAACTCCATTAGAATCCACCTATCACAACAAAATCTTGGCAACTTAAAAGGGTGGCCATCAAAACCAAATAACTTAAAATAATTAGTCTTGGGATATTGAATAAACCAATACCCCCATTCTTGAATGAACTCCATAGCTTCTCGTGACAATCTAAAACCAATGTCACCTATGAGCTGATTTATAATAACATACATAAAAGCATCATTGACTCTTTTAAAGTGCTTCTTTGAATCTTTAAGTTCAAGTTGGTCTTAATGTTCCAAAACCTTCTTTTGATCTAGGCCAGCATCCATTGACTCTTGAGTGTTCAATCCAAGAAATCATCCAATCCTTGCTGCACAATACATGACATAAGAAGACATATAAAATTTCTTAGTCTATGTTAGCTTGAGGAGTTGGTCATGAATGTTATCTGAGATTATTTTCCCCTAATATAAGTGTTGCTTTCCATCTAGAATCAATTGGATGAAAGGAAACATCCAGTGTTCAAAGACATGAGAATTTGATTTTCCAAACACCCTGGCCAGTAGTGTGATAATATCCCCTATATCTTCAGAAAAATCTGACCTCTTGGGATTAGGTGGCACTTTCTTCACTAACTTCTTTTCTTTCTTCAACCACCATTTATTGATAAGCTATTTTTTCCTTCAACGTCCTTTCCCATAATTCAAGTGCCTTAGCCTCAAACATAATATTAAGAATGGGATAAGGAGGAGGGTCAAAAACATTTCTGATCATGGCCGGGGTTAAGTCAATGATAACATTACCCTGAGCATCAATACGTTGTCCATGAGTAGGATTGTATGTCTGTGCAATAGTTAGAATAAACTCAGGACACTATACAACAATAGGAAAACTAGCTACATGAGCTAGCCCTGACTCTACAACTCTCCTTGCTCTTGGGGTAGCATCTTTTGAAAATGTATTTGCACAGAACTGCTCAAAATCCATATGTCCCACCAATGTATTAGTAATGTTCATGACCTCTGAGTCAAACTTAGATGGAACCGGGCTCCCCTGGAACTTATACTTCATAGTGAGAGGAAATTGTTCTAGTTTTAATCTCTTATCTCTTGCTCTCTTTGATGTTCCCTTGGATGTTCCCTCAACAGAAACTTCCTTAGTATGTATTTCCTCTTTAGAGTTAGACATTTGTTAGCTATCCTGTAATTTTCCATTATTAGGTAAAAAGGAAAGATATATGAGTAGTTTAAGCACAAGAATTCATATGAAATCCTCATTAATTCAAGTTAGAATCTAATTCAATAAGTCAATTCATCATTTGTGGGCTTTGGGTTTAGAACAGAACCAAGAACTTAACCATTTTAAGGATAAATTGAATTCTATCAGGAGTTGGGATCAAGTCATGACTAGGTACCAGACCTACATTTACAAAGAAGTTCAGTGCAATTCTAGAGTCTAACCCCACAGTGTTTAGGAATCAAGATCAGGATCGGGTCTTATCCAGAAACCTATACATATGTTGGTAAACAAGTTGGGTATCAATCTGCAGTCTGATCCCACAATGTGATCGGGAGTCGGGATCGGGTCACGACTAGGAAGTGGAAATTAGCCAACAAAATCAATGAAGAGGATATTTGCAAAGTTCCAACCCCAATGTTGAACTGGAAGTCAGGATTGGGTTAGCATCTAGAACCAGACCCATTCATAATGGATAAGTGTCTGTAACTTCCCAAGTTCTGATCCTGATAGGATATCGGGAGTTGGGGTCGAGACTCCGTTATGAACTAGGCCTCAAATATGCATACTCAGAATGGGTCAACTCCAAGTTCCGATCATGATAAGATATCAGGAGTCAGGATTGGGGTGTGGATAGGTCAATGTATCAATTGATGGGTTAATGTTTCAGTATCAAAACAACTTTCGATCCTGATGGTAATGTGAGGGTCAAAAGCAGGACTTTGAATAACACTTAGTCAACAATTTAAATCAAACTCATGGTATCAGTCCAACCCTTGATCCCAATAGTAATGTAGGGATTGGACAAGTGGAGGGACCGAGACTGAGCAGTGGACAAACCTAAGTGTAACTTCAATTCCTGACCCCAAAATACATGTGTGAATAAGGGAATCTCAAGGCGAGGATAATTAAGGCGATAACAAATATGACAGTATCCTAAAATGTGCCTTCAGGACTGGGTTATGTGTGGGATCAAGAACTTTTGATTTTAAATGGTCGAAACTTTAAATTTGGCAATTCAAACCAGTCTTAACCGAACTTATAGAAAACCCATAGAAAACTAGGGCACAACGAGATGGAGAATCTCGCGACCAAAACACAAGATGACAACGCAAGAAAATGAAACAACGCACAACAAACCCAACAAGGATTTGCGAGTGAAGGAAACTGTACCAAACAGTGTGAAAGAAAGTAGAGAGGCAAAACAAAGCTGAACCAGAAAAGAAAAATGGAAAAAAAAACATGCGAGACAAAAGCAACCAAAACGAAAGCAAGAACAAAGAAACGAGGACAAGAAACGCAAGAAAGAACACCTACCTTCGAATGCACCTAAGATTTTTGGCAACACGTTGAAAAATTATAGCAAATTCCTCCAGCCCTAGCTCGATGTCACTCTCGTTCTCTTTGCCAAACTTTTCAAAGTAGAATGGACGGTTATCGAGGAGTGGCAGGATAAAAACCCATTCGCATGTGCGAGCGGTAATGGCATTAATTGTGGGTTGGTCGGGTCTCAAAATTCAAGCGAAGTCATAAATACAAGGTTGCAGGAACAAAGGAAAGTGAGAGTCAAGATCGGGGAACAGACCAAGACTAAACTTTCAAAAGGTGCAAAGTTCAGTTGACGGGCCGCGACCTGAAACCCGATGAATAAAAAAACCACACAGGAATCAGAATCGGGTTGCGAGATGAACCTAGAACTTCGAAAATTTCAATGCGCAAGTCATAGTCTGAAGTCTGATCTTGAAAGACAAAAGGAATCAAGAAGCGAGATTGAGACTCAAGAAGAAATTAGAACTTTCAAAAGGTGGAAATTTCAAGTCATAGTCTGAAGTTCGATCCCGAAATGAGCAAAGATAACAAAGAGTTGGACATCAGGATCAGGCCAGAAATTGGAACAAGAACTTTGAAAAGTTCTTGGTTCTGATTCCGATCCAAAACTAGACTCTACCATGCGCAAAATGCACAAGGAAAAAAAGGGGTCGGGATTGGGTCAAAAGTAGGAACCAACACCCAAGAAGTGTGCAAAGTAATGGTCCCAATTCAAAACCCAATTCAAACACGCAAAGAAAAGACACAAGGCAAAAGACGAGGTTGGGACCGAGATACTAACAGGAACCTGAACCCGTGAAGAAGTAACAAGTGCATGTTCCTTCTTGAAACCCAAACCCAAAAAAAACAAAGAAAATAAAGACTTAGGAGGAAAAAAACAACTCCTAAGTCCCAAACAAGAACATCAAGGACAAACAAACACAAGGGGGGCCCATTTTGACCAAAAACTAAAATGGGGTGGTTATGCAAGGCATAAAAACTCCTTCCATCCACACCATAAACCATCATTCCAACATAATTATACCTATTACTTGGAACCAACAAAAACAAAAGCCTTACAAGTCTAAAGTCCAAAATCAAATATCAAAAGCCATTGAATGCAAAAAATCCAAGTGGACAAATAAAGTTAAAATGGATCCCAAAGAAAAATGGATCAAGTAAAGAAAAAATTCCAATTCCAATAGCCAATCAAAATGTGGAGTCATAAGAAAAGAGGTCTCCCATATATAAAAAAATTCCACCTCCTTCAAAATGGTCATCACACAAGGCATATAAAAGTGTTGGTTCCAAACACTATTCGAATCAAAATTCCAAACTCCATCATCCACCATCCCAAGTTTGGCAAATAAAATTTTCTACATCTGAAATGCCAAATAGTCCATCCACACCTACCATCTTCCATCATAATCCTACATCTCACCTAAAGTCTAAAAATCCTACTTCACAAATCTGTCACATCTTGGTAGCAACTCTTTATCCTAAGGGCTCACATGGAACTCTATCACGATGTGCGTATTTCAATAAGGTCAACCCTAGTATTAGAAATGATCATAATGACATCAATCAGTTGTATGCAAGTGCTATGATCCTTACAAGACAAATAATCCATAAAGGTCACTATTGGAATATCATGACACCAATATCTATATCAACACCATCAAAAGATTTAGAAAAATCAACGATTATCCAAAATATCAAGTCGATATAAAAAAATTCAAAAAAATTGTCACCTCGATGAAACCCTGGAAAATAGGCATCTTGTGTGACATAAAAAAAATAAAAGAAAAAAAATAGAAAGAAAGAAAGAAAAAGTAAAGATAATTTTTTTTTCCAATAGTGAAAACCATTTATATGGCACTTTGGATTAGTACCATGATGAAAACCTGGAAAACAAGCATCATGTGTAAGAGAAATTATCTATGTGGACCATTACACTTGGGGGCAAGCTGCCTCATCTCCCATGCCTTTCTCATGAAATTTCCATCTATCCACCTAATTCATACTGTTTTCATCCATTTTCCCACCTACCTTGATCTTGATAAGAAATGGAGCACAAACATAAATCATGCTTTGAAAAAATTCTTGACATGTCTATCCTTTGGTCATACACTATCCATGTAATATCATGTCATTGCCTTCATAGAATTTATCCAAACCCATATCTCAGAGAAGACATTTTTTCCTATGTGAAATAGTCCTTGGAGATCATATGATAATTCTTTCAGCCAATAATTATCATGTCTCCTATCCTTTGCCAAAATCAATCCATTATCCTTTCATACCTATTGTTGGGCTTGGTTTCCCCTTGTCATTGGTTTAAGGATTCTAATCCACTTATCCAAGTTCCCTCCATAATCCCATCTAGTCCTAAGGTTGGTCATTCCAAATGCAACAAGCCTAATCCATACAATCTTGTTATGCAACCTAGCATATCATCCAAAACATTCCTTGGCTTTGTTCCTAGCCTTGTTGTAGACCTTAATCCTTTAGTTACATTATCATCAACAGGATATGTCTTTCCCAATCCTCATGTTATTTTGGGATGTGTCCTTCCCATATCAAACAATTTTATCATCATCATCGCCTATAAATTGGTTTTTAGCTTGAATGGGGGCAAGACCATGTTTTCCCTTGGATCCTTGTGCATGCCTGCTTTGTTGATTGTGGGTATTTTTCACATGGATTTGTCATGATCCTTATGGTTATCATCCATGGAAACATATCCTTCATCCATAATAAATATTTTTCATCCCTCTCATGGCCTGAGAACCACTGACATTTAGCGTCCTTCACTTTCCATCCCCACCCATAACACATTAGCATCCATCAATCCCCTTGCCCATAATAAGTTGGTCTTATACTTGACTGGGGGAAATTCCTTGACTTATGTCTTCCTGGGATCCTGCACATGGTATCAACCTTGAAAAACATCAATATCCAAAACAATCATCAAAATCCAAAAAAATCAAAAAATCATCAAAATAAAAAAAAAATAGAAAATCACCAAAAATTCAATTTTTTTACAAAACTCCAAAAATAGAGTTAGATTCATTTTGTGTCAGTTTGGTCAAACTACATTGTCTTTGCACATTGCTACGTAGGAAAGGCCATCAATCGATGAGCCCCCGAGACATTAGGTTTGTCCTTAGGGTTTTGTCGAGTCATATCAATTTTGGTTTGTGTCTGGTCGAACTACGAGGTCTCTGCATGTATAACGTAGGAAAGGCCATCAATCGATGAGCCCCCAAGGCCCTAGGTCAATCCTTTAGGGTTTGTTGATTATGTCTGGGTCTTTTATCTTGAAGAAGTCAAACATCTAAACCAAATCACGAATCAACAGATCAACTATCCAACAAGTCTTCAATCAAAACTCGTCAATTATCTTACATTGTGATAGGTTGTCGTTAGGTCCCATTACTTTAGAATATAATATTCAATTTTTTGACCAGGCAGTGTTCAAGGCAATATGCAATAGAAGAGGTCCGAAGTATCTCCCTTAGGTTTCCTAACCTTTAAGAACAACTTAAGATTAATTCTGACTTCAAACTGTTTAACTATCAAACTGTAAAATAATCTATTCCTAAGAAAATAGAAAATGCTTGAACTATAGGCATAAGTATACTAATTTAAAAAGCACAATGACTAAATTAACAAGCATAGAAACAACTAAACTAAGAAACTGAAAAATTATAAGAGTAGAAAAACTTATAGCAATCCATAAAACATTTCCTTAATAGTAAAAATTCTAACAATAAATAACAGAGACTACGGAAGTGAAAAGATAACAAATACTTCAAAGCTAAAATTTCATAACAGTAAATTTAAATAACTCTCTACAGAACAACAATATAATAAAAGAGAACACTTATCTACTCCCATCGAGTGGCTAGCTCGTGGGACAACACATTCATTCTCAGCTCACATTCATAGCTATTTCAGGAACACTTCTATCAATCATAGTTATCATCCATAACTCAACTCAGAATTTTAGATAATAATCTCTTTATTCATAAACCTTGGAAACATTTTGACAGTATAACATTAATTTTCACTATGTATATCTTACTTCCAGAGACCGTATCTTTTAGAGAGAAACTGTAACTACATGCTATATTTCAGATGGTATGGATAACCATTGAAAAACATCTAAACAGATCTACGTATAACTCGTATATCTTTAATCCTATTACACAGCATTTAAGAGGCTCAAGTCGAGCCATAAAGTCTTTAATTCAAAGTATAACAGAAATAACAACTTTAAGAACAACATCTTCGGTCCATCATCCTGAAGTTCCGGAGCATATTTCCAGCATATATCTCTAACTGTTCTGGAGCATGTGCCAGTTGGATGCTTCAATCTATAACTTTGATTGACTAATTATTATCTACAAAACACTTAAAATAACCCATTAAATCTATATTTGCAAATTCCTTTAAGAAATCAAAAGAAATAAAGTTTATACAAGTTCTTACTAAAATTAAGCAATTATTTCTCCTAAAATTTAATTAATTGGCAAAGGATAGAGATTTGCATGTATGAACCAGGTCTTTATGGTATTATCATGATGAGGTTATTTTTACTTCATCACATTTGTCTTATCATTTTTTCCTATTTAGGATACGTACTTCCTGAATTGGGACATTGGTCATTGGTCAATCTTATCATTTTCTTTAAACGTGATATGTCTTTCCTAAAACTATGCATAATCAACATTGGTCAATAAATATTATCAATCATTCAATCAATTAAGTTTTCCTTAAACAAGATGTTTCCTTCCTAAAATTAGGCATGGTCAATTAATCAATCAATCTTTTCAATCAATCGATTAATTCTCACCTTATACATGATATGTCTTTTTTGAAACCAAGTGTAATTAGTATTGGTCAATCAATCTTGTCAACTGGTCAAACCTATCAATCAATTAATTTCATCAATTAATTGACTGGTCTTGTCATATTGGTCAATTGGTCAATCAATCAACCTTGTTCATTCAATCAATCAATCTATCGAGTCAAACAATCAGTCAATTGGTCAACGTTATCAATGAATCAACATCGGTCAATCAAACCCGTCAATCAGTGAGTTCATCAATCACATCAATCTCATCATCAAATAAAATTTGGCAATTGATATAAATGGTTGTTGACTTTGTTGGTCTTATCTTTTTTATTGGTCTTTGGTCATGTTACTAGCGAGGGGCGATGATGGATCATGATCTCTTTTCTTTTGATTGTTGTATGTGGTTTTTCTTGACAAAAAGACTGAGGCAATTGGGTCCTTAGTATGATTCATGGAATTCCTTGTATTTTGACTATTTTCCTTTTGCAAGTGGTAACATTGTGCACCTTGGTCTATGTCATACTATGGTGTTTGTACTCCATTTTCTATAATTTTGATGCCCAATGATGATAAACATACAAGTTGACATCTGTTAAGAAAGAACATGCATCTCTTTTTATTTGACTAACTCCATGTTGACATCTATCTTCTCCATACTAACATCCATATTATTCGCACTAACATCTTCCATTTGTAATTATCTTGAAGGCCCGTAAGTTGAATTATTCTCCTGTCAGTGCATCAAAGTGGCTTTTCGGAATAATTTCTCAATTTCTTTGAAAATTTGAAAAAAATTATGAGGGGGCATAGGTCTATCCCACCTTCACCTAGGGCACACTGGGGCATGATATGAACCTAATTTTCTTATTTATTCTTTGACACAACCCTCAAATCACATTATGTCAAAGAGGGACAAAATGTAGACACTAAAAAATGTCTTGGTTTGTGAGCGTCATTTTTCCATTGTCTTGGTCTTCTCCCCTACATAATTTTTTTTTTATCACATTCCTCTATTGATTAAATAATGTTAATTATTTAATTAATTCATTTTCTTGGTCTTTGTTCTCCTTTGATCAATTAAATAAATTAAATATTTATTTAATTGTGTCTCTAACACCCTTTCCCTCTATTATTAAATAAATTATCATTTATTTAATTATTTGCTTGTCATTATTCATCTAAAGTTAAATAATTATTTAAATTATTTAACTCCCTCTCTCCACTTTCCCTCTATTAAATAATTATTCTAACTTAATTATTTAATTCCCTTTTCCCATTTGCTTCTATATTTAATTTAAATGGTTGCATAATCATTTAAATTAAACATTCATTTTCTCTTCCTCCATAAATAAATAATCTAAAATGATTATTTATTCCACCATTATCTTTTACCAAATTTAAAATATGGTCAAAGATGCCTTCTATGAATTAAATAATTTACTTTATTCCTCCACTTCCTCTCCCAAATTAAATAAGAATATGATTTAATTTTCAAGATTCCCTTCTTCAAGGAGCATGGTCATGGAGGAAGATGGCATTGTGCATGGGATGGAGGCACGCTAGGGCCCAAGTGCCCTAGTGGTGGTTTCTCTCTGTGCAGACTTGGTCTTTGGCCATTTTTTCTCTACTTTTTGTGTGCTCTAGTTGTTGTTGACGGGGGGAGCTTGGTGCAATAAGGGTTTGTTGTTCTCTTGGGGTGGTGTTCGTTGTGGATTCACTTTGTTGCGGGTCTTCTCTCTTTTTCTGTTTGGAGGTGCTTGGGATTGGAGGGAGGAGTTTTTGGTTCTGGAAGCTTTTCCTTTGTGTTGCTCAGGGTGTGGGAGGTTTAAGGTTGTGGTTTCTTTTTCTTGGCAATAGATCTAAGGGAGACTTCAGGTTTTCATTCCTCTTTGGATTTTTGATCTGCAGTTAGAGTGAAATCTCCATCTCATGCAATGAGGTTTTTTAATAACAATCTATTTTCTAATGATTTGGGGAATGGTGGAGTCATGTCGTCTGGAGGTCCCCGTATTCTAAAAATTAATGGGTGTATGGAACGAAGCAAAGATAGGCCAGTATTAATGATTCAACCAGAATCAATCATGGAGGACATTGACTATTACTCGAAGCATGCTTTGCTCTACAAATTCTTGGGAATGAGGGTTTCACTTCAATTTTTGGAGTCGTGGGCTTATTGTACCTAGTCTTTGAAGGGTGAGATGGAAATAATGTTATTAGCAAACAGTTACTTCATGGTGACATTTAATTGCATGGTGGATTGCAATAGAGTGTTTGAAGGTGGGCCTTATTTCCACAATCAGATTGGCTTATTTATTAAACCGTGGCATGTGGGTTTTGATCCTTCGGAGGAGCTTCTGAATCAGGTTTTGGTGTGGGTTCGTCTCCCTAGATTTCCAGTTGAATATTAGCGCAATGACATCTTACATGAAGTTGCTTCGTTGCTAGGGAAATCAGTGGGTCCTTCTCAACAAACATAGGATAGAAAGGTAATGACTTTTTCCCGCATCTGTGTTGAAATGGATTTAAATAACCCTCTTCCAGATTCTTTGGAAATTCATGTGGGTTCATTCTCTTGGGTGCAACAACCTGATTATGAGACATTGCTTGTTCGGTGTCATCTTTGTCATGAATATGACCATCTACAAAGGAGATTCCTAAAGTCTAAATCTTCTAGGTCTTAGGTGGCTCAACCTCCTCACAATCCTCCTAAGGCTAATAAGGTAAAGGACCCCGTGCTTGGTGAGAATGTTGGTACAAAGGGTTTTATTCATGCTAAGGAACGTAATAGGAACCAAGGTCAAAAGAGGACTCTTAAGGAGCACTAGGAAGGTGATACCTTTAACAGATTTGAGGTGCTGGATGATCTTAGTCAATAGGAGGTGAATTTAGGAATGTTGTTTTTGGATCAGGGTGTTTCAGAAGGGGTTCAAGAAGGAATTATTCTAGTTTACAAGTAGACTTCTCAGGAGACTAGGGTTGTGAAATTGGAAAAAGATCTAAGTATGGTGGCTCATGGGGGGTCTGAGACTATTGTGGATATGAAGATGGGGGAGGGAGAGATCTCTACTCCATTGGTGAAAGTGAGGTTGAACTTGGTAAAGGGCAGTAAGGCTTCTCCTTAGTTGGGAATTCTTCAGAAAGTTCTAAAGAAAGGGGTTGCTGAGAAGTCTTCTAAAGTTGGGAGAAAGAAGGATTTGGAGAAAATAAAGTTGATGGGGGAGTCTTTAGTGGATTCTGGGTTTGTTAAGACCCTGGATTCCCATTTTTCTAACCCTCCAAAATGATTGTCCTCTCCTGTAATGCAAGAGGCTTGAACAATGGCCCTCGACAAAAAGTTGTTCATGATTTACTAAGAACTCATTCTCTTGATGTTCTTTTTTTATAGGAGACTAAGTTAATTGTTGAAGGTATGATTGGTTTGTTGCCTAAGCTATGGGCGCATGGCAGTTGCTAGTGTATTGGGGCTCATGGTAATGCAGGGGGGTGGCTTTCCTATGGAATTCATTAAATATTTTTCCTATTTGGCAGTTGTCCTCCAAGTCTTCCATCTTTGTGGTTGTTTCAAGTCTGGAGTTGGGGGAAACTATTGTTCTCTCAAACATCTATGTGCCTACTGATTTTCCTGGTAAGTAACTATTGTGGTATCATATTAGTTTTTTTGGAGCCCTTCTCCTTTGTTCCTTGGATTATTACAAGTGATTTCAATGTCATTATTGAGTTAGATGAGAAGAAGGGTGGTATTGCGAGATTGGAGCCGTCTTCTTTCCTTTTTTGTGATAGCATTTCAACTTTAAATCTAGTTGACATTAAGCCTTAGAATGGGTAGTTTACTTAGAACAATAGGAGATTGGGGGAGAGTTGTATTGCTGAGAGACTTGACCATTTCTTGGTGTCATGTTTCTAGGTTGGTGGAGGGTTGTCTACTTGCTCTAAGATTTTGGAAAAAAGAGGTTCGGATCATTAGCCTATTAAGTTAACTACTACTTTGGCTCAAGTTGCTCAATCCCCATCTTTCAAGTTCCAACTTATGTGGTTAAGAGATTCTTCTTTGCAGGTGCATGTTGTCAAATAGTGGAGGAGGGGAAGACCCGATTTGGCACTAATATGTATTCCTTTTCTAAACTGGTACAATATGTAAAATATCAACTTAAAAGGTGCAATAGGTAGTGCTTTGGAAATATTTTTCGTGCTAAGGTTATTGTGCAAGCTAACTTGGATGCCATCACTCAGGAGATAAGGGAATTTGGTATTTCTGAAGATTTACTCAGGGAGGAGGCCTGGGCTCTGAAATATTTGGAGTGTAAGCTGCACAAGGAAATTTATTAGAAACAGAAGGCTCAAGTTGAGTGGTTATAGGAGGGAGACACAAACACTGCTTTATTCTTCAACTCAGTGAAGGCTAGGAGACATGGTAATTCTATGCCTATTCTTGTGAATGACAAGGGGGATCATTTATCTTCTTTGCAAGATATGTCTAGAGAAGCTTAACCGTTCTTTCTTCTTTATTTCGAGAGGGCTCTCAGGATGGTTTGGTGGAAGAAGACCAAGTTCTTTCTTGTATCCCCTCTTTGGTCACTAGAGAGATGAATGAGCACCTTTTAAGTAATATCTCACTGGAGGAATTAGAGGCTATTATTTTCCAGATGAAGAAAGGGAAAGCCCTAGGCCCTAATGGTTTTCTGGTTGAATTTTATCAAGAATTTTGGGATATCGTTAAGCTGGACCTTTTGGAGGTGGTTTTTGAGTCTTTAAGAAACAAGCAGATGTTGCGGGATTTAAACTCTGCATTCCTTTCTCTCATTCCCAAATGTGAGGGGGTAGATCATCTGAGTCAATTTCGACCCATTTCCCTTTGTAATGTGGTGTATAAAATCATTTCCAAGCTAATTGCTGAAAGGCTGAAGTGATGGCTTAGAGGGCTTATCACTGAGGAACATTATGGTTTTGTGGAGGATCAAAAAATTTTGGATGGGGTGGTCATTGCTATTGAGACTATTTATTCTATGACATCCTCGAAAGAAAAGGCTATGTTCATCAAACTTGATATGGTGAAGGCTTATGATAGAGTAAAGTGGTCCTTCTTGCAAAAAAATATTATTTCTTTTGGTTTTGCTGAGGAGTGGGTCCAGTGGGTTACGTGTTGTGTTACCTCCACTTCATTCTTGGTGTTGATTAATGGTGAGTCTTGCTCTCTTTTTAGTGCTTCTAGTGGTTTTCGTCAAGGGGATCCTCTCTCTCGTTATTTATTTATTCTTCTTACAGAAGGCCTAGGTAGGCTAGTGAAATGTAATGTGGAGTTGGGTTTTATCCAGGGATGGAGGTGGGGAAATGGTTTGCCTCCTCAATCCCACTTGCAATTTGTGGATGATCCTGCCTTGATGGGTCTGGGTAAGATCAAAGAAGCTACAAATTTGCACAAGGCTTTGGATATCTACTTTGTTGCTTATGGTCAAAGGATTAATGAAGATAAATCCTCCATTTTCTTCTTTAATACTCCAAGGCTTATTCAGCAAAGGATTGCTCGTATCTTGAGGTTCCAAATTGGTTCTCTCCCTTTAACTTATCTTGGTATTCCTATCTCTATTGGTATACTTCCTAAGGAATTGTGGTAGAATATTCTAGACAAGTTTTGTGTGAAGTTTAATCATTAGACTCATCGATGGTTATCTTTTTTTGGTCGTGTTTAGTTGCTAAAGTTTGTGGTGCAGGCTATTCCTATTTATAGGTGCATGTTATAGGTGGCTCCAGTTGGGCTTGTGAAGGATTTGAACTCTCTGGCTAGACAATTCTTATGGGCAGGTAGCTTGTCCTCATCCAAGTGGAGCCTGGTTAAGTGGGATATTGTGTGTAGCCTAAGGCAGTTTGGGGGTCTTGGATTGCGGCAAGAAACTTGGTCGGGGTTGGCTTTGGCTGCAAAGCTTTACTAGAGGTGGTGTGTGGAGCATGATCACATTTGGTCAAAGATTTTATCTCACAAGTATCTTCTAGGGGTTCGGAAGGAGGAGCTTCCCAAGTTTCCTCTAGTGGGAAAAGGTTTTGTGATTTGGGGAACACTTAAGAAAGCGGCTACACTAATCAAGGAGGACATGTTCTAGATATGTAATAGGGGACTGAGGCTCTCTTTTGGTATTATTCTTGGGATGGTTTTACCCCTATTCTACGTTAGTACCCTAATTTGGTGACTCTGTCTCATCGCATTTTGAAGGTTGGTTGATCAAGGGTGAGCGATTTTAAGAGTTTTTATCCTTGTGGGTAGGTGGAGGTGGCTAGATCGAAGGATCCTTGCGATTGGCCTATTCTCAAGGTGGAGGAGGATTGTGCTCTACTTCAAAATATTTTGGGAGGTAGACAATGCAGTTCCCTTAGGAATAAGAATATTCTGGCTTGGAGCTCAAATCCTAAGGGTGCTTTCACTATGGCTAGTGGTTATCGGGAGTTTTTGTCTCATAAGTTTTGGGGGTGGATGTCTTGTGGTGGAAACATGTGTGGAACAATTTTTCATGGCCAAAGTGTAATTTTTTTGTGTGGACTATGGCTTGGAATAGATGTTTGACATGGGATAATCTTCGTAAGCGGGGATTCCAAGGTCACTCTATGTGTATTCTATGTGACTGCAATGAGGAGGATTCTCCCATTTGTTTGTCCATTGTTCATATTCTATGTTGCTCTAGCATTGGTGGTGGGGTGTTTGGAAACATCCTTGTGTTCATGCATCTTCCCTTGTTGAGTTTTGGAGCAGTCAAGGAAGACCCCCTTCCCAGGCCTCTTTTCTTCAGATTGTGTGGTGCATTGGTCCTACGTTCATCCTTTGGAAAATTTGGTTGGAAAGGAATCATACTATTTTTCATGGGGATAGGATGATGGCTCAATAGGTTTGGCACAAAATTATTGGTATGATCCAAGAGACAGTGGAAGCCAAATGTGAAGTGGCTTTTCCATTGGAAAGAAGTGATGATGAAATTGTGAATAGATTGGGCTTACAGGGGTTGACTTTGATCTCTGCTTGTGTCAGAAGAGGAAGGAGGGCTAAAAAGAAGGTTCAAATGGTTGGAAGATGGTTGCCTCCTCTAACGTATTTTCTTAAGATTAATATTGATGGTTCATCTAGGGGTAACCCTAGGCCTGCTAGGATTGGTGGAGTTGGTAGAGACTGTTATGGTTCGGTCATTTTCCTTTTCTCCATCCATAAAGGGAGGCATTCTAAAAATGTTATGGAAGGGTTGGTTATTCTTTGGGCTATTGAGTGTGCTTGTGCATTGGATTGGCGAAAGATTATCTATGAATTTGCTTCATAGATTATTGTTAATATGTTGCTCAAGCAAAAGGTGATTGAGGTTAATTAGTAGATTGTGTTGGTGGTTCGACAGATTTTGCAGAGGTGCTCTACATTGGAAGTGGTGTCTTTTGTCCACATTTTGTGAGAATGGAATAAGGTGGTTGAATGTTTGGCTAAGTGGGCTTAAGAGCATGAGGATGATTGGAGGATTGAGGGGTAGAGACAGTTATCCCCTAAGTATGTTCATGATTTAGAGAGGGTCATTGTTGATGATATGGAGGGATAAGTTGTCGGTGGCTATTTGGATGGTGGTTTTTTCTTAGCTAGATGTTCTGGTGTTTTCCTTTGTGGGAGCTTACGAGCTCCCTGATCCTTATGTATTGTTAATTTGTTGATTTCAATAAAGTTTTTACCCCTTTTAAAAAAAATATTCCCTTCTTCAATTAAAAATTATTATTTGATGGCCCACATGCTCTCCCAAATTATATTATTTAATTTTCTCCACTACTTTCCCTCCATTTTCTCATTTCAAATCTTGACCATTGATTCTCTCATCTTCTTTCAATCTTGATCGTCTATCCTTAGTTGTCCCTAACCCTACCACCATGTGGTGCATTCATCCTCCACTGTTGATCTTGGAATCTTTCTAGAACTTTAATCTTGTTCTTCCATTCGAATAGATCTTCTATAAAAGAAGGATTTCTCCATCATTTTTGCTTAACAACCACATATCTCCAGCATTTGTGCTTACATTTGCAAGTACTTTCATACAACAAACATTGAGGGCAACTTGCAAAGGCATATTTGAGGAGACGCAAGGAAGGTTATTCAAGTTCAACATGGAGAGTTTTCTTTGATTTTGTTCTCATTTTCTTGCTATGTTGATTTTTATTGCATGCTTTGGATTTGGCTTTATAGCTTATATTTAATAGAGTTATTGCCATTATCTTTGCTATTTGGTTTTAGATTCTAACCCCTATCTAATAGAAACAGATAAAGGAGACCATTGAAAAGATGATTGCATAGTTTTAAGAGGCAATGGGTCTCACAAAAGAACAAGTTGAGAAGGAAAAAACCGTGTTTGGCTCATTGGGAGGATCATCAAGTGTCACGAGATTCGGTAGCACAACCACCACTCCTTTGGTTGCCCCCAAGTCCTTGAGGACTAAGTCTATTATAAGGGAGAAGAGAAAAGATTCTACAAGTGCTCTAGTGAAGGAGGAAGTATCTCCAACTAAACAATAGAAGAAGTCTAAGAAAGAGAAAGCTACTTCGACAACACAACAAACTGGCCCTACAAAGAGAAGGGTCAAAACAAAATCTACAAGGGAAAAGTATATAGGTGTCAATGTGGAAGATGGAGAAGGACCAAATTTGTCCGAAAAGAGGAAATCTAAAGCTTCACAAGGTGAAGCAAGTACAAAGAAACAAAAGATTGACATTGTAGATATTGTCAGTGAGACTGAGGTTGAAAAAGAAAAACAAGGCTACAAAATACAAATGAGGGAGAAGAAGCCTAAATTTGACAAAAAGAAGTCACCAGATGGCAAGAAGAAGAAGAAAAAGACTCTGGTAAGGCCACATAGGCCTATGGAGTTAGATGTGTTATTCAATGGGATTGTGGAGCATGATATGTTAGGAGAAATTGTTACCCTATACACTATTACTGATGACATAGATAAGGAAACCATTGAAGAAGTTGTAAAATATATTATTACTTTTGAAGTTAATATGAAGAAAATTAAAAAGTAGTTGCTTGAAGAATTAATGAATGCATTATATGCAAGAAGACAAGAGGCAGACAATGAAGAAGCAAAGTTGAGGGATTTTTCTTTGGAGAAGATTAGTGCACCTCTCTCAAATGAAAATAAAGCTACATTGGCTCAATTGTATAATTAATAACTCTGAACAAAGCAAAGGTAACCACCCTTATGAGAAATGATCAAATGATCTTGAGAGGCTCCAGAATGAGTCTGTGGAGAAGGCTATTGATTTGGAAAAAAGGTTAGGAATGACTTTGGATAGTATAAAGGAAATGCATGATGACATTGCAACTCCGAAAGTGAATATTGTAGAGGAAGCAAAACATGATGAGGGCTGATGCAAGAAGTTGGGTACACAAAAAGATCAAAAAGTGGAAGCGTTTTTGCTGTTTTTAAGAATTTGTCACACTTGGACTAAAAATTTGAGGCACATACATAATGAATCTTAAAAAACATCAATAATATGAAATTTTGAATTTTGAATCTAGTTTCCAAATATGTAAATTATTCAAATACCCAGATTGTAGAAATTAAATTTTGATAGGGATCTATAAAAACCACTTTTTAAAAGTCCATGTTTTTTTACCATACCAAGCACGTGTACAGACACCACTTTTTGACCCAAATAAAAGTATTTTGCTAATTCCTTTTGGAAAAAGAGAGGTAACAACATGAAGATTGATGTGAATTTTTTTTTGTAAATTTTTGTTGAATTATTTTTTTTATTGGCCTTAATTGCTATTTTTAAAAATCAACGTGTACGGACAACATAATTGGACCTAAACTAAACATTTTTTGAATCTTTTTTTTTTTTTCATTCTGTAGATAATTGTCTGAAGTTTGATGCCATACAATTTTTTTTACAAGAAACTTAACCAAAAAAAAGTTATTAAAAAACAAAAATAACCTGATATTTCAAGTTTAAGGACTAGTTTGCTTAGAAATTAATTAAAAAGTAGCAAACATAATCCAATATTAATAAAAAATTATATATTTGGAAAGTAGACATCATGTTCTCTAATGGGTTTTAATTTTATAGATTGATTTAGAAAAAAAGTCCATCAACCATATTGCCAAAGTTGGACATTCTTCTTCAATCTGCCTTAGTTTTTTAGTTACAGGTCAAAGGCTAAGGCTCGGATTGCCAAGCCTTTCCCGAGCCTAAAACTGAGGTAACATGTGGGTTGGGAATTTGAATATTAAAATGCATACGTGTTTTTAAAAAATGCGTACGCGTTACAAAATGCATATGTGTTTTTTATTTTCTTGATTATTTAAAAAAATAAATACTTTTTAGAAATGGGTACCTATTTTAAAACATGTACCCATTTTGTGTTACAAAACGTGTACGCATTTTGGGTTACAAAATGAGTACGCATTTTAAAACATGTACTCATTTCTAAAAAGTGTTTATATTTTTAAATAATCAATTTGTACATGTTATAATACAGGTACGCGTTTTTTAGTGCATACACGTTTTTTAAGGCTCGGGTACCTGAAGCATAACGCATACACGTTTTCTGCAAGATTTTTTTTGGCCAAAACTTCCCCTCTTCGTGTACCCAACTTCTTCTTTTTACCCATGAGCACACTGTAGAAGAAGAAAATGTGCAAAAGGATGTTGATGACAGTCTTCCAGAAGTGGAAGAAAAGGTTACAAAGGAAGGTGTTGCCGATGCAGAGGAAACTGTAGTTGAAAATGTTACTGATAATGCTCCTCTAATAGGAGAAAACACCACTACAAAGGAAAAGGTTATAGAAGCTCAAAAGGAGGATGCACTCGCAAGACAAAAAAAACCTCCACCAGAATCTGAGGCAAATGTAGAGGATGTTCAAGGCCACTCAGAGATAAAGATGCCTCTAGATAATAAGGATCAATTTGCTGATGAAGAGAAAAAGGATGAAGATGAGAAAAATTCTAAGGATTCATCTGGTACAGAGGAGAATGATGTGGAGACACCGATCAATATTGGGGATAAAGAAAAGGCCTTTGAGAAGAGGATTGTAGAAGATAGTACAAAGTTAGTTGGAGAGTCATCTGGTTCCTCCTAAAATCCATTGAGAAATTCATTGAGTATGCAATTGTAGTTTCAACCAATAGTGTCTACCCAGTTACTACAACCTCCAATGCAACAAGGGCTTGCAGACATGGAAAAAATATCTTCACTACACAAGCTTCAATTGGGTGATGTGTTTCATTCTTTTGCATGGAAAGAAATTTAAGAGATATATCAGAAAAAAGTGTAGAATTGATCGATAAGGTGGTGAAGATATTACAAGAAAGCATAACCGGTGCTAACATTAAGAACTCCTTATCCAGCATCGACAATCTAAAGTTTTTTCTTGGCTCATTTAAGGAGTATTCTAGTGGCTTGAAAAAGAAGTTGGAGAAGGAGATGGAAAAAAAGATAAATGAGAAGAGATTACTGGACATAACTGAGAAGAGTGCCTCCACACACAACAAATTTCAAGATAATCTCAAGAGTGTATAGGATTTCTTGGCAGAAGACAAAATGTGATTTAAATTATGCATGAAATGGCCAAGCTCTAAAAAGAGCATAAAAGATGAGATGGACTCAATTGAGTCCCAAATAGACAAAGCCTCTAGTGTGTATGATCTGGCACAAGATTTGGATGGGAGCACAAGGTATGCAATAGAAAATATACATGAGCAATTCTTCTAAATGCAAGTTCAAAAGGAGAACATTATAATGCAGTTTGGTCATCTCAGGGATCTAGTGAACACAAAGTTCATACCTATCTCCAGTGCCCTAATGAGTGCAAATAAAGCTTCTAAGTTAAATATGGTGCCCAACACTCTAGATGGCGATGAAGAACTTTTGATGAAATTTGAGACTTAGAGTAGAATTCTTTGCCTAGCCAAGAAGAGTTGAGAAGAAGGGAAGCAGGAATGGCAAGCACACCTAAAAAAGCTACAAGTGTAAAATACTTTTTCTAAGTATTTATACTTATTTTTATGCATTTCAATTTGTTGCTTGAGATTTCAATGTATATATGCAGATGTCATAGGAGAATTTTCTAGTGCAATTTTTTTTTGGATAGCACCCTTAGGCGGAGTTAGTAAAGTTTTCAATTTTTTACTCTCTTGTATTTATGTATATATCAGTTAGGGGGAGAGTTTCGGTATATAAGAACATAAGTATGTGCCCTTTTCCTTTGATGTCAAAGGGAGAAAGTAGTATTGAGAGATAGTTGAGGAATTTTTCCATCAATGACAAAGGGGGAGATTTTTGGAAGAATAAGGAGTTTGTCACTGATATGTTTGTTGGCAACATGAGCATGAAGCATAAGGTATGAGCATAATTTGTACAACATGTAGTACGATGTCATTGTTTTCAACATTGTGATACAGTATGAAGATCTCATTTTATATAGCTTGAACATGTTTGAAGGTGATTATCCAATGGATATTTGCAAGAAGGTTTAATCTAGTGAAGATAGATAAAAGGGAAAATGGACTAAGTGTCAAAATAATGTTTTCAGTGTACATGACATCCAATATTTTGATCCACATTGGTCTACTATGTAGAATCTCGCTCTGTGTTTTTGGTGTAACTCTTTTGGATGTTTGAAGAATATAAATCCAATTTTTCATAGTGTTTTGATCTTTGGTGTTGAAGTTATGGATGACAGAAGTTTCGATATGGCAATTATAGTGTTACCAATACAATATGTATGTTTTGGAGGATTCATATCACTCCACGAATTGGTATCTGACTTTGTGGATTTGTGGGAGTATTTACAAGTGTTAGTAGAGTATGTATTCCAAGTTGCATGAAGTTTTGAGGTCAACATGCTGATTTGAAGCTAAATAGTTGATGAATTTTGATGTTAGGTCATTACCGATGTCGACCTAATAAGTTTTAAGTATTAAAATGTTTAAATAAGTGTTGATGTATTATGTGGGATCTAATATAGGTCCATGTTGACCTATGTGAGTTTTTCATAAGTTTGTTTGTGGCATGAAGTATTTTTGGGCCGACAAGTTATATTTTGTATAATACATATAATTAGGCTGACCTAATTGATGTTGTAGATGTTTGTGGATGAAAAGGATATATATGTAAGATCTTTTTTGGTGTTTTGGATAACAGATGTAATGTGATGTGTAGTTGATGCAAACTATATGAATGTGATGTGAATGCAAATCAAAACAAAGAGTTAGTGAGATCAATATGAAGTGTGTAAAGTCAGTGTATTGAGCTTCAATGAAACTATAATTCATGCATATTGTAGATGCAATTGTAACAGTTCAAATATTGGTTGTGTGCCACCACTCTCTTCTATCTTTTCTTCTTTCTACACATAGTGAGTCCACTAGGATAGTGAGTCTACCTGCAATGAGCATTTTTGTAATATCTTATAACCGGTTATAATATATTGTGAGCTAACCCTCACCGTGGCTTGTCCCATTTTAGGTTTTCCATGTAAAAATCTAGTGTTCATGTGTTATGTACTTTGATGGTTTCTTTCATGTTTTCCTTTCTTACTGCAAATTGAATCTACTATGTGGATTGAATGTTTAAATGATTAAATGATTTCAAAGAATATCGATTCACCCCCCCTCTCAATATTTTGGGTGTTCAACACCCACTCCCTTTATTCCTTATATAATTTTGGACACCACAAGCACATTGACAACTTTTTCAAGTTACATCTTGGTGTTCACTTCCTTTGTTCCTTGATAAAATTCAAACCCCACATGTTTTTTTTATAAATTTTACAAGTTACATTCCAACATCTACTTGCCACTTCCTTTGTTTCTTGTAAAAATTTAGATCCCATGTGCAATTTTGAATGTCACATCCATGTTTACAATTCTTTCATCCTTTCTTAGCCATTCCATTGTTCTAATTTTCATCTCCTTTGTTGCTTTTAAAACTTCAAACCCCATGTGATTTATTGAAATTATTGCATCCCCACTTCCCTTCTCTACTATTTTATCATTTTTATTTATGCTCTTTCCTTTCTTGTAGAACTTTAGACCTTGTTGTGCCTTCCATCTACACCCCATTATTTTAAATCAAGGTGAAAGTGGGTACACCTCCTTTTTTGTTTATTCGCTTCCCTTGTGTCCCCTTTGTGTCCTCTTGTTTTTTATTTCACTTTTCCTAGTTTTTTCCTTAGTTATTTGAGAATGTTGTCTTTTGTTACACTTTCAAAGTTGATCCTTAAAGCATTCGTTCTATGGCATCCCTAAAAGATATACTATTATCAAAAAATATATATTTTTTCATCCCAACATTCTTGTTAGACCATTCCCAAAACTTTAATGCCTATATGGTAACATCATCCCAACCTATGTCTCTGACTCATGATTAATAGCGAACTACTCACTCATGCATTTTCCCATTTTATTCCTCATTTCATTTTTTTATCTATATTTTTTGTTATTTTCTTGCATTCTTTTGCAACTTCAAAACCCTCATCTATGCTCATTTGTAATTCTAAGTTGTTGGATTTTCTAGTAGCATAGTGAGAAAGGTTCAAATTTCCTTCTATGTGTGTGTGCATGATGTTACATTTGTGAGCATTCTTGTTGAAAATCCTAGCTACAGTTTGATGATTTTTTTTTGGTTTTTTTTAGATGGTTTTTTCTTTTAGTTGTATTTGTTTGTTATTTTTAGTGTGTTTTCTCTCATGTTTTTATTTTTACATTTTATTTTTTTATTTTTATTTAGTTTCATTTTTTCTTTTGTTTTTCCCTATTTTATGGTCATGGGCCATTCTTTGTGTGCCATTTTTCTTAGATTATTTCCCTTTGATAGATTCATCCATTAGAGTTGGGAATCATTTTTCCTAGTAACATTAGCATGATGTCATCAATTTTTTAGGCCTTTAGATTTCACCTGCATGGTATTCCTTCCCTCAAAATCCTAAATCTTGTGCCTCTAGAGCTTAACATGTTTTATACTTAGAAAATTTTATATTTGTTAGGGTTTCAAGATATTGGGGCTCCCTTGCCTAAAGTACTTGGTTAGGGTCCCTCTTGGGGTTTGATCTCAATGAAGTTTCAATGCAATATCCTCTTGGGTTAGAGTTTTATAGACTTAGGCACCTTGTTAGTGTCCCTTTTGAAGTCTGGTTGTGAAATATCTTAATGTAATATCCTTTTAGAATCAAAGTTTTAGAGTTCCTTTACCTTAGTACCCCATTAGTGGTTGTTTTGAAGTCTAACCTTGGTATAATTCAATGCAATTTATTTTTGCATTTTCAAGTTTCCCTTAATGGTTTTTCATGATGATGTCATGATGACATAATATTCCTAATGATGTCACAAAAATTTCATTCCAACGTCATCCTCTCATCAAAATTTTAGATTTTTCTTATTCAAGTATCAAATTAGTGTTTCCTACAAAGTCCACTCCTAATTTATTTAGTGATGTCATGCTTACATCATGCTTATGTCAAGATTAAGTCATGTTGACATCATCCTCACATTATACTTTTAAACTTTTAGAGTTTTCTTATCCAAATACTGAATTTGCATTTCCATTAAAGTCTAATCTCGATCTAGTTGGTGGTATCATGCTTATGACATGCTTACATCATATTGGTGCCAGCTTCCCATTAGAATTTTAAATTTTATTTATCCTAGTATCTATTTAGTGGTCCTCCTAAATTTTTATCTCAACACTTTTAAAGGTAAGCTATTTTTGGATTCAAACTTTTGGAGTTCCCTTATTTGAGCACCCATTGAGTGACTACCTCAAAGTATAATCCTAATATGTTTAGAAGTTTATTAAGCATATTCTATTGGGATGTTAGATTTACCAACCCTAAACTACTCCTTTACAAGTATTCATGATGCTAGAACTTTGATACTCTCTGAGATGCTTATTCCTCCAATTTTCAAATTAATCATGATTTTGTTTTGTTGTGTTCTTTATATCATTTTTTAAGTGTGCTCAATATGATAATATCTGAAAAAATATGAAAAAATGTTAAATTTTATTTGTATTATACAATACTCAACTAGAACAACATATGGATTTCTTATATTCAAACAATACAAATGCAAGGAGGGAAAAATCAATCTAAAGAAATGAAGTTTGAATACAAATGCTACATTCCTCCATTTAAGATTTCTTTACATGAATAAACTATAGCATAGTAAATTGCCACCCATGAAAATTTCACACTATGCTTTGCTCCCCCTAAATTAATGAGCCTAATTGGGGCCCTAATGTCCTAAAATTATGCATTCCATAGCCCATTTGTAACACTTTCCAAGAGATTACAAGCATTGAAGAAATGTAATAAATTAATATTTTGTCCTCGTTACTAAATGTCTTAGAGAATTGAGCCACAACCCATTCGCCCAAGGGAAAATGGGTCCCCCTATTCTATTGAGGACCAATTTGTAATATGTTAGAGTGGCCATTTTAACATTCAAAATTCAAAATTCAAATATTGACTATCAGGATTTAATTCTTGGAGAATTAGAGAAATGCCTATAAATACCTAGTTATTGCATCATTTGAAATCTAACAAGAATTAAGAAGCATCCATAGAGAAAAAATTATTGTCAAGAGCAAGTCAAGAGCAAGTCAAGAGCAACATTTTAGAGCATTATTGTAGCAATTCAAGATCCTAACATCATGTCAAATCTTATTTGAGTTTATGTGTATTCATGTTATGATGTAGGAGCATCCAGTGGTGTAAAGGCAATCTTGCATCACCCAAAAAAAGTTTTTTTCCTTATTTTCTTTAGTTGTTTTGAGTCCCATGATGGCACTTAAGGGTTTTAAGATAGTCAGAAGTCAGAAAAGGTGAAAAATGGTCACTTACTATTTTTAGTAAGTCAACCAAAATGAGCTTGTATGGACCTAAAAATTTACCCCAAGGAGCATAATTGAAAAACATTTCTGACGGCAGAAGAATCATCTCAATACCCTGTATGGTTTGGGAGATATTAAAGTTTTCATCCCAAGAAATTTTTCCAATGCATCTTCAAATTCAAATATGAAAACCTTAGAAGCCCCTAAACAACTCAGAAAGTGGATGAAACAATCTCCGATGGTTTCAGCGTTGTAGATCTCTTTGAGAGATTTCCAATGATATATTATAATAGAAAATCAGACACTCAGATCAAAAGTTATAGCCCGTGAATTTTCCCTACTAAAAAGTGAATTTCATTAAAATATCTTCCTAGGCAAGAAATCAAGCGATGGGACTTTTGGCGCCAGAACAAAAGGGAAAGTTAAGCTTTCTAGAACATTCTAGGGCAATTATTGGGTAAAATAAAAGGGTTAAGTGGGGGTTGTAGAAGGTGGCTCTATTATTGCATATTGTGGTTCTGAATAATAGTTTTTCTTTCAGAGTTGATTTTTATCTAATGAATCAAGCCCATGAGGCTGCAACAGTGTAATTTCTAAATCTGTAATTTCATTTTCTAAAAATAATTGAAAATGAGTTATTTTTTGTCTTGCATCTTCTGTGTTGGTATCTATTGTTGTGTTTTGTGTGGGGTTCAAGTGGTGTATCCCTCATCAAGTGGTATTAGAGTGGGTTTTCCTAAGTGTGTAAATTGTTAGAATTGACCGATTCAATCCATAGCTCCCATGAAACACCTGCAAGCAATTACCTATCACAATAGAGAAGATCAAAAGAAAGTTTGTGCTCAATAACCTGAGAATTATTATTGGTGCAAACAACCTAGATTGATATTACAAATGAATGTGCATGCTTATATAAGCAATGCACAAGAAAACCCTACATTCGGATTAGCAAGATAGTGATAAGTGTTTTAATAGCATGCAATGAGACAACTTGTCCTAAATTTAGTCCAATCTAATAATAAGAATCAAAATAAAGATTAAACATCAACTTCTAAATTTAGCTTAAGTGAACTAAAGTAAAGAAGCCTCTATAATTAATTGATGATTAATTAATTATCAGATAATGACTTGTTTACTCCAACACCCCCCTCAAGATTAACTTAGGGAGAAACTAAACTACTAATAAAGGAAGCTAAATGAATTCATAATGGGTCCCAACTACAAGGCCTGATGAGGTACCCATGAATAAGCAACTGAAATCTCTCATAACTGGAGAAAAAGAGAAAACCACATGGGAAAAGCTCCTCTCCAGAAGAGAGAAAAATAAATGACCGCACTAGTGAAAGAAGGATAGAAGGAGGACTCAATGTGATCCACCAAGGACTACTTCTGTCATACAAGTACAATGGATGTCCCCCTGATAGGGGAGAGAAAATGAGGATATGAATCCCCCCATAATGAAATAGCTCTCGTACCAAGGATGAATGTCTGAAGACAAAATATGATCCACTGCCTACAAACAACATTTCTCCCCTTAGGAAGAAAAGGATCCATTGGTGATTGGAGAAGCCAATCCAAAAGAATGGGTGATTTTGGAATCCAAATCTAGATGATGTGTGCGCATAAAAACTGCTCATGTATCCACATATCAGAAAGTGATGATGTTGATCTAAAATCATGTGAAGACTGATATAGAACAATCTAAAAAGGTGATGAAGATGGTGGGCCAACAATGGTGATGTGGTTGTCAAAAAAGAGGAGATGAATGTCCTCAAAGTAATCCTCTAGATCTGAAATATAGGATTCTACAAACAAGGATGATATGTCTGCAAGATACGAATCCCAAGTAGCTATGTATAGAAGATGTATGATGTCCTGCTAAATTGAATTAATAGAGGCCAAAGATGTGGTGATGTACTTTTGATAAGGAACAACAAGAGATGTTGCAGTCTCGATCTGAAGAGTGGGAATGTGAAGAAAAGTCTTTGAACCTTCAGAACATGCAAGACCTATGATATACTCAAGCTCCTCTAAAGTATCGTCATCAAAAGGTATGAAATTTGCATCTACAAGAGGGAAGAGATAATCTACAATAGGATCCTCTGGGTATGGAGAGATATGAGGGTCTCCAAGGGTCTCCCAAAGTTGTTTCCAAAGTATGTGGGGATATTCAATGTCTGATATAGCATACATACTGTCAAGATCAACACTAGAGCATATAACCCCTACAATATGATCTCTGATGATACCCCATGTTGATAAACTCCTTGGTGTGTTTGGTGTAGGTATGATTCCATAGAAATAAAGCAAAATATCAACACCGTATGGTCAAGTTATGCCAAAAAGAAAAAAATTGCCCCTTTAGGGAAAATGAAGCCTAGGAAGGGGGCTATGCAAGTGACTATACGGATGATGTCATCCTAACATCATGATGACGTCAGTAACCTGTGAGCTTAAAGTTGACATCCAACCAACCACCAATGCAAAAAAATGCCTCTTGCCTGAAAAAAATTTGGCAGTTCCCTGAAAAGTCGAGGTTGCTGAAATTTTCGCTGGATTTCCCTGAAGATTCTTGACTAGGTTAGGTTGGCAAGAAACTTTGACCGACCATTGGGTTTTTTTGATAGCCGCCTAGGACTTTTATAAGTGTCAAACTTTTTTTTGTTGGCCGACCTGATTTTCAAATGGTCGATGCCTTTTTCTTGCCACCGTCATGCTATGAAGCTGACGCCTTCAATGCCACCATTGGCCTGTATGTGGCTCGCCTGGTCACTACAGGTCTGTGGTTTTGAGGTGACCGCAGTATGACCTACGCAAGGGTATGACCCCCTGCCAGGGCTTTGATTTAATTTTTTTTTGTGTTTTTTTAAAAAAAAAATTTGCTTTTGATTTTTATTAAAACAAGTTTTGATAATATTTTTTGATTTTGCGTGAAAAATAATGAAAACCCTAATTTTTTTTATCAATGGTAAAAAATTTAAAAACTAGAATAGCCCTTTGTACCTATGCATGCAAATTGAGGCACCCAGATCTATACAGATTTGCGTACATCTAAAAAAAAAATTCCTTTCATTGCAATTGCTTGAATTTGAGAAAAATGATAGGTGATCTTAAGGTTTTTGGTCGGTCTGGATGTGATGGCGAGGCTTGTTTTGCTCCAAGATGTACCAAAAAATTGCTCAAGTTCAGATCCCTCCAGATATTGAATAGGAGGTTGTAGATCTGGGCTCTAATACCATGTTAGAATTGACTCATTCAATCCACAACTCCCATGAAACACCTGCAAGAAATTACCTATCACAATAAAGAAGATCAAAAGCAAGATTGTACTCAATAACCTGAGAATTATTATTGATGTGAATAGCTTGAATTAATATTACAAATCAATGTGCATGCTTATATAAGCAATGCACAAGCAAACCCTACATGCAGATTAACAAGATAGTGACAAGTGTTTTAATCTCATGCAATGAGACAACTTGTCCTAAATTTAGTCCAATTTAATAATAAGACTCAAACTAAAGATTAAACATCAACTCCTAAGTTTAGCTTAAGTGAACTAAAGTAAAGAAGCCTCTAATAGTTAATTGATGATTAATTAATTATCAGATAATGATTTGTTTACTCCAACATAAACAAATCACCAAACGTGAGGCAGTTTACACCAGGACTTATGGTTGTGGGTTTATGAGAAAAGCGATCAGAATGCCTCCGCAAAGAAATCATGGTGGTGGAAGAAATGTTATTATACCAAAAGAGGGTTTTAGAGCCCTGTAGAGACAAGTTCAAGCAATGTAAGAGTAGCTACGTCGAGGGTTTGAGCCAAGAAGAGGAGATGAAAGTGAAGATGAAGTTGAAAATGAGGAATAGTTCTTAGAAGAACAAGATGCAGTAGATCTAGAGTAAGTCAGATTATTTAAGACCATCTCTAAGATTGGGAAAAGGCCAAAGATCAATTTTTCTACATTTTCTAGAAATCTTAACCCAGAAGAGTTGATTTATTGGATCAACGATATGGAGGAGTACTTTGAGTATGAGGAGGTGGAAGAGCTTGAGAGGGTCAAATTTGCAAAGACCAAGCTAAAGGGTCATGCAAATATTTGGTGGAAAGAGGTACAACTAGAAAGAAATTGAAGAGGAAAAGAGAAAATAACCAGGTGGGACCAGATGGTGGACAAATTAAAAAGATAGTTAATTCCTATGGACTGGACTATGAGATAGATTTGTTGAAGAAGACGTAAGGGTTGAAACAAGTGAGAAAATTTGTCAAGGAGTATATAGAAGAATTCTACCATTTCTTGATTAGAACAATCCATTCTGAGGCCAACAAGGAAAAAGTTGCTCATTACATAAATGGTTTGAAGCCAAGTATTCAAGAAGATTTGGGTTTGGTTAGAATGTCTACCATTGAAGATGCATATCAGTTTTCTTTGAAGGTAGAAGAAAAGTTGAATAGAAGGTTTGAAAGCAAGCAAAGAGGTCATGGTGGAAAGACTAGTGGATGGTCATATGGAGCTTGAAATAAAGATCAAAAGAAGGGTGAAGGATCTAGTAGCAGCCAAAACCAAAAAGGAGATAACACCTACCATCCTCATGATCAAAATAATGGAGACCAAAGAGGAAGAGGAAGATCGAAACGAGGACTGAGAAGAGGAGGCTTTCATGGAACCTATTTCCAATGCAGAGAAGGACATAGAGCCTATGAGTGTCCTCAACGTCAAGGAAGGAAAAATAGAAGACCTAAGGGTAATGCACGAGTTGCACATGTATATGAAAATGTTGATCTTCACATTCTGAGGATGCAAAAAGAGGAGAGGTTCTTGTTACTAGAAGAGCCTTATTGAATGAGAAGAAAGAACCAACTCAAAGGAAGAATTTGTTTTGTACTAGATGTAAGTGTGAAGGTAAAGTTTGCAATGTTATTATTGATGGAGGTAGTATTGATAGCCCTATTTCAAAAGAGATGGTTAGTAAGCTATGGTTGGAGAGAAGAAGGCATCTGAATCCATACTGGATTGCTTGGTTGCAGAAGGACCATAAAACTTTGGTAAATGAACAATGTCTGGTAAAGTTCAAGATTGGAAATTACCATGATGATGTATTATGTAATATTATTCCTATGGATGTTTGTCATATGTTGTTAGGTAGATCGTGGCAGTTTGATCAGCGAGCGGTGCATGATGGACATGCTAACACCTATTCCTTGACAAAGGATGGAGTTCGTCATAAGTTGAAATCCCTGAGGGAGGCAAAAGAAAAGGCATGCGATAATGAAAGAATTTGTTCGATTGATGGAAGAAAGTTCCTAGAAAGTATGAGGCATGAGCATATGTGTTTTACATTAATCCCTAGAGTTGATAAAGCAAATACTAAAAAGGTACCTGTAGAGGTTTCAGATTTGTTGAATTAGTTTCAGGATATTGTTTCTGATAACGTACCTGAAGGTTTTCTCCTGTAAGGAAGATTAACCATCAGATGAATCTGATTCTTGGTGCTAGTCTGCCAAATAAGGCAACCCATCGAATGGCTCTAGCAAAGAATGAAGAGTTGTTACGGAAGGGATTGATTCGAGAGAGTTTGATTCTATGTGCAGTACCTACGTTACTAGCACCAAAGAAGAATGGAGAATGGAGGATGTGTACAAACTCCTAAGTTATCAATAAGATTACTATCAAGTATAGATTTTCCTTGCTAAGGATGGATGACATCATGGACTGTTTGAGTGGAGCTGAGTACTTCACAAAGATAGTGTAAAGCAATTTTTCCTTTAAACTTTTCTTCAGTTTTTGGCCCTTACTCTTTTCTGCTTCAGGATGAATTTGCGCCCAAAGGACGAGGACTTCTCCTACATAAAGACACATAATGTGCCATGTGGTGGCTGTGCGACTTTATATACATATCACTTTCCTTTCGAGCGTGAATTAGGGTATGTGTCAACTTGGCGAGGATTTTCTTCAAATCTATTCTCACAAGTTTGAGATTACTCGCTCACTTGACACATCATCTATTTGTGGAATGACCTTTTGGGCGAATTTTATCGGGAAGAACAACAGGCATCTTACTTTTGAGGTGGAACTTTCTAGTCGGTGTCATTAACCTCTATGTTTGATCGATCAGATTTTTGCCAGGCTGTGTTAAATCTGATTGTTTTTTTGACAGTTATCTTTGCTAAAATATCTGAAGCCATTAAATGAAGCAATTGAGACTTAATGAGCGAAGATTGTTGTGATCTAATCAAAATCTAAGATCAGATTGTGAGCTATTAGGTTCAAGCATCAGATAGTTTCTTCTTCTAGAATGTTTGTGGTGGTGTTCTCTTCTTCTGGCTATAAATAGGGGGTGGCAACATTAGTTAAAAAAGATAGAAAATTTTCTTCAAAAATATTTTCAAAGGATAAAGATCTATTAGGGAGCTTCTATTTTCTCATAAGTAGAAGGGTCTTTACAAAATATTACTATTCTCTCTAGCATGCTATATTTTAATTCAAACTATCATCGGATTGGCATCTGACCTTTGTTTTCAGTTTATATATCATAGATGTCTGATCTATTTGGGAGAAATCTTTGAAATTGTGCATGCTATGGCCTTTGTCAAAATTATTTTCTGTATTTCATTCATATTGAAGGCACTGTGTTAAAAGTTTGCATTGGTAGTTCAGATAGCTAATTTACATGTTGTTAAGCTTCTATGTTAAATGCTAACTTTCAAAAACTAGATTATGTCTATTGAACTTTCCATTTTTTGTAAAGGGTTTTCCACTTTCCATATTATGTTGTGAAGGAAGAAAGATTCTATAAATTTCTAAATATTTATGTTAATCTTTAGAATTTTCTTATGTTTGATTGGACCATAATGGGTGCTTCTCACAGGAAGATTTGAAAGACTGCATTGTGCTTTTTTTCTAGCCTTTGTTGCTTGTTATCTTCTAAACAATGAAGGTGTTGTAGAATTTTGTGTCTATCATATTAGTTATAAGGAATAGTTAAGGTTTGAAATGTTGTAAAAGCTTTGGCACATTGCCATTTTTATGTTTTATTCGCATTTCTTTCTACCTTTTCCCCAAACATAAAGAAGATTTGGTTTTCTATGAAAATCCCAGAGGTCATTCAGTGAGGCACAAATTGGTCCCCCACTTGCTGAATTTCCCATAAGGTTGTCAGAGAAGCACAATCTTTGATGATCAACAAATAGATTTGAAGAGTGGATATCACCAGATTTAAATTAGAGAATAAGATGAATGGAAGAAAACCTTCAAAACCAAGGAGGGCTTATATGAATGGTTAGTGTTAAAATAAATATTTGAGCAACTCCCTTCGGGTTCATTTTTGCATTATGTGTGTGTCGGCCTATGCATCGCCGATTTTACTCAGCTTTCTATCAAGTCTTTGATCTACCACTTTACGCAGCGACTCTTCGCAACTTCGAGTATCAGCTTTCCTATTGGTTCTTGGGAGGCTCCGCTAGGCTCCCACGTATCGCGATTACGGGCTGCTTTTGTTGCTTGCTTCCTCGAGGCCTCGTCGGGTTGTGAAATGCTTCCACGAAGTTTTTAATTTTTAAAAGGTGTTGGCGAGCCCCACATTCTTCCAGGTAGCAACCGTTCGCAAATATTTCAACACAGTGAGGAAATAAGCTGTCGCGGGTAGTGAAATGCTGCCATGTGTCTTTCACGCCCGGCTAATGGAGTGTTCCCTCCACTGCGATAAGGATCTCAACCCATTTGACACGTGTTGCATTTTTGCAAATCCTCGGCAGCGATGGGAGAAGGTTTCATGCGGGCAGCGAAAGGCTGCCACGTGCCTAAATGTTAATCTGTTATGTGGCCAATGGGTCGGGTGAACTAAATAACACTATTGGTTGTTGCTAGTCATAATCATTCGCAACGATGGATGACATTTGTCTGCTCGAGCCTTGCTGGGACCACCGCCATCATTGCAAAGGATGCACCTGTACCTAGGGCAACTGGATGTTGTGTTCCAGCTTGATGTTGTTGTAACGGCCTTGGGAATCTTCTCATTTAGGCATCATTGCAAAGGAGTGCAAGATCTTTTCTATTGTTGTTCTCCGAAGCGGTGGGAGATTTTTTTTCCCTGCTATATATACTCTATGTTGTTGAGAAGTGGTCCAGAATTTGGAAAAACATGCTGGTTTTAGCTAAAGACACTAGGCCTCTATTACTATTTTATTTAAATTGCAACTTTCAGACTGTGCCAATTGTTCGACCTTTATGTTTTTCATGCTTTGATTAAACTGTAAACTGTGTTTTATACTGTCTTAACATTTCATTTGAAGAACTTCCATATATGTTGGATACAAATTTGCCTATCTAAATCATGTCTAATGACTCTTCTTAGTAGCGAGAATGTATACAACATTATTTTATGTCAATAAATAAATTGTCTATGCTATAATCTTAAGTCTCTAACGTTTTAGAACACAACAACACCATTCAGGCCCCTAAATCTATGATTTATCGTGCCCATCAGTAGATCTTGGAGCATCACCTTAAGTTAGACTTTGCTTTATTATATCCGCTTCCTTTTCCCTTTCCAAAACCCATTATAGAAGAAGTCAGCTTCTTTAAAAGTTCGGAGGTTACTCAGTTTTGCGCAAAAGGTCCCCCTTAAACTGAGTTTCCCATAAGACACTGTTACCTCATCAATTTTTGGCGTCAACAATTTGTTCTTTTTCTGGCACACCCAGTGGGACTCGAACTTAATGAAATTGCATTGTAGAGGGGTGTATGAGCCATCGGCTTGTAACTAGATCCCAAACTGTAGGTAACCCAAGTTTACTAGTGCCTCCGCTAGGGACAGTCCAAGCCACAAATCAGCTGGTAACCATTCCATTCCCACCACCTTTTCCTCTCACCATGTTGTCAGTCACCAACAGAAACTATGTGGCATGGGATTTTGGGAGTCCCCTGGTAGCCCCGGTAGCACCCACTATTTGGGGCGCTATCCCAGTTTCGGCCATAAAAGCTATCCCCAAATTTGCCGGAGACAACTCAAAAATGCCAGCAGAACATTTGCAGGATGTAGCGAACGTTTGTCTGGTACACGATATTACTGCGCAGAATGTAGCCCTGAGGCTCCTTGCTGCGTCTTTTAAAGGCAAGGCTCTGGATTGGTACCGAACGCTAACTCCTAATTCAATTCACACCTGAGATGAGCTCAGGGATCCATTCTATGAAAGGTTCTCAAATGACGAAGATCGTTCTTCATTATATTATCAGCTATTCGTCATAAAACGAGCTCCCTAGGAGGCTCTGATGGACTTCAATGCCCGATTTCATGCAAATTGGCAGAGGATCCCTGTAACTATTCGCCCGACTCCCGAGTTGGCCTTTATATTCTATCTGAAGTCCATTAATTCAAACATTTTTGTAATGATCAAGTCTTTGGGAGGAGCTACTCTACCAGATGCTTATGGTACCACTATCAAAGCTGAGAATCATTTGATAGATTGCAAAAAATTTCCTCCTCGACCTATTATGTTGATATTCCCTCAAATATCAATTCCCGAGTAAGAGGTCGTGTCAACTAGTGTGCCCACAACTGCCCAGTCAATGTACTCATGTGCGGTTGCACCTGAAAATGTAGCTTCTATGTCAAGATCCTCCAAAGATAAAATAAGCGACCTCAAAGAGATGTTGCCAACCATGGAAAATGATATAACCACTCTTAAGCAGAACCAAGCAATGCCTCCAAAGCTTGCATATCAAAACTATCAAGGTGGGCGGTCTTCCTATCAATAGAACCAATACCAAGGTGCGACTTGCAACAATCCACCAGTCCCGATGGTAAACCAAATGGTGTCAGTGCCTACTCCATTGACAAGTGCGTCGCCAAGCTCGAGTAGGGAATTAACCACAGGACAAAACAATCTTATTGATGATATCAATCCATGGTGTTTCCCCTACAGCAATGGGCATATGCCCCGGAACTGTCCGCGCGGCAACCTACAACAAAAATTGGTGGAGCAAGGCAGTCAAGGCACTGCAACAGAAAATGGAGGTTACGTATATGCCTCACCAATGGAGAGTGCAGTCCTTGCCGCGCAAATGCAAGAAATGTCTTTAGAACAAGAGTCCGATATTGCTCCTAATCATGTGCTCTTCTCCTAGATGGAGGAAAAAGAAACAGTGTTTTCCAATGACGCATTCATATCCGAAACACCACAAGTACATTCTGAGTACAACACGCACTCAAAGAGGAGATTCACCGGTGAGCTAGTGGTTTCACATCTAGACAGCCCACCACTCAAAAGCGTTTCTGATCAAATTCCCAGTGTTTTAACCATCCCTTCATCTTCTCAACCACAGAAGGAAATTATTATAGCAAGAACCAAGGAGCAGAAATCTCTGAGTTTTCCACCTTTTAATGTGGTAGAGCAATTGAAGAAATCATCCGCTAATGTGTCTTTGTGGAACATTCTAGCTATCCCGGAATAGAAGACTATATTATAGAAGGCGCTTCAAGAAGAGATCAACCCAACACCAATAGAGCTGTCTCCCAGTACAGAGGTTGTTTATCAAATACCACTAGCTAAGGTTCTAACAGACAAGGCAAAAGAATCCCCTGCCGAAGATAAAAGTAGGTTGAAACCTCAACCCTTCTTCTTGACTCTCATTGTAGGAAAGAAGCTATTACATAATGCTATGATTGATTATGGTGCTAGTATGACGGTTATGCCTAAACAGATAGCTGAAGCTTTGGGACTCACCTACAAACCTATGAAAAGAGGGGTTATGCACCTTGATGGAAACAAAGTTGAGACCGTAGGTGTCATCAAAGCGCTTTCATTAACTCTATTTGCCTGCCCTAGTATCATGGTCCCGCAAGATACGGTGATCATAGATGTTCCTCCAATGTTTGGTCTATGTCTATCACAAGAATTTACTTCAAAGGTGGGCAGATACCTATCCTTGGATTGGTCACATCTGATACTTAGGACCAAACATGGCGCAAAAATGAAGATAGAATCAGAGGCTCTACATTCTGAACATGTGGCAAATAAGGCCTTGATCAATTTTGAAGTGGCGCATACCTCTATCACCAAGCAAGAAATGTATAGTGTTGATTTGCTAGAAGAAGAGAAGGTGAGTAGAGATCGGAATGATAAAGAAGATGCTCTATTGAGAAAACACATAAACAATGACCCTTTCAAAAATTATCATGCTACAGGATTGGGCACATATGTAATTTATGATGAAGACCAGGTGCTTCCGAAGGTCACCAAAGAATCTGACTGTAACCAAGCAAATGAGCTATGGAAATTGTACTTTGACGGAGCGAAAAGCAAAGTAGGTGCTAGAGCAGGGGTATATCTAATATCCCCACAGAATGAAAAATTGTTGAGGTCTTTCCGCTTTCACTTCGCCTGTTCAAACAATGAGGTTGAATATGAAGGGTTATTCCAAGGCCTAAGCCTTGCGGAATGAATGGGCATTAAGCAATTGATTGTGTTGGAAGATTCTGAACTGGTAGTTAACCAGGTCCAAGGAATTTCCACAACAAAGAATGTCCACATAAGATCCTATCAGCATCGAGTCTGGGACCTAATTAATAGTTTTGAAGCTTTCAATATCCATACCGTTCCCTGAAAAGAAAATAGCGATGTCGATCGCATGGCTGTGATTGGTGCTCAGTTTGATCATGTTTCTGACTTGCTTCATAATGAACATGCAGTACGAGTACTAGTCCGACCAACCATCCCTGACAATGATTAGAGTTGGAAAGTATTTGAAAGCGATGAACACATCACTTTGTTTATCCAGCACTCAGGGGATTTCGCCGATCAACTTCAACCAAAGATCACCAAGGCTTATGAAGGACAAATTATGCAGCTCAAATCTAATAAACTTCTGAAAGGATTGGTTACTCTTGAAAAAAATTTCGATTGTAATGATGCCCGAAATGATAAGCGGAAGTTTGTGGCAGACAAAAGTGATTATGAAGACCTTCGGGTCTCCGATGGTAGAAATATCTAAGTGGGAAAAAATGTCCCTCACCATGAGAAGAAAAGGCTCATCGGTTTCTACGAAAAGTATAGAGTAGTGGCTTGGTCCTACGATGATCTGGAGGGTTACGATCCTGGCATCATTCAGCACACTATTGAGCTAATAAAAGGTGTGAAACCAGTCCAATAGAAATAGAGGCCAGTTAACCCTAAAATTAAGGCCCTGATGGCACAAGAGCTAACCAAGCTCATTGAGTCACGCATTGTCTTCCCAATCAAACATATTACTTGGGTATCGAATCTGGTCCCAGTCTAAAAGAAGAATTGGGATATCCACTTATGTGTGGACTTCCAAGACCTGAACAGAGCATCTCTGAAGGACCACTATATGTTTCCCTCTATGGAGTCTATCCTACAAACTGTGGCAAGATCGGAAATGTTCTCTCTACTGGATGGTTTCTCTGGCTATAATTAGATTTGTGTTAAAGAAGAGGATCAGCACAAGTCTACGTTAACCACGGAGTGGGGAACATTCGCATATACTAAAATTCCTTTTGGTTTATCCAATGTAGGGGAAACTTTCCAGTGGGCGATCGACATCGCATTCAGTGAACTGATTAATAAGTTTATTCTAATCTATTTGGATGACCTTACTGTGTTCTCTAAATCTAAAGATGATCATTTTTATCATTTGGAATTAGTTTTTCAAAAGTGCCAGGAGTTCAGGGTTTCCCTGAATCCAAAGAAATGTGTATTCAGAGTGTCATAGGGTAATTTGTTGGGGCATGTTGTGTCTAGAGAAGGTGTTTCAATTGACCCCGAACGAGTAAAGGCTATCAAAGAACTTCCCCTTCTGGTAAATAAGAAAGGTGTCCAGTCTTTCTTGGGCAAAGTAAATTTTGTCAGCAAGTTTATTTTTGATTTTACAGGAATGATTAGGCCGATCACCCTAATGCTGAAGAAAGATCAAGCATTCAAATGGACAACGGAAGCTCGGGAGGCTTTTGAAAGGGTCAAGGAAGCGATTTCCACAGCCCCGGTGTTAGTTAATCTAGATCAATCTAAAGATTTTATAATGTATACTTTCAGTAGCAAGTCCAGTATCGCTACTGTTCTAACCCAAAAGGATAATGAAGGAAAGGGGGAACATCCAGTGGCATTCTATTCCCAGACCCTAAAGGAATATAAGGCGAATTATAAATTTGTCGAAAGACAGGCCTTTGCAATAGTAAAAGGACTTAAAAAATTATGCCATCTAATTTCCTGCAACAAAGTTCTGGTATATGTTGTACATACCAGTGTGCGTGAATACATCATGGAAGGGGAGATCACAAAAAAAAGGGCTAATTGGATCACCAAGATCCTTGAATATGACATCGAAGTCAAGCCTACTAAGACTATTAAAGGAAGAGGACTGTGTGAGTATATGGCACAAAACGAGGAGGTACCTGCTGAGGAGGAACAGCCAGAGCTCGTCTTGATAAATGAATCAAGATCAGAAGGCGATTGGCTAACTGATAGAATGAGCTTCATGCATGCTGGCTATTATTGGCCTACACTTTTCAGTGACCCACTCTTTGGTGAGATTTTGTAAAAAATGCCAGTTCTTCGTCAACAGAAGAAAGAATTCTACAATGCCCCTCAGACCTATAGTGGCAGATGAACCATTTGCACAATGGGGCCTGGACTTCATCAGAATGATCAACTCGGTCTCTAGTGTAGGACACAAGTGGATTCTAACCGCTGCGGATTACTTCACCAGGTGGATGGAGGCTATTCCCCTTAAAGGCGTAACAGAGACAGAGATTGTAGATTTCCTTGAGGAACTGGTGACAAGGTTCGGCCCTCCGAAAACTATCATTTTAGACAATGCCAGAGCATTCCTAGGTACAAAGGTATGTCACTTTGCGTTAAGGAATGGCATATTCCTTAAAACATCATCAAACTATTACCCACAAGGAAATGGTCTAGCAGAGTCGACGAACAAAAGTTTAGTCTGACTTCTTAAAAGGATTGGCCCAAAACACTAGAGGGAATGGCATAAAAACCTCCAAACAGCGCTCTGGGCAAACTGCATAACTCCTAAGCAGGTCCTTAAGACTTCGCCTTATGAGTTGGTATACAGGAAAGAAGCACTATTACCTATCTCCATGGAGATTCTGACAATACAATTGTTGAAATCTCTTGAGATAGAACAAAATGAAGCCATGGAGGTTCGGCTCACCGAACTGTTGGAAGTACAAGAAAAAAAGAAGAATTCCCTAATAGCAATGACAAGCTGTCAACAAGTCGTCAAATGATGGTTTGACAAGAAGGCTTCCGACCAGAGTCTAAAATATGGAGACTTAGTGCTAAAGTATGATAGCAGGGCTGCAAAGCCAGGTCAGTACAGTAAATTTGATAGCCTATAGGAGGGTCCCTTTAAAGTGATTTGGTGCAAAGAACACAACGCTTTTGAGCTGGAGAATATGGAACAGGAACCGTTAGGAATCCCGATCAATGGGATTCATCTTAAGCTATTCCATTAGGCATTCAGCTCTACCTTGTACATATGTAAATATCGCTTTTATTTTTATTTCTGTTTCTTTGGCCTGTCTTTTTCTAAATCAATTGTTCTGCAGAATTAACTCATTATTATTGGCAGGTGAAACACCAGAGTTTCTTTACATAAAACACACCCATGTGTAGAGAAATAGCATATGAAAGTTGCAAATCCAGAAAGCTTAAATAAAGAATAAAAAGAAAGAGCATGAATTTTCTTTAAAATGATGGATATCTATTTATATATGTTTTTTTCATTACAAAAGTGGCTGGGAAGCCGTATTTCAAAATTTATAGGTATATTGATCTATTATATATATAATAGCCTTCTTCAGGCTTATATATAGCTAGGGTAAGGTAATTTGAGGAGCAGGTAGGGTGGTACATTTTGAGCAACAGGCAAAGGGGTTGTTTATCCAAAGGCATGGCTGGCGGCAATTGACGCATTCACTGCAACGTCCACTTCTTCCTCATCCATGGGTTCCTCGGCAACACTGGTAGCATCATTTGGCACGACCGCCATCGGCAGGGGGAACACTAGGTTCCTAAAGTCAGTAGACCAGTCTACATCGTAGAAAGATATCATGTTGTAGCTACGAAACAAGAAGTGTAGGGTCTGAGTAACTCTCTGATGGTACTGATCATGGGTCTGTAGGCTGAATCGGCTGAGGAACGGTAACCAAACGACAATGGCTTCTTCCTCAATAAAGCGATGTAGGTCGCTAGCTGACGGCAGACCTACCCCATAGGTAGCATGCACAACGACCTCACCAAGACCATTCAGGTATTTTTTCAGGAAGATTTCTTTAACCAGCTTCAAAATAAGTGGCCAAGGGATGCAAATGTCTAGCATGGATGCTACAAAGTGGGAGCATACGTCGGTATTCACCCGATACTTATCCTCATATTCTATGCAATCTTTTCCTAAAACCCACTTTATGGCTACCAAAACCAGAGAATGTTTGTTCTTCGTCATCCTTTTTAGTCTCCTAGTTGAAATCTCCCCTAGGAATGCCATCTGTGACTTATACGAGGTCAGGCGAACTGGGGTATCCATTGCTCTGACACTATCCCTAGGCTTCTGAGCTAATGCTGAATTTGTTTACCACCTAACCTATGGAAAGACTTGCTTAAAGCTCTGCTACTGGCCTATCACTTCTCAAAAGCTAAGTATAAATTGCTCACTACTTACTGGCCTATTTATAGAAAAATTGACAAGACTCATGCTAATCCGCTTCGAAAAAAATGTGATGTTATGCTAGTTGCTATCTCGAAAGGCGAGCCTGTGTTTGCTCACATTTTTGGGCCAGTTGCATCTATGATAGCATGGCTCAAGGCGTGCTTAATTAAATGAAGTTGATTAATTAGCTTTAAAAAGGTGGCACTTGTTGGCAGTAAGATGTATGGCCATAGGCTATTGTGTCATCTCTCAAACGCATCCCAAAGCCCAAGGCGATATTCATATCTTTTCAAGTCATGATCATTTGATTGGCGTAATCATTTCGGCCAGGATATTAATTGCCAGCGCATGCTAACACAGGGTTGGCAAGACAATTGTCAGCTCAAGTTCCAAGGAGATCAGGGTGTATCACACGATCGCCCAAATGCAATAATGAACTTCGGCCGCCTCAAAATAGTATTCAGTTCATTTTGCACAATTTTTAAGATTAACGGTACATGCCGAATTAAATGCAAAAGGATTGTTTTCGCCTACCACCTTGGGAAAGGTTGCTATTATTGCATAAAAAGGCTTAATATTTCAAAGTATTTTTACAAACGCTAGGGATAAGTGCAGAGTTGTTTTATGTCTATCTATCTAGAGTTGAGCATAGTTGCAGTCAACCAGGAACTTGCAGAAATCTTCAAAGAAGAAAAATGTCAGAATCTTTAGCTCAGCCAATGCAGGAGGAAATTAGCTAGGAGTTATTCATAGCTATTCGTTCTTCAGTAGAGGTATATTTCTATGAGGATGTGGCGTACGCTATGCCTAGTATACCCTAAAGGACAAGGAGAGCCCACACAGAAGAGTTGAATAGACCCAAGAAGTGGAGAAACCAGAAAAAAGTTGAGAAAAAATGGGACAATATGTACGACCCAAAGCTCACGAAAAACCCTAAGTCCCTCAGAGAAGTAGCTTATGCAAGGTTGTCGGCACCAAAGGCAGACCAATCTACAGTACAGAGAGTTTGGTACAATGGTCTCCCTCAATACATGGTCCCACTAGTGCACTATTTCCCAGAGATTGTTGATGCTGCTATCCACTGTTATAATCCTGATACCCACTACATCGAAGGTCGTAACTTAAGAGTGCATATCTCAGCAGAGGCCATCTGGCACATGTTATGTATCCCGGACCCAAGTAAGAGAAAAGAGAATATCAAGCCTTTTCGCCCAAGCAAAGGAGAGAAAATATGGAAGAAGATGAAAACTAGCTCAGAGTTCTTGGTAGAGGAGACTGGTAAGAAGGGCATCTCAGCCACTAAAACGCCAAGTATTCCATTGTCGCATGCCGCGTTCCGCGACAATCTCCAAGACGCCATGTCCATGCTAGCCTTCGTATGCGGCCGAGACTCCGATGAGAAGATAGAGGCCTTTCAACTGGGACCGGCAATGCAATTTCGCAAACAACATGAACTCTTCTGGTATGATTTTGATGAGTTTATAATTGAAAAAATGAAACAGCAAATTGAGGATTATCAGGTGGAGAAAAAGTTTAGGTTTGTTTCCTTCTTGTTCCACATGTTTCTACATCAGAACCCAGATTTCTTCGCCCGATTCTTGCCATTATCAATTTTTGATGAGCAAAATAAAAGAAAGTCGGTGCCCGTATGGACGCCATTCCTTTCTGCATCATACGATTATTATGCATTTGCGGACTATTTCATAGCCCCAGTTTTGAATGATTTGATCAGAGAAGGTGATATTATCTAGCTTGATAAGGAGCAGACCGGATTTATGTAGAGCTTCACCCCTGCTTATGACTGGTTCTTGGGCAAGGATTTTACAATTCTCCGAATGCGGGACTTTACTGGTAAACCTTTCCTACTCCCAGCCTGTGTCATGGATAGAGTGCTCATGCTGGAAATGTTCTGACAGGTGTGTATCATTGATTTCACTTTTTGTAGCAGTGAAAAGGTCAAGAAGAAGGGATTCTTCACTTGTCCGAAGAATTTCAAATTGGTAACTCTACTGAAAAAATAATCGCACCAGTTGTTAGAGGACAAGTTGACACATCTAGGGTTGGTACTAGTAAATGATAAGTGGGAGTACAACCCTTTCGATGACTTGTCGGAGCCACATATGAGAGTTACCCATGTTTTCCGACCATATTGGGAGAAGCAGCGTAACCTGCAAATAGACAAAGATGAGGATTTTGTTGAATTGGCACAAATCCTTACGCCAGACACCAGAGGCCCATGGCACAAATTCTACTTTCTTGTGGTTGTGGCCCAAGATAATGTCCCTATAGAGCGCGACATGTACAAGTTAAAGAAGGATGAAGAATGGAGTGAGGAGAAAATAAAGGCTTTCTGGAAATAGCACCAGGAAATTGCACAATTAGATGCTCCTTACAATCAATTACGAGATGACTAGCAATTTGAGAAGTGGTGGAAAGAGGGCCATCCCAGCCCAAGCTCTAGTGTTGATAGGAGCGAAGAGGGGGATGAATCCGAAGAGCAGGAGGAGGAAGCGGCAACATCAGCTTCCCCTGCGCAAAAGGAGAAAGTCTCCAGATAGACCGCCTATGTGGCCACAAACGTACATTTTAATATATAAAGAGGCTCGGATACACTCACTTGGGCTTCTAAACCAGTGAGGCTATCACTTCAGCAAAAGGAGATGACTGTCGAAGCTAGGGAGGTTCCCCCCGTGAAACAGCAGCACACGCAGAATATTATCGGGGAGGGTTCACAAGAACCCGCTGGAGGAGGACCCGCTGCTGACCAGGTACCTGAGGCTGAAGAGGAGTCACCGATGATTCTCGAACCACCGTCGACCAGTCAATAGGTATATTTCGCTCCTTCTCTTGCATCTCATTCCTTGGTATTTTCCCCTGCCTCACTGGCGAGTCCTGCCATAGGTCCTAACCCTCTACTTTCTGCTTTTGGTCTGACTTATTTGATTGGATTCGCCCAATTTTTGTAGGCCCACCCGCTTGAAATTACTCCTCCGAGTATGCTCATGTCTGCCGCTGCCGCTCAGACTTTCCTTACCTCACTTTCGAAAGATGTTCCCTCTGTCGGTGCCCATTCTTTTTCCACTATGCTTACAGATCCTCTTCCATTGCAACAAGCTGACACCCCGTTAGCAACTCCCCTTTCCCAACCAATGAGTCTTACGGCTGATTCCCTGATTCAGCCGCTACAAATGCCTAGCTCTATTGTTAGTTCTCAAACCAAACTATGGAACGTGTTGCACTTCTCTCCGCAAATAGTCACTCTCTAGAAGAAGCAAATGCCTGTGCCTATGAAGGTTACCTACCCCTATGCCCTGCCTTCTGGTACTCCTTTCACAGGTGGGCTAGTTTCATCACCAGTCGAATTCATAGCACAGATAGATTGCAGAAAGGAGACACGTGCGAATAGAATGAGGAAACGCAAGGAAAAGGATGACAGTGCTTCTGTCGAGCCAAGAGTACAAGCTCTGTATGATGAGGCCCGACAAAAATTGAAGTTCACAACCATGTATCCAAGGGTAAGTAAGCCTCAGGGAGAAATGCAACTAGAAGACTATGAGATATATGCGGTCGGACTCGACATGAAGGTAGCCAGACCACAGGATAAGGTTGAAATCATAGAGGAAACACAACGGGTAGTCACTTCTGACTTCCTCAAAACTGATCGCCAGCTAAAGAAGAAGGATGAGCAGCTCAAGGCAGCTAGGGAAAGGGTGAGTTTTCTAGAAAGGAAGGAGAAATCCTTAGAGGCCGATATCGCCTGCATGACTGAAAGGGCACTCACAGCAGAGGATGAAAGGAACAAGCTTCAAGGCGAAATTGCAAAGACTTAGGTTGCTGACCCCGGCATAATAAAAGAGCTACAAAGCAAGAACCAAGAAGCGTGGCAAAACCTACAGCGAAAAAAATGAAGAGCTTGAGCGCCTCCGCCTTGAACATAGTCAGGGGATGACATAAAAGAGTGAGGAGTTGGAACGCCAAAAAGCTCAATATGAAGAAGGAATACAAGAGAAAGAGGCCGAGTTTAAAGGCCTAAAAGCTCAACTAGAGGAAGAGCTCTGAGATACGAAGGCTTCTCTAGAGGAGCAATCAACAAATCACTCTTGAGCTGAGCAGAATTGGAATAAAGAAATGAGCAACTATGCGGAGCAGCTGGCGTCCGAGAAAAGGAAAAAGGCAAAATTAGCTGAGGCCCTTATTTCAAGAGATGCAGAGATTACTTCGCTTAAAGCCTCTCTATTGCTTTCCCCTGCACAACCTGATATCATTTTGCTGGTTAGGAAATTATACATTTCTCATTAGGAGAAAATCAAAACCTTTTGCCTAACACTGCAGCGTACTCTCTGATTCATCGACAAGGCATCAAGGCTCAATCAGGAGGCCCGCGATACAATTGAGCAGTTCCCACGATTCATCCTGGAGAAGGTTCTCGAGGTGAAAGACTTGCTCAACAAGCTATAATCCGTCTCTAATGAAATCTTTGCCGAAGCGGGTATTGAAGATCGGGACACTGCTACCCAAACAACAAACAAATTCATTCATTGCCACCCCGCTTTCCACCACACTAAGGCAGCCATAACTTTTCTAAGGCACTAGATGGCATACGGGGAGGTTTCTCCGAGTTAGGAAAGATGGGGCTACCATCCCTGTTCCTAGAGGATGGCTCTATTGCCATAACTGCACAGATTGCAAAAATTATTGAGGAGAAGGAAAACGACCCAGAGGCTTTCAGGGAGTTCAGTCATTCCCCAATGGCAGCCGACATTGAGGCAGTCATTCATCCGCTCTCACAGCTACTATTTCATATATAAGCAAGGGTCAGTTTACCTAATGTGCTGCCTCACAAGGAAGCTATTGATTTACGTGGAGCATAGGATAATTTGCACAACATAATGAAGTCGTCTGAAGCTGAATGGTCACCTTTGCAGTCGGCCCTTTCCAATCTCTGACTCCACTAGCCCTATGGATAAGGCTCTAGTCTACAAAACCATAGAAATTTTGGCTTCTCCGTTCCTTTGTTGAAATGCCCCTAATAGTCGCCAAAAGCTGTTAAAATAAACATTTAAGCAGCTCCCTTCGGGTTCATTTTTGCATTATGTGTGCGTCGGCCTATGAATCGTCGAGTTTACTCGGCTTTCTATCAAGTCTTTGATCTGCCACTTTATGCAGCGACTCTTTGCAGCTTCGGGTATCGGCTTTCCTATCAGTTCTTGGGAGGCTTCGCTGGGCTCCCACATGTCGCGGTTATGGGTTGCTTTTGTTGCTTGCTTCCTCAAGGCCTCGCTGGGTTGCGAAATTCTTCCACAAAGTTTTTCATTCTTAAAAGGTGTTGGCGGGCCCCACATTCTGCCAAATAGCAACCGTTCGCAAATCTTTCAATGCAGTGAGGAAATAAGCTGCCGCGGGCAGCGAAATGCTGCCACGCATCTTTCACGCCCGGCTGATGGAGCGTTCCCTCCGCTGCGATAAGGATCTTAGCCCATTTAACGTGTGTTGCATTTTCACAAATCATTAGCAGTGATGGGAGAAGGTTTCATGCAGGCAACAAAAGGCTGCCACGTGCCTAAATGTTGATCTATTATGCGTGCGATGGGTCGGGTGAACTAAATAATGCTATTGGTTGCTACTGGTCATAATCATTCAAGGCGATGGATGACATTTGTCTGCTCGAGCCTTGCTAGGACCACCACCATCATTGCAAAGGATGCACCTATACCTAGCATGACTGGATGTTGTGTTCCGGCTCGATGCTGTTGTAACAGCCTTGGAAATCTTCTGATTCAGGCATCATTGTAAAGGATTGCGAGATCTTTTCTGTTGCTATTCTCTGAAGTGGTGGGAGGTTTTTTTTTCCTTGCTATATATACTCTCTTTGTTGTTGAGAAATGGTCCGGAATTTGGAAAAACACGCTAGTTTTAGCAAAAGACGTCAAGCCTCTATTACTATTTTATTTAAATTGCAACTTTTAAACTATGTCAATTGTTTGGCCTTTCTGTTCTTCATGCTTTGATTAAACTGTAAACTGTGCTTTATATTGTCTTAACATTTCATTTGAAGAACTTCCATATATGTTAGATACAAATTTTCCTATCTAAATCATGTCTAATGACTCTTCTTAGTAGCAAGAATGTATACAACATTATTTTATGTCAATAAATGAATTGTTTATGCTATAATCTTAAGTCTCTGACGTTTTGGAACACAACACCATTCAGGCCCCTAAATCTATGATTTATTATGCCCATCAGCAGATCTTGGCGCATCGCCTTAGGTTACACTTTGCTTTATTATATCCGCTTCCTTTTCCCTTTCCAAAACCCATTATAGAAGAAGTCGACTTCTTTAAAAATCTGAAGGTTACTTAGTTTAATGCAAAAGGTCCCCCTTAAACTGAGTTTCCCATAAGACACTGTTACCTCATCAATTTTTGGCGTCAACAGTTAGTCATGCCTTTTGGGCTAACCAATGCACCAAACACATTTATGCAGCTTCTGACTAAGGTATTTGTTGAAACATGAGGTGTTTTCTTAGCTTAATACTCTATAAAACTTTAATATTGCTGATCTAAGTAAGCTTTTTTCTTTGTTACATATATTCTTTGTGGGTGATTATCTTGATTAATCCATTTTACTGTTGTAGAATGTAGAGAGAAGTTTGATAGAAGAACTAGACAAGATATTAGAAATATTACACAAGATGTACCATGGAGAAACCCTTTCGAAAAAAAAATCTACCAAGAATTATTCTATTATTCAATATTTGAATTACAATAGCTCCAATTCTTGCTTGAGAATGCTTCTTCTGTCTTTACCAATCTTCTTCACACCTGCAAATAACAATTATGAAAACTCTCTTCAACTTGAATGAGATATAAAGACAATATGCAACCTTGTAATCTCCAAATTGTGATAATTACAATGCACAAGCTCAAGCCCTTGAAAAGGTACGCCATATTACTTTAAGTTGAGTTCTACCGTGAAGACCAAAGCTTAGAACATGTGCTTTACTCATTTGGGCATCCCAAACTAAAGCTACAACTCATCCTTCACTTTGGTGATAATTACAAAGCTCTTCCTCAAAGATGGCGCCCAAAAGAGGGTCCCACTTAATAGAGCCTTCAAAAATATCTTATCATGCATTGGAGTTAATTCCAAGAAAGCATCTTGGGTGCCCAAGTTGGCTCCAAGTGATTTCTTGTTAACTGAAACATTTACTCAACACCATTCCCAAAGAATGGTCATCCCCTGTTAACTGGAGGTAGTCCTTGTTATCTGTTATACAACTGAATGTTATTAGCCATGCATTCCAAGTTAACTAAAGTTAACTAACATACAACTAAAACTAACTGAAGACAACTGAACCATAATTGAACGGAACTGAACTGAACTGAACTGATTCTGAACTTAACTGAACTGAACTAATCTGAAATGAACTGAACTGAACTTCAAGCATACAAACATCAAATCCTAACTCCTAGGATCTTTACATGCATTCAAAAGTGTTAACTGTTACTCCATATAGTTAACTGAACACAAGGTGAGTGTCACCTTACCATGTGTGCACCCACATGCTCCTATTATTTAGGAATAACTATAAATGTCAATTTCATGATTTATTTCATCAAATATTAATCTCACCCTAATCTTAGTGTTGTTGAACACATTCCAAGAACTTAGGAGATACATGAAATAATTAATGTTTAGGATTTTGCAATTAAATGGAATCCTATTTCCAACATTCTCCCACTTGACATTATACATTGCAATTATTATAAACAAGGAATAATAAAACGAGTACAAGACTTAAATCCAATGGCCTTCTTGCACGAACTAATCAAACCATGCTAACTTCAAATGCAACCTGCATAATCATGAAGCTTCCAAGCAAATGATTAAAACCAAGAGAACTTATCTGTATGGTTTCATAAGATAATCTATAACATTAATTAAAGTGTTAACTTTCTCAATTAATACCTTCCCATTAACAACCAAACCAATACCTTTCCCAAGCCTCTATATCCAAACCACCTCTTTAGAGGCATGCAAAACCACCGAGTTTGTTGAATTCACATTCAACCAAGGTGTAGGCTCCTCAGTCTTTTCTGTTGAAAAACTTTTCTTACAAGTAACCATTCCAACAAATGTCTCTTACCACAAGAGAACTCCAACCTCACCTATTTCTCCAAGTATCCATGAGGACCTGTAACCAACCAATCCATGCCAAACTCCAAATGCAACACAACACTTTCATGAAGTAATCAAGCAAATGATTAATGTACCCAATACTTAAGAGAACTACACAAGATCAATGTTAAAGCTCCAACCTTGAACATAAACACGACATCCATGATCTAACCATCTCCTCTTAGGAGATCACATGCACCATAACATATTTATACATCCTAGTCTCAAGAGAACCATGTAATATGCCAAACTCTAAATGCATACCAAGAGTAAACCATGACATCAATAACAAATATACTCTAAACCAAGAAACCATATCTCTAATCACATGGAGATAAACTTACCAATGATGCACCCAAGTCACTGCCAACAACTCCCACTGAACCGTGAAACCAAGTCACACATGGCATCGTGACTACCATTCTCTCTACGAACATTACTCTGAAACATGAAGCAAGGAGTTATCACAAACAATATTAGCTGAAATAACCAATGCATCATTACTATCATCCGAGGACTCCTCTGTAGAAGAATCAGAACTCTCTTTCTTGTTCTTACAATCCTTCTTCACATGTCCTAGTTTCCCATAGTTCCAACACTTTGCCTTACTCCATCCTTTTGACGTACCCTTCCCTTCCTTGTTTCCCTTAGGCTCATTTTTCTTAGGCCTACCTTTTACAAACAAGGCATCTTGGATTTCCTCCTTAGACTTCCTCATATCCTCTGATAGGAGAGTAGGAATAATGTTGTCCATCTTTGGATCTGCACCATTACCACTAATTGCAACAATTAGATTTTCCCAAGAATCTGGTAAAGAACAAAGTAATAAAATGAACTTATCCTCATCCTCTAGCTTTACATCTACAAATGCTAACTGACTAAGAATTAAATTGAAAGCATTTAAATGTTGTGCAACAGATTCACCATCTTTCATTTTCAATGAATATAACTGCCTTTTTCAGATACAACTTATTGGTGAGACTCTTAGTTTGATAAATATCCCCTATTCTCTTCCATAATTTATATGCAGTGGTTTCATCAAAAACATTTAAGAGAACATCAGCAAGACATAACCTAATTGTTCCTCTTGCCTTCTTATCTAACTTAGTCCAATCTTCATATAAAATAGTTGTAGGTGTCTTTGTCTCATTATTAACCGCTAACCACTAATCTCTTTCTTCAAGAAGATCTTGCATTTTTAATTTCCACATTCATTGTTAGAACCATTAAACCTTTCAATATCTAACCTTGAATTCATTGTAACAAAACTTAATTCCAAAATCAGAAAATAACAAAAATAATAAAAGCTCCCACTAAGCTAAAAAACCTCAAATCTTTTAAGAGAAAGGCGTCCCAATACTCTACCCAACCTCAGCTCTGATACCAAATGTGAAAAATGAGGTGTTTTCTTAACTTAATACTCTGTAAAACTTTAATATTGTTGTTCTAAGTAAGTTTTTTTCTTTGTTACATATATTCTTTGTGGGTGATTATCTTGATTAATCCATTTTACTATTGTAGAATGTAGAGAGAAGTTTGATAGAAGAACTAGATAGGATATTAGAAATATTACACAAGATGTACCATGGAGAAACCCTTTCGGGAAAAAACTCCACCAAGAATTATTCTATTATTCAATCTCTGAATTACAATAGCTCCAATTCTTGCTTGAGAATGCTTCTTTTGTCTTTACCAATCTTCTTCACACCTGCAAATAAAAATTATGAAAACTCTCTTCAACTTGAATGACATATAGAGACAATATGCAACCTTGTAATCTCCAAATGGTGATATTTACAATGCACAAGCTCAAGCCCTTGAAAAAGTATGTCATATTGCTTCAAGTTGAGTTCTACCATGAAGACCAAAGCTTAAAACATGTGCTTTACCCATTTGGGCATCCCAAACTAAAGCTACAACTCATCCTTCACTTCGGTGATAATTACAAAGCTCTTCCTCAAAGATGGCGCCCAAAAGAGGGTCCCACTTAACAGAACCTTCAGAAATATCTTATCATGCATTGGAGTTAATTCCAAGAAAGCATCTTGGGTGCCCAAGTTGGCTCCAAGTGATTTCTTGTTAACTGAAACATTTACTCAACACCATTCCCAAAGAATGGTCATCCCTTGTTAACTGGAGGTAGTCCCTATTATCTGTCATACAACTGAATGTTATTAGCCATGCATTCCAAGTTAACTAAAGTTAACTAACATACAATTGAAATAAACTGAAGACAACTGAACCATAACTGAACTGAACTGAACTGATTTTGAACTAAACTGAACTGATTTGAACTGAACTGAACTGAACTGAACTTCAAGCATGCAAACATCAAATCCTAACTCCTAAGATCTTTACATGCATTCAAAAGTGTTAACTGTTACTCTGTATTGTTAACTGAACACAAGGTGAGTGTCACCTTACCATGTGTGCATCCACATGCTCCTATTATTTAGGAATAACTATAAATGTCAATTTCATGATTTATTTCATCAAATATTAATCTCACCCTAATCTTAGTGTTGTTGAACACATTCCAAGAACTTAAGAGATACATGAAATAATTAATTTTTAGGATTTTGCAATTAAATGGCATCCTATTTCCAATAGTATTGAAAGAATTTTAGGAATTTTTTTTATTTTTTTATTTGGATGATATTTTGATTTTTAGTAAGACATTGGAGGAGCACCTGATGCATATCCGAAGAGATTTTGGGAAGCTAAGGGAGGAGAAGTTGTTGATTAATTTGAAGAAATTAAGTTTTGTGAAGAGAGAGTTGGTGTATCTGGGATTTGTTGTATGGCCTACCCTAAGGAGAGTTACAAAGGTAAAATCATTTCATGGTCTAGCAAGTTTTTATAGAAAATTTATTAAGAATTTTAGTAGTATTTGTGCACCTCTAATTGAAGCAATGAGAAGGGATAGAAAGGATTTTAAATGGACTATAGGAGCAACAAATAGTTTTGATATGTTGAAGAAGAAAGTCATAGAGCAACCTATTTTGGCACTTTTAGATTTCAATAAGGTCTTTTAGGTAGATTGTGATGCTAGTGGCAATGCCATAGGAACTGTTTTGAGTCAAGAAGGTAATCTTGTGGCCTATTTTAGTGAGAATTTGAATGATGCTAAGAAGAAATATTTTGTCTATGATCAAGAGTTTTATGCTATAGTTCAGGATATGAAGAAATGGAGACACTATTTTTTTCCAAAAGAATTCGTTTCATATACTGATCACCAGGCTTTGTAGTATCTCAATAGTCAAGGAAAGTTAAATTAAATGCACTTAAAATGGGTTGAGTTTTTGTAGTTATACTTTTGTATTGAAGAATAGGAGTGAAAGGTCAAACAAAGTTGCAAATGCCTTGAGTAGAAAGAAAAATTTGTTGATATAAATGAATATAGAGGTTGTTTGGTTCAATGAAATCAAGAGTTTGTATCCTAAAGATCCAGACTTTACAAAATCTTGGAAGGATTACTTGGAACTTGTTACATTAGATAGGACAAGATGGTTGGATCTATTAATCCAAGATGGGATGTTGTTTAGGGGAAGCCAATTGTGCATTCCAAGGAGTTCTATGAGAGAGAATCTAATCAAGGAGAAGCATAGTGGAGGATTGGTTGGACATTTTGGTTGAGATAAGACCATTGCTCTTGTTAGTGAGAATTATTATTGGCCACAGTTACAACAAGATGTGAAGAATTTTGTACAAATTTGTAGGGTATGTTAGATGGAAAAATGAACAAGTCAAAATACTAGATTATATCAGCCATTACCTATACCTAAGAGGCCATGGGAGGACATTAGCATGGATTTTGTTCTTGGATTTCCAAGGACACAGAGAGGGCATGATTCCATATTTGTGGTTATGGATAGATCTTCAAAGATGGCACATTTCATTCTGTGTCATAATACTAGTGATGTTGTTCATGTTGCAAAGTTGCTTTTTAGAGAGGTGGTGAGACTACATGGTCTACCAAAGAGTATAATTTCATACATAAATACCAAATTTGTTGGTTATTTCTAGAGGACACTATGGAAGAAGTTGAAGACATATTTGAAGTCCATTTATGTACACCATTCATAATTTGATGGACAAATGGAGGTGGTGAAAAGGAGTTTGGGTAACCTACTAAGATGCTTAGTAGGAGATAAGCCCAAGGGATGGGATTTGATTATACCACAAGAAAAAATTTCTTACGACAATTTTGTCAACAGGAGCACTGATAAATCACCAGTCCAGATTGTGTATGGGAGTAGTCCAAGAACTACTTCTAAACTGATAAAGATGGATAAGGGGGAGAAGAGTAGTACTGAGGCTGAAGATTTTGTTGAGCACCTGAAGAATTTGCATGAAGAGGTGAAGAAACATATCAATAAGATGAACTCACAATATAAGGCTAAGGTAAATCAGAAAAGGAGGTATAAGGAGTTCTAGGTAGGAGATGAAGTCATGGTTCATTTGCAAAAGGAGAGGTTTCCAGTTGGTACATACAAGAAGTTAAAGATGAAGAAGTTTGGACCATGCAAGATCCTACAGAAGCATGATTCAGGAAATGCATATGAGGTAGAGTTTCCTAATGAAATTCATATTTCACTTGTGTTTAACATTTTAAATTTAACAGAATATCATGAAGGAGGAATTGATGAAGAAAAAATAGAAGCATAGAGGAGTATTCCATCACCTACTTCAGAAAAGGAGGAGATAGAAGAGATTTTGGATAGTCATGTGGGTAGAAGCACAAGAAACAGACAATATGTATACTTGGTGAAATAGAGAGGAAGGCTTGTTGAAGATTCATCATGGTTGTTTGAGGCTAAGGTTAACCATCTTGGTTCCCCTCTAACTCCTGAGAAGTGACAGAGTCACTTCTCAAATTATCCTGGGTGTCTAATGTAGGAGCATCTAGTGGTGTAGGGGCAATCTTGCATCACCCAAAAAAATGTGTTTTTCCTTATTTTCTTTAGTTTTTTTGAGTCCCATGATGGCACTTAAGGGTTGTAAGACAGTCGGAAGTCAGAAAAGGTAAAAAATGGTCACTTACTATTTTTAGTAAGTCAGCCTAAATGGGCTCGTATGGACCTGAAAATTTACCCCAAGGAGCATAAATGAAAAACATTTCTGATGGCACAAGAATCGTCTCAATACCCTGAACGGTTTGGGAGATATTAAATTTTTTGTCTCAATAAATTTATCCAATGCAACTTCAAATTCAAATATGAAAACCTTAGAAGCCCTAAAATAGCTTGGAAAGTGCACAAAACAATCTTTCATCTATTCGATGTTGTAGATCTCTTTGAGAGATTTCCAATGATATATTATAATAGAAAATCAGACACCCAAATCAAAAGTTATGGCTCCATGAAGTTGCCCCACTAAAAATTAAATTTCATTAAAATATCTTCCTAGGCGGGACTTTTGAGCCAAAAAAAAAAGGGAAAGTTACACTTTCTAGAACATTCTAGGGTGATTATTGGGTAAAATAAAAGGGTTACGTGGGGGTTGTAAAAGGTGGCTCCATTAGTACAGATTGTGGTTCCAAATAATAGTTTTCTTTTAGAGTTGATTTTTTTGTAATGAATTAAGCCCATGAGGCTGTAACAATGTAATTGTTGAATCTGTAATTTCATTTTCTAAAAATAATTGAATGTGAGTTATTTTATGTCTTGCATCTTATGTGTAGGTATCTATTGTTGTGTTTTGTGTGGGTTTCAAGCAGTGTAGTCTTCATCATGTTATCATTGTTTTGTGAAGGATAACATTTTTGTAGGTCTCCAAAGCATTCAAGCAACCAATCAAGCAAGATCAATACCTTAAGGTGATGTGTATGATTTTAGTCCTTCAAGGAAGCCATTGAAGGGTGGAGAGTTGTAGCACTTTGTGATTTCATCATTCCTTCCTATCCATTAGCATTTTAGCATTGACATTTCCATTGTGGAAGTGGAAACACTTACACGAGGTTTGACTAAGGCAAGCCCCTAAATGGACCAACATTTTCCCTCTCTTTGAATGTGTAGGTTTTAGGGTTGAAGAGGATTGAGGATAGATTGAAGACAGATGGTCTATTGTTGCATTTGAAGCCCTACATCTTGTTAAGCCACATAAGTCAATTACAGATTTATCCAACAGTATTCTGATAATTTTGCAACTAGAAATTAAAAGTTTAGATCTTTCATTAGAGGACCCCAAAAATAGAGCAGAAGTTCCCTACAAAGACCCACTTGCCCATGGGCGACCCAGTCCTGCTACAACACTCTAGTCCAACTTTTGGTGACAGGTACACAACCCTCTACACTTCTGATATCTTCTTGTAGGTTTCTATTTCAGTCTGCACATCATGGAGATCTTGCATTTTTCATATAAGGGGATATAATATAATTAGGGTAATCATAACAAATCACTTTCAATCCATTTCCAAGGCCTCGAGAATGCAAATCCAGGCCTGATTGGCTCACCTTCATGGTTGAAAGTCAATCTATTCACTCGTTGATTTGCACTCTAATGTACCTTTGAAAAAGGAAGATAATTGACCCTAAGTTTTGGCATTAAACTTAAGAACATTCTTATTCACATAGATACACATACATTGAACACACTAATTTAGGCCATGTCAAAATTCAAGAGTTTCTATAAAGGGATAATACAAAAGGAGATAGAGATTTCATGGCTCAATGCATGGCCAAGTTTGGCTTGGTTCAAGTTGTTGCATTTTCTATCATTGCCCAATCTCCAAATCTTGTTTTGGCCTATGCCAAAGCTTGTAATCAAAGAAAAATAAATGTATTTGGCCATGCAAGCTAACTATCCTAGAAATCAATTCAAAAAATATTTAGAGAGTGTTTAGGATCCCCACATATGTCTGGTATGAAAAATAAACATGAAGGTGGCCCTCAAATACTATGAGATCTACACCACATTAGCTATGAATTTTATAAATAACTTATTGATACAAACTAGAGGAAATTTAGTTGCAAAAATGGCTAAGGTGGTCCACAAGAGTGAGTTCCAAGATGATGCCAAAGATATGATCACTCTCATAGTAAGGTCTTCGGGCAGCCTAATACCAATGATTTCTACCCATGGATGGTATATTGCCATTGGGAGTTGAGCAGGTCGTTATTCCCAAAAGACCAACCTATCAGGAATCTGCTACCATCCCAAATTAAGTATCCACGAGAGGTTGTTAAACCATGTCACAAATCATGTGGTCAACACTGACCGAGGGGTGGAAGCGCCAAGCTTCCAACAATCCCCCCTAGTGCGACCACGAGATTCAAACCCATGACCCCCACTTTGATACCACTTGTTGGGAGTTGAGTAGACCGTTATTCCCAAAAGGTCGACCTATCAAGAATCCACTACCATCCCAGATTAAAGATCCACAAGAGGTTGTTAAACCATGTCGTGAATCACGTGGTCCACACTGACCGAGAGGTGGAAGCATCAAGCTTCCAACAATTGCATCCTAAATGCCTAAGAGAATAAGAGGATTGATTGGTGCATCATGATTAGAGATGTTGTAATTGCAGCCATGACAGTGAGAAAATTTTGTTGAGGCTAACCTACACTTTCTAGAAGAATCCTAGAAATATTTTCTTTGTTGAGGTTATTATTAAGGAATTCATTGCATTTGTTATGGAGCCAATAATATAAATTCATATTGATGAGCTCATGAGAGTTAAAGGTAATTGTAATATCTTCCAAGATCGAGTTCTAAAAATCAAAGAAGTGAGAGAAGAAACTAAGAAGACTCTAATCTCCAAGAAGATTAGACTCCAATATACAGTCATGCCCAATTCCAACATCACTCAAACTACCCTCAAAGAGTTCAAGTATCAATTTGAAACTCAATAAGTGCACTCTCTATGAGTGCATTGATTTTTCTTTTTTTGTGAAAATAAAGGAATTATCCCTAATGATCGGCATGCCTCATGAAACTCTTTAGAATACTTCTGTATTTTTAGAACTTCAATTATAATTTTGATCCAAGCGGAAATTTTGGAGAATAAGGATAGCATATCTAGGAATTAATACCCAAGATTAACTATAAGTTTCTTTCTTGTGGACAGTGTAAGGTTGTTGACATTTTACATACCAATGAACTAGAAAACAATATGAGTGTGCAACTCCTAAGTACTATATATTATATTCATAATTTATTTTCAAGTTAATGAAGGATCACGCCTACTATGTTTAAAGTGCTCCAACCTTGGTGATGATATGTTTTGATTTAGTTCTTTAATTTGAATAACTTGATGAGATTTTTTTATTGTGTTTATCATAGAATTTTGTATTGGATATAAATATGAAATATGGTGGCTCAAAATTATATTTAATTCAAAAAATTATTTACATCACAATTTTCCCTAGATGTGTGCATTGATATTTTGGATGGCTATGTGAATACTAACCATTGTAGAATTGGTCTCTTGAATATAATTAGACCATTTAGATCTAAGAAATAGAATAAAGCTAATCATTGTTTGTTAATTTCATTGGTTCATGTTATTTTCATTTTATTCTCTTAAAGCTTAACTATCTTTTTATCGTATTTTAAACTTGGATAAGCTACGATAGTTTAGATATGGATTATTACAAATCTTAGGGTGGATTTGGAATAGTTTAGGTTTTTGAAGTGAGTTAGATAATATATTCCCATCTAAGAATACAAATATCTTATCATTCATTTAGCAAATCTAGAACACTTGAATATGGATCTTTGACCAATTTGATATTACCAACGTAGGCCCCTTGTAAATAATCACATAAATAACTAACATTTTCTAATACGGTCAAGACCTAGCATAAAAGGAGCCTTGGAGATGTTATCTCATATTTTTAAGAGAAGTAGAGTGTTTATTCATTCTACTTAATATTGATTGTGCTAAAACCACCATCAACAATCCTTGTGTGTAAGTTTGTAATTCTTGTAATCTTACTTCCCTACTCCATTATTCTATCCTTTTGCTTCCCTCGCCCTTCATTGCTTGTGAAAATTTGGACCCAAATACAAGTTTTAAACTCTTCCATCCATTCTTATAAACTCTATCATTCCAAATTTCTATTTCTCACCTCCTTTATTCCATGTGAAACTTCAAACTCTATGTGCAACTTTACAAGTCTTCAAAGTTGGACCTTGATTTTTCCTTCCCACATCCTTTGATTTTTCCTTCCCACATCTTAGAGAGGTAAAGGGACCTCAACACAAACCCTTTTTTGGGGATGAGTAGGAAAAATCTATCTTGATTTTTAACATGTACAACATTACCTAAAGAGGTTGCAACACAATTAAGATACTATTAGAAAGGTAGGGGAGACTAGAAAAATCCATCTAGAATTTAATTCAAAGGGCATACTCCTTGGGAATAATAAGTCTCATGCCCATGAGGAGAACACCAACAAGGAATTGTGAATATACCAAGGATCATGTTAAAAAATAGCCCTACAAATTTGTGAATACACCAAGGATCATGTTAAAAAATAGCCTTCACAAATTTCAGCTCTCAAACACAAAAAAGGAAAAAAGCTTGGTGAGGTTTTGAATAGTTTCTAGATGTGGAGCCCATGAGGGACGTAGGGGGAATTAACTCAACCTTTTAGCATGATTTTAGAGGGGATTCTACAAACCAAAGATCCTACCAAAGTAACAAATTTCAAGCTACTTAAATGCATTATCAAAATAATGAAGTGGCAAATACAACATCAGGAGTAGATGATTTACCTTGTGTACCATTTTTTGGAATGAATTTGCAAACTCTCTTCAAATATCCCATTGTCATGCACATCCAAGCCCACAATCCAACAACTTTTTGGCCACTATAGCTAGCATCCATTTATATATTAAAAAATGTTCAAAGGTGAGGACATATGCTCAAAAAAAGGGTAACAAATACAACAAACTCCTTTATAATGTAGTATGGAAATGGATGACAAGGATAGAGGATTGACACAAGTAGAAACATGCAAGCCAAACCATGCCAAAACCCTAATAGAACTCATGAATTTTTAATTTTTTGTATGTATAAAATTAAAGCTCCTATTTTTTAACACTCAATATCTAGAAGTTAAATGTGGGGAGACATAGGCTAAATATATATGTGGCCAAAAGAGCCACTCCCTTTATATATATTAAGCAAAAGGTACAATTTTTTTTTGTTTGTGGTGGTTTGAAAATAATCAAAATAAAGCATGATATTCATTAAGTATACATCATGATCATAGCTTCTATTGTCCAATATATCTTCAAGTTGCACATAGACCAATAATGCTACTAGTTGTCATTTGAAAAATTATTTGAAGATAAAGTTGATTGGCAAATCTAGGTTTTGTGTGGGACTGGAAATTTCTAGTAAAAATTAGATTTTTTATTTATTTGATTTTGAAGTAAATTTTTGGAGATATTTTTTTTCTCTTTATATTTATGATGTTGGCAGTCATTATTGTCATTATTGCAGTTTCTAAATAATTCATGTAATCACTAACTTTTTAAAACTTCTTATCTAATTTTTGTTTTTTAATGAAAATAATTACATTACATAGATATTGACATCTCTACTATTATATAAGATATAATTAAAAAACATACATATAAATGAAAAATTATCCTTTAACTATACTATCAAAAATAAAAAATCAAATCAGAAAACATTCATGAAAGCAATGAATTATTAAAAACTCTGCCGTTGAAATTTTTTGAATTGTCCCTTCCATAGAACTATTAGCAAATTGAAAGGAGATGTTGGTCTTTCAAATTAGTGTTTGTAGATTTGTGTCTTGTCTTTTCTTGGTTGTATTATTAGAGGCTGTCTGTAAAATCTTGTTTTAAGCCAAGGGCCAATTCCACACAAGGCAATTTCTTTCCTTAACATCATATTTTGCTGAAAGTTTGTATTTGTACTTTTCAACTCCATGAGTAAATCGTACCTGCATTTTGAATCTGAAAACTCTTTCCCCAAAAGTTATTTATATATATATAAATGATGAATACTCTATGTTTAATTTATGGATATTATATGATAAAATTTGTAATTTTGGTGTTGTTCTTAGAATTTTTTTGTGGGATTTCTGTGTTTGATTTAGTCAGTGTATCAGGGTTTAGGGTTTACGTTCGTAAAAATTCATTTTCATCAGATAATCAAAAAATTTATAGGAGAGAGGGGCCATTAGTCGTGCAGGTTAACTCTGTCAGCATGTAGCATGTAGCGATTGAGCGATTGACTGGAATATTGTAGAACTTTTTTCTTTTTTTTTTTGAAATGTGGAGTGGCCTCTTATCTATCTATAACTAAGGTTTGGAGGTGTGACTCATCATGCAACTCGCCACATCAGCACATATATTGAGAAGTGTCTAAAATTTGACTTTTTAAAGATTCGACCAAAACTTAATCATAGACCCAGTAGTTGAACAAAAAAATATCATTTGTTGCTTGTAGAATATCATATTTTTACTTAAAATGAAATTAATATGCAACTTAAATGGAGCAAATACCTATTGGTAACCATAAATTTTTTATATCTCTAGCTTTTATATTCAACACATATGAAACAATAGTACAAAAATGTTATAAAAACAACACATAATTATTTAAAATACAACTTATATCAACCAAAAATTGACCAATAGTTGAACACTAAAATATACATGGTATTGATTGTGCTCACCTTTTATATTTGTAATAGGACAAACTATTAATATAAAATACTCCAATGCTTGTGTATTGCTATCCCATTGATTGTACACATAAGAATAATATTTTTTCACTATGATAACAATACTTGTTTAATTTAAATGAGTGTCTTATTTTATTAAATGAACATTTTATTTTTTAAATGACACATTTATAGTGGATAGTTATGATATTTTATTTGAGAAAAAAAATACTTATTTCACTTCATGAATGTATTCATGAATGAGTGTTTTACTAGATTAACCATCGGAAACCTTTGATATGCTACTGGAATTGGGATTGAACTGTCTCCATAACTCAATCCATGTTACCATTGCATCTCCTAACTTATTAAAGTAAGGGTCTATCGAGCTAAGTTTGTCTTTCACCTGTTTAGCCAGTTCAAGATAACATTGTTCAACAGTTGTAGCATCCCTAGGAAGCTTAACTGAATGAAAGAAGGTGATTAACTCTTCTTGCCAGAAGATGCCATTGTTCTCCTCCTCCAGATTTACTAAGGCACTATTTCCCCTATTGTGCCATACATATGGAAGACCTGTCTTAACTCCATATCCCTTGTGGTCACAAATCACCTGCATTTAGAAAGAAGTCTATAATCAGCTTATTTTAAAATCTTATAAAAGGATCACCTCTCAGACAATTTTAGCCAAGAACTAGTTAAATTGAAGTTGTAAAGTAATTAAGATCATCCCAAAGAACAATCTCATCAAAGAGAAAGAGTGTCATGAACTAATCTACATTACCTTGAAAAGAATTTGAGCCAAAGAACTAAGTTTAAGAACAGTGATGACGAACTATTTATAACTTGTATGCAATGAGCTAAGTTACTGGTTCAACCCCCAACAATTTAGTAGTGGGATTATAACATTAATAATATAATTAGAGATTTGATAATTTAAGATTAGAATGGAATCCATATGGTATACCTTGGAGCACCAGCCTGCCCACATGTCACCATAACGAGATATAGGATGGCCTTCTCCCATGAGCCCAAAGTACATTGCAGGTCCAATCAATTCTCTGTTGAAGGCAAGGTTCATTCCAGACATGGGAAAGAGGGATCCCTTGGAAATTGTCGTGACAACATCCACATATCTGAAAATCAAAATAAGTTTAGTACATCAATTCAATATTACTTTGAAATATAGAAATAAGGCTGGAAATTTTTAAAAACATTTATTTGGGGTTAGAATATGATTGAGTAGTTAGATGTGAATTTTATGGCTTCAAGCAAATTCACGGTCAATAAATTCACCTTCAACAATTCATCATCAACAATTCACCGTCAACAAATTCACCTCCAACAATTCATCGTCAACAATTACTCGTCATCACAAATTCTTCTCGTGGAAAATTCACAACCAGCAATATGATATGAATTGCTGGTGGTGAATTTTCCACGAGATGAATTTGTCATCGCGATGAATTGTTGGAGGTAAATTGTTGGTAGTGAATTTTCCTAGAGCCGAATTTTATATTTGGGAGAATAAAATTCGTCAAGTCATAAAATAAGTCACATTTCAAAGTAGTAACCACATTTTAAACATGGTCATACAAGGGTTTTATGTTCAAACCACATTTTAAACATGATCATATGAGGGTTTTATGTTCAAATCTTATTAAGTCAATAAAAAATTAACATGATATCAGAGTCCAAATAAAATTCTAAACTTAAAAGTGTAACTCTTAAAAGAAGTTAAAAACAAATATATCACCCGATAAAACATTTTAGATACAACATTTTAAATAAACATAAAATTGTTACAAATTCTAACCGATCTATAAAAAGTTGCATTGTAATTAATAAAAAATAATGCTATTATAGCATCAATTAGGTTCACAAAGAAAGAACTCAATTAGCCCACAGAGGAAAATCAACCTGCATGTGTATTATATATAGTTTAGCTGAATGCTTAATTACAGAATTGTATTGTTTGTGAACAGAGCCTCTTATTTCAATGGGCGGCTTGAAAGAAAATAATTTAGAAAATACTAAAAGAAACATCAATTAATATGCAGTGTCATCCTCTGTATGCTAACTGTTTACCTGGTATTCCTCTCTAATGGTTTGACAAGCTGTGTGGGTGCATCGTAGTCAGGAAAGTTAAGCCACAGCCCATGTGAAATGGCAGTGGGCACACCATCCCTCAAGCTGAAGGGATACCCACGAACAAAATCACAACGTTCACGGTATGGATCATGAAGGGTATTGAAGAAAAATGGTGTAGAAGGCTGTGTCAGATTTTTCAAGTGTTGTTCCACTATATTTATGTCTTTTCCTGTCGGATCCTTAGCCACCTACAAACACACATACAATCTGTTTCAATATCTGTTTTAAATCATAAAATATAACAAAATTGATATTATGAAGACTGCCAAGTTTTTGTTCACTTTTTTCATCCTTGTTATAAAGCAAAAAGTACAAAATTTAAACAATATTTATATTATAATTGATAAAATAAAATAAAAATGATATGTTAAAAAGTTTTTTTGTTTATTGTTGAAGTTGAATGGTTCTAAATGAATTAGCAATGGATCAAGTATTGATCAATGGAAGGCCCTGACACCATAAAAAATGAGGCAGGGAGCAATTTTAACACAATGAATATCTCTCGGTCATTGACTCTCAGCCAAAAGGATATCAGCTTAGACTCGTGCTCCCATATACAAGAACAAAACAATATAAATTTGACATAAATGATAAAAACCTTACAACAAAAATATTAAGAAATTCATGTGATCCCACAAGAAAATTGTATACACCAAATAGATAACTTGGATCAGAGCTTAAATTTAATGGTTGACCTTACCTATCAAACCAATTTTTGTTACATTCATTTATAATTATCTTTCGAGAGTGAAATTATATTTCATTCAAAAAATATACATATTACAAATCATATACATTATTATGATCTTATAGAATTTTTTATGGTCTGTTTAGAATTTTCCCTTTCATATAATACAATCTTCTCAAAATTTTAATTATATTTTATATTATAAATACAATCATACGATCATCAAATTGAAAGCTTAATCTGAATTAAAAATATATGTGAACTTCTGAATTCAATTGTATATATTTTTTTATCGATATTTCTGATCACACCCAAGTGATCCATCATCAGAAACTAACCAGAGAAATGATCACAAATTACAATTTCATACTTACAAAGCAATCGTCAGCAATGGTAAAGATATACTTCTTCTTGGAGAGAAGGAAACCAAAGCAACGGCAGGCAGTGTCCTTAAAGGAAATGCAAAAAGCCTTGGGGCCCAATAATTCAATTATGTCAGTGCGGTTGTGGAGTTCATAATCGAAGCCCTCAGGCACTTTGGTTGTCTTGTCTGGGTCGCCATCCTGAATTATGATAAGATGGTATGGTAGAAAAAATGACCTCCATTTTTCCAGAAAGTCCAGATTTCTGATGGTGGGTATAACAATATCCACCTCCATGGCGAAAGCCATTGTAATAGCAATATTGCCTGTGTGGTCCTTAAATAAATTCCAAAAAATGTTGTCCCACGGAGAGAAAAAAAAAATGCAGTCACATTTATTTGTATTGGAACAATTTAACAACATTGAGCCGGCCTATGCTTAATTTCGATCATATCGATTATCATTATGCTGTTGTCTTCATAAAGAATATTTATATTAGGTTCAATTGATTGATACAGCCTATGTCAATTAAATTTATTTACAGAAATGCTCTGAGTTGGGTTGAATTAATTGGACTTCATGGACAAAAATCAAAGATTCTGAGTGAGAGTTCATATGTCCCCATTCAATAAAATAAATTGGCCTGTAATTTTACGAAGAAGTTGGTAGTACCTTGTTTGCATGCATTTGTCTGATAAATAGAAAAATTATGATTTTTTAATATAGAAAATTAGTGACTTTATTTTTAATTAAGAATAAGAAAGCTGTACCTAGGAAATATACATCAATGATGTCTAAAAGACAATTAATGAATATACAACAGCATGGAATAATCAGCCGAAAAGCTGAAAATACACAGCAAAACATGCACCAACTCCTAAAAGGACAAAAAGACAGCTAAGAACAACTGACTCAAGGTGGAAGCCAAATCACTCTGAAAGCTCTGAAATCTAGCATTGGTTCCACTCACATAATCATTGGAGCAACATTCTTCCTAACAAAACTTCCAAATATGAGAGTTGGGCCTAACTCATGAGAATCCACAAGGTCACTAATAAGGCTCACGTCTTTCCTCTTGTCCCTTTTAGATAGGTAACACTAAATCCAGTCCCTGCTTATATGAATATGATCTCCACTAGCTATCTCAGAGTCTCGCTCAACAGTGCCTTGGGGTGCAAGGGTGCCAACCGAAGAAGGGACACTCACACCAATTTCCATCAGTGGCTCTGCTTCAGACTAAATATGACCGGGCATCCTGAGATCTTCTTTCTTCCGAAATACCCAAAGGAAGAGTGATCAGCCATATGGTATTTTTGACACATTACTGTGGATTCCTCATATACAGTTTGTTGTGCCCATTCACATATTTTGGAAGACAAGGTAATAGAAGAAGGAAGCACCTTACCCAAACCCAAAAAAACTAACATTTTCTCCAAAAGGTCACCAAATCAAAGGTCATAAACAGATCAATATAGCAGGCCATTCCTTTCTAAGACCTCAACCTCTCAATATTCCAATGGCAAGCTCCAGAGATTCACCCAAACAAAGAACTGGGTTGATGGATTCCTTCTCTAGATTGAAGGCTAAAATCCACTTCTTAAGAAAAAGCCCTGACTTACCCACAAACCACGGTCCATCCAAAACTGTTGGAGCACAATCTCCCTGACTCGAGAATGAGAGAAAAAGGAATTCCTTCCCCATAGCCACAATCTCCATCGATGTTTGGCCTCACGCGTAAAAACTTCCACATGAGACAGTTCTCAAGCTTGGACGGAACGTCACTAATAGAATTTAGAATTTGAAGAGAAAAACCCTGACCATCCTTAATTGGAACCGAGGATAAGGGCATACGAGAACAATGTTTACTTGAAATGACTTCAGGCTATGACTTCTGAAGAGGCTGCCCTGCACTAGAACCAATAACAACCTCAAGAGAAGCCAGTGCCTCAGAAAAGCCCTGACCCTCATTCTCAGATGCCAAATGCTATGCAACAGAACAATCAACTACCTATTCTATAGCCTTCTATCCAACAACTACAACGTGAGCACCAACAACCATCTCCCCGCCTCGGAGGTGCACACACAGGAGTGATATGCACTATCCTTTGCCCGAGTGGCAGGACGGGCCCTCATTGCCAAACCCTTAGCTTGAACTTTCACAGTTGCATCGTCGGCTTTTGCAGGGCATGGGGTAAGGAGAAAACCCCATCTAAGACCCAAGCACGAGCTAGGAGGTCCTACGCCCCCATGAGCCTTTCCTAATGGGAGTAGACGGTGAGAAATAGGAACCATTTCTTATTCAAGATCAGAAATTTGCCCTTATTATCTTTATCCTATAGATTTTTCTAGTTTTCCTTAAGCACGAGATCAGCAATATCAATTTCATGGGCTATGATTTTCTTATTTTAGATATGAAGGGGATGATTCTTATATGACTGCAAATGATTAAGGGTATTGACATGCCACTCATCAAGAAGCTATAGCTCATGTAGGCACGCAACTTGATACTCCTCATCATCAATGAGAATATGTAAATGTAAGGATACATGCAATGATGGAATTTTGATCTTGATACATAAGATGGATTTGAAAATAAAGATAAGTGAACAAGGAATCACTTTCATTGGTATGAAAATGCTAGTGTGGTGTCAATCATGGCTAGTATCACAGACAATCTTTTTTAGGATTTTAAGAGTGTATTATTATATTCCTCTATTGGGTGGACTAGTCATGTAGGTTGTGAAAGTGATCACAAAGATTGCAAACTTCATTATTTTTGAATGAATTTCCATTACCAATGACAATGTCGAAAGGGATGCCTTAGAAGTAGATGGTGGAGTGGAAGATGAACCCAGAAAATTGGTTAGTGGTGTATGTATGTGGGAGATCTTCAACCTATTTAGTGAAGTACTTAGTAGTAGTGATGATAAACTTATAGCCATTGGAGGAATATGGATAAACCTTACCAATGAGTTTGAGATCCCAATATGAAAAGGGTCAAGGAATAGTGGTGGGTTGCAATTCCTATGATGGTGCATGAATTAGATCTATGTTGTTGATAGGCTAAAATACTAATACATATCTTGTTCCATAGTGGGCCAATAGTAGCCTATTCTCAAGAGCCTTTCGGCTAGTGTGTGTACCACATATACCATTGTGGACTTCTTTAATTGTGAGAGAATCCTATTGAGTCAAGGCATCTAAGTAAATATATTGCAAGTATGAGTATTTGGTGTTGCCATGGATGTCAACAGGCTTATGTTTGTGTTGTCATTGATGTCTACTAATGGTTGAAAATTTGTGATGATAGTTTGATTAGCTACATTATGTTGTCATTAGTAAGTGTTACTAGTGTCAACCTCTAGTGTTGCTTTGATAAGCTTTTGTATGTGGGTGTTGTTTGGTTAAGTTGTTGTGTTGTAGTTGGTTTGGTGATGATGAGGAAGTGATGAAGATGATGAGAATGTGTTTTTGGTGATTGGTTTCCAAGTGTTTTTGAGAAAATTTGAATAAAAGAGGAAGCAATGTGTTGTAGAGGTGTTCTCACATACAGAGTGGTGTTTTGGTTTTGCTCCACATTTCTTCTATGTTGTAGATCTACTTGTGCATTTTGTATATGTTGATTAGAGGTGTTCATAGATGTTATATCTAAAATTTCTTGGTATGGATCGATGTACACAGAAATTTGTGTTCACGAGTGTGTGAACTGTTGCAATGTTGTCTAGGAGAAATGGTTTTGCTCCGCAATTTGTGTTCTGGTCTTGAAGTTTTGGAAGTGTGTTGACAAGGTCCATATCTACCTTCAATTGAAGTTGTTTTTGGTTTGATGCTCTACAAGTTGATTTATTGAGTTACAATGTGTGGAAGATTATCTATGTGAACACAATGAGTTTGTTCTTTAGGTGAAAGTTGTTGCGAAAGAATTTGTTGGATTTCAACGTGTCTGTGGAATATTCCAAATTTTGTTTAAGTGTTGTGTGTGGTTTGTGAGTCGTCTTTGGATTTGAGGAAGCATGTACTTAAATGTTGATGGTGTTTACACAGGTTCAGACAACCTTGGGTGTTTACACTAATTGCGGATTTGCTTCGATGATTGTGGAAGCGTGGCATGGTGTGTATGAGTGTTTTTAGGACCGAGTTAAGGTGTGATGTGGCTCGCCTTCATTCTTTTCCATCGTGGGAATATTTTAGTGCCTACCTAATTTTAATTTGCTCGGTTGAGGTGCATAGCCGACCATGGAGAATGTTTTCAAGGTTGAAGAAGGTATAAATAAGTGTTGTGTTGATGGAGGATTGGTGAAGAGAGAGTGTGATGTGAATTGTAGAGGTGTAAAGTGTGAATTTGTGAAATGCAGTGCGAGCTTTAATGAGTTAGACTAATGGAAGTAGTGAGCAGAAGGTGTCTACAATCTTTAGAAAGGTTGTGAATGTGTTAGTGATGTTGTGGTGGACTTTTGTGTTGCATTGAGATGGATTTATCACTGTAACAATCTTCTTTTTTGTAATCTGACAGTGAGCCCTTCTTTCTTTTGGGAACTAATCCCTCTGGTAGTGAGTCTATCGTATTCAGTGTTGCAAGTACTTTATATTGTGAGCTAATCCTCACTGTGGTTTTTCCCTTTTTGGGTTTTTCACATAAATCTGGTGTTCTATTGTGCATGGTGTAGATGTGTTCAATTTCTGCTATTTTCTTTCATGCTAAATAACTCTAATAGATTAAAGGTTATTAAAATTGATAAGGATCTAAATGTTAATAAGGGTTTTGATTTTTTAATGTACAATTGATTTAACCCCCTCTCAGTTGTCTTGTGCATTCAACAATTCATATCAAAGCAAGGTTCCTTGGAAGAAAGCTTAACTACTTGAGGTAGAACTAGGATAGTGCACAAGAGATATGCTCCTTTGTTTGATGGATTAGACTATGCATTATGGAAGACAAGGACAAAAGGTTTTATTGTATCCCTTGGATATGGAGTTTGGAAGTTCGTTGTGGTCGGATACACTATGCCTACAAATGTTCTAAGTATTGATGATGAGATCAAAGCCTATGAAAATAATGGTAAAGCAAGGTATGCTCTTTTAAGTGGTCTTTCTAATACTGAACTTGTGCAAGTTATGAATTTGAAAACTGCTAAAGAGATCTAGACAAAGTTGGAAAGAATTTATGAAGGAGATGATAAGGTCAAGCAAGCAAAGATGCAAAATCTAAAGATCATGTTTGAAAATATGCAGATGTCAGAGGATGAAAACATAATAAGCTACATGCAAAAAGTGGATGAAGTTGCCAATTCCATGAGAGGGCTTGGTGAAAATCTTGAAGATGATGAGGTGGTAAAGAAGGTACTAAGAACTCTACCTAAATCCTATAGTCATAACGTTTTCGCTATTGAGGAATTTTAGAATCTAAATAATTACTCTAGAGATCAACTACTTGGCACTAAAACTACTTTTGAATAAATAGATTTTAGTTTAAGTAATGCAAAAGTTGAAATTGCTTTTAAGACTAGGAAATCAAAGAAGACTGCTTAGCAATCAGATCAGGAGGATCTTGATGAGGAAAACTTTGTGAGGAGAATGAAAAAGGGTATTGGAAAGTACAAAGGTAAGTTACCTTTCAAATGTTTCAGTTGTAGAAAGATAGGTCATTACGCTTCAAGATGTCCAAATAAGGCTTTAAATGACAAGAATAAGGAGAACAACTTGGTAAAATAATTAAGAAAAGTTACTATATTAGAGAAGATGTTGGTATATCTAATGATGAATCTAACTATGTGGATGATGAGGATAGTGAGTGCTTGTTCATGGCTATGAAAGTTGAATCAAATTCTGCTAACTCTAAGAGATGTGTGAAGGAAAGTGCATTGAAAGTAGATCATAATGCTATGGTGATTGCTTTTCATGATAGAGAGGAGAAGAACTACTGGATTAATGATAGTGGATGCTCAAATCATATGACTAGTAACAAAAGTAAGTTTGTTAGACTTGAGAAATATGAAGGAGTTCTTGTTAATTTTGGTGACGACACATATGGTAAGATATTGTGGAAAAGGTTCTATTAGTTTTGATGGAAAGCATAATATAGATGATGTTCTTTATGTCAAAGGTATAAGGCATCACCTTTTGAGTGTTGGAAAAATGTGTAGCAAAGGATATAATCTTATGTTTCAAGATGATGGATATGAGATCAAAAAATTCTTCGGAACTATGGTTGATGTTGGAAGGATAGATGGAAATTTTTATTAGCTTAAAGGTATGCAAGGTTGGATAGGTACTTGATACAACAAGGATTCAATAAAGGTACCATAGATAGCAATCTTTATTTCAAAGTAGTAAAAGATCAAATCTTGATTGTGGTTGTGTATGTTGATGATATAATCTTTGGAGGAAATGAATCCATGTGTAAGAAATTTGTAGAAGGGATGCAGAAAGAGTTTGAGATGTATATGTTTAAGGAGATGAATTTCTTCCTTGGATTGCAAATCAATTAGACAAGAAAAGGAATATTCATTTCACAATCAAAGTATGTTAAGGAAATGTTGAAGAAGTTTGGAATGGAAAATTCTAAACCAGTATGTACTCCTATGGTTACTGGTTGCAAGCTGAGTAAGAATGATGAATCTCCTAAGATTGATTAGAGCAAGTATAGATCTATGATTGGAGGACTATTATACCTAACTACTACTAGATCGGATATAATTCATGCATTTTTCTTGTGACTAGATTTCAAAAAGATCTTAGAGAGTCACATGTTGCAGCAGTGAAGAGGATATTCAGATACTTGAAGGGAACTTCAGAACATGGTTTGTGGTATCCAAAGGATACTAATTTTTATCTGAGTGATTACACAAATGTAGATTGGGTAGGTTGTGTGGGTGATAGGAAAAGTACAAGTGGTGGTGCATTCCTTCTTGGATGCAGATTGGTATCTTGGCTAAGTAAGAAGCAAGGATGAGTGTCTTTATTTATTGCAGAGGTAAAATACATTACAACATCTTGTTGTACACAAGTGTTGTGGATGAGGAAAACCTTGAAGGATATCAAAGTCGTGTATGATGAACCAATTTCTATATTTTGTGACAATAAAAGTGTTATTAACATTTCAAAGAATCCGGTGATGCAATCAAGGAAAAAACATATCTCAATCCGGTATCACTTTTTGAGGGAGAAGGTTGCAGAGAATGAGGTGAAGCTAGAGTATGTTCCTACAAAGGATTAGTTTGCAGATATATTCACTAAGGCTCTTCCTAAGGATACTTTTGAGTATCCTCAGGAGAAGTTAGGGGTTATTACCCCTCCTTCTTTGAACTAGATGCATAAGGATGTGCATCAGTCCAATAGATCTCAAGATTCATCCCTTGTTTTGTACTAATGTTGGTGGCTACCTCTCAAGGGGAGCATGTAGTGGCATTATTGGTTGTTGTTGTCAAGGGGAGTAAGTATTGGTCCAAGATGGTGTTGTCCTTTGTCGGTTGTGTCAAAGAATATGTGCAGTGGTTGTTGGTTGGTACAGTTTGTTGTGTGCTCCCAAGGGGGAGTATGCAAAGCAGTAAAAAGGAAAAGATGTTGCAGAGTAGGTAAAAGTATGATTGATGTCAAAGGGGGAAAGAGATTCAAATGTGTTACCCTTTTCCATTGATGTCAAAGGGGGGAGAGAAAATAATGTGAAAATTATCAATTGCCAAAGGGGGAGAGAAAGTAGAAGTGAGAAAGAGAAAGAATTGATATGGAGTAGTGTGTTGATGATTAGAACTATTATGTTTGTTGTTGGTGGTTTTTCACATCATGTGTTTCCATCAATGACAAAGGGGGATATTGTTGCAAGTATGAGTATTGGTGTTGTCATTGATGCCAACAAGCTTATGTTTGTGTTGTCATTGATGTCTACTGATGGTTTAAAATTTGTGATGATGCTTTGATTAATTGCATTATGTTGTCATTAGTAAGTGTTATCAGTATCAACCTCTAGTGTTGCTTTGATAAGATTCTATTTGTGGGTGTTGTTTAATTAATTTTTTGTGTTGTAGTTAGTTTGGTGATGATGAGGAAGCAGTGAAGATGATGAGAATGTGTTTTTGGTGCTTGGTTTCCAAGTTCTTTTGAGAAAATTTGAATAAAAGAGGAAACAATGTGTTGTAGAGGTGTTTTGGCATACAAAGTGGTGTTCTAGTTTTGCTTCGTATTTATTCTATGTTGCAAATATACTTGTGTAGTTTGGATATGTTGATCAAAGGTCTTCATAGATGTTATATCGATAATTTCTTGGTCTAGATCATTGTACAAAGAACTTTGTGATCACCAGTGTGTGAACTGTGTTGTAGTGTTGTCTGGGAGAAATTGTTTTGCTCCACATTTTTGTACAGTTTGTATTTTGGTCTTACAGTTTTGGAAGTGTGTTGATAAGGTTCATATCTACCTTCAGTTGAAGTTGTTCATGGTTTGATACTCCACAAGTTGATTTATTGAGTTACAGTGTGTGGAAGATTATCTATGTGAATAGGATGAGTTTGTTCTTCAGGTGAAAGTTGTTGCAAAGGAATTTGTTGGATTTTAGGGTGTTTAAGGAATATTCTAGATTGTGTTTAAGTGCTATGTGTGGTATGTGATTCATCTTTGGATTTGAGGAAGTGTGTACTTAAATGTTGATGGTTTTTACACAGGTTCGACTAACCGTGAGTGTTTATACTAATTTCAAATTTTCTTCAATGATTGTGGAAGCATGGCATGGTGTGTATGAGTGCTTTTAGGATTGAGTTAAGGTATTATGTGGTCCACCTTCATTCCTTTCCACCACGAGAATGTTTTAGTGCTAACCTAATTTGAATTTTCGTAGTTGAGGTGTATAGTTGACCTTGGAGAATGTTTTCAAGGTTGAAGAAGGTATAAATAAGTGTTGTGTTGCGGAGGATTGGTGAAGAGATGTGTGATGCAAATTGTACAAGTGTAAAGTGTGAATTTGTGAAGTGCAGTGCAAGCTTTATGAGTTAGACTATCGGAAGCAGTGAGTAGAAGGTGTCTACAATCTTTAGAAAGGCTGTGAATGTGTTGGTGATGTTGTGGTGGAATTTTTTGTTAGATTGAGATGGATTTCTCATTGTAACAATCTTCTTTTCTATAATCTGGCAATGAGCCCTTCTTTCTTTTGGGCAGTGAGCCCTTCAGTAGTGAGCCTATTGTATTCAGTGTTGCAATTACTTTATATTTTGGGCTAATCCTCATCGCGGTTTTTACCTTCTTGGGTTTTCCACATAAATATGGTGTTCTATTGTGCATGGTGTTGACGTGTTTTATTTTTTCTATTTTCTTTCATGCTAAATCACTCTAACCGATTAAAGGTTATTAAAGTTGATAAGGATCTAAGTGTTAATAATGGTTTTGATTTTTTAATGTACAACTAATTCACCCCCTCTTAGTTGTCTTGTGCATTCAACAAAATATTCATTAAATATCATTCAATAGAGTGTGTGAGTGAGGATGGTGAAATGAGAAGAGTTTTGGATATATGTATTGCATTTTGTTTGAAGTTTGCTAGAAGGATGTTATCATGGATGTAAGAATAGATATCATGATACTAGGGATAGTTGAGACCAATAAATTTACAAATGAGTTATGTGTCAAGGGAACCATATGTAGGTACCAATTTTTTTTTTACCAAGAATTCACAATAAGTACTATCTTGTGGCATATAGAACAAATACTTGACAATGACCATGGCATTTTTTGCTTTATTGTTGATTCTAGTCACCTACTCAAATTGCATGGAGCTGAAGTCGTCATTGAAACTATCTACCATGTAAGGGATTAACTTCTCATCTTTTGTTTAATATTATTTATATTGACTTGGCTTATGATTAACTACAAATTATCATAAACTAAGAGATGTTGGATATTCCACTAAATTGTTATTTTTATACCATTGGTGAGGGCCTCATATTTTGCTATATTTTTTGTACATGATAAACCAAATCTAAAAGATAAAGGAATGTAATTTCCTTAAGTAGTGAACAAAAGTATTCATATGCCTAATCCTTTGTAGTTATATGAAACATCAAAATATAATATCTATGATTATGAATCATATAGAGAAAATATAGATTCATCAAGAAAGTCCATATTGATAAGATGGTTATCTATGAGAGGTGTGTCTAACATTTGATCTACCATGAAATGTCCTTTCACTAGTAGAATTTGGAAAATAAATGACTAGGTGACTAAAAAATTTAGTCACAACAACTAAAAATGACTAAATTCTACTATTTTTTTGTAACTCAGCTATAAATGAGTAAATAAATGACTAATTTGGTTATTGACTAAAAAATAATTTAGTCATAGAAATAAAAATGACAAAATTGTTAGTCACCAAATACAAATTAGACAAAATTAAAAAAAAAAAATCAACCAATTATTGGCGCAATGTATTGCACGCGTCGATGTATTGGTGCTTATTCACGTTTATTCACATTCATTGGAGAAATATTCCTTGATTCATTCATTAGTTACATGTTAGCTTGGAACTGAGGTGTTTTGATTAGTTATAGCAGCTACTTGCATGGGTGATAAATATTTAGAGAGGACCTAGAGACTTTTGAAAAGGCGGGTAAGGGCAAGGACTTCAGAGTTTGCTACAACGAATTTTAAGTCAGTGAGGCCCTTTGCAATGAAGTCGGATTTGGGAACACCCTCTGTAACAAATTCAGAGGTAATTTGAAACCCTCATTACATTAAACACAAAATCTATAGCTTTTTGATTGGCAACCTATAGTAGTTACAATCTACTGCTCTTAATAATGTTCTTTTACAATCTTACCACTATTCTATTTCATAATGTGTTCAAGCTAAATATAATTAAATCTGGGTGTCAATGCCAAAATAGAATTTCCTCAAACAATTATAATACATTTTCACTACAAGCGCAAACTGTCCTTGTGCAAAGTAAACATGTGCTAGATTTACCCACACATCAAGCATCTGAACAAAGATGTTTCCTCCGGTAGCTTCTTATACCTATGTAGAAATTTCCTTTGCAATATCAAATTGACCCCTTTCAGCTAGCACAATGGCTGCCCCATTTGCAACATAAACATTTCCTAATCTTTGTGCCAACACTTTACAAGTTAGTTCTCTAGCCTTCTCAAGATGTGTTGCCGCGTTCTTTGGATCCCTCCTCTCATTGTGAAAAGCTGCAAAATAATTCCAATTTCCAAGTGAAATGTCAACATAAGAATTCTTCACATTTGATTCACTTTGTGCAGCTTTAATTGTTTATTTTCCTTTAAGCTAGTCATTTGTTTTCAGTTCTATGTTGCCAAGCATACATAAAGCATTTGATGAGTTTTTATCAACCTTAAGTGCATCCCCAATCAATTCTAGGCTTAGTTGGATCTCATTTTGAGCCTGAGCCATGGCTGCAAAACTTAGATATGCATCCACATAATCAGGAAACTTGAACAATATTAGCCTATATAAAAGATTTGTTTTTTCAATATCATGTAGTTGTTCAAACAACCTAGCAAGATTAAATAGTGTTGTGACTTTATTCCATGGTAACTCAAGTGAAACACCACCTTCTTCTAGTCGATGGAAGAATTGCATATCCTTAAAGTGCACAAAAAAATTTGTAGAATTGGCATTGGGGCTTTTATTTGTGAATTCAACCCAAATGCCATTTCCTAATGCCTCCATAAAAGTTTTTTGAGCCAATTCTAGTTAATCACGACAAAAATGAAGAACCCCAATATTGTTTAACAATTCAATGGGTACTTCTTCTCTGCTCTTCTTTAGTAGAGACTTTGCTATCTTAAGAGAATCTAAGGTTGGACTAGGGTCCGTTGATATTAATAACTCACCCATCTTGATAAATGCATGGGCATCATGTGGATTTATATGAGTTGCATTTCTTAAAATTTCCAAAGCTTTCTATGCCTACCCTTTCTAAGCATACATATGGCATACAAATTTTAAGCTCTCACAGTTCTTAGGGTGGGCCTCCAAAACCTTTTCAAAATTTGAGAGAGAACTCTTAAGATCTCCCAACTTCAATTGAACCTGTCCACAAAATCTTGTGGCCTCTGGCTTTCCTTGACTGATGTCATGTAGTAGTGGCCAACAGTTTCATAATCACCTTTACTATGATAAGATTGTGCAAGATTATAATATGAATGAGATTTCATTAGAGGGTGATCAGTTGAAACAAGAGTTGTCTCAGTCAACTGTTCCACAAGAAAATGTTGCCCTGTGAAGAAAAATGGTTTGCTAAATGATTCAATGCCATTGCACAATACAGGTATAATTCAAAGGCTCTACGCATCTTTTCAATTCCTTCATGAACACTACCTTTTTCACTAATTGTGAGAATCCCACAATTAACAAAACTAACCACAAAGATTTTTCCCCATTACAAACAACAAACTTTCCAAAAAAATGCTTTTAAAACCTACAAAAAAATGCAAATAAAATCACGCTAATTTTTGTACCAAAAAAAAATCCACGAGACCATAGCTTGTTGCTTACTATTATACTTTGATAGATTTTTTCCAAGCATCCATAGCTTGTTTGAAATCACCTATTTTAGGCTTTTGGCCATAGTAGCAAGGCAGTGAACTGTTTGATAAAATGCTTTGGTAGACATGTATGGAAAATGTGGTAGCATAGACAAGGCAATGAACTTTGGAAAAAATGCCTCAAAGAAATGTGGTCTCATGGTGATGGAATGCCATGACAAGAGAATTGTTATGGATTGTCATGGCATTCCATCACCATGAGACCACATTTCTTTAAGGAATTTTTTCAACCAGTTCACTGCCTTGTCTATGTTATTGGTTACTATTATGCTTTGATATATTTTTTCCAAGCATCCATAGCTTGTTCGAAAGCACTTATTTTAGGATTTTAGTCATAGGAACAAGGAAGTGAATTGTTTGATAAAATGCTTTGGTAGACAATATGTATGAAAAATGTGGTAGCATAGACAAGGTAGTGAACTATTTGAAAAAATGCCTCAAAGAAATGTGGTCTCATAAAATTCCATGACAAGAAAATGCAATTGGAAGTTGCTACTTGTTATTAGTTATGCAATGTGAAGTAATTGCATAATTGCTTAGGTTGACTTTGTAAAAAGTATATTGTAATTGAAATTTTATCATCTATCAACATCTAGTTATTAGTTATGCAATGTGAAGTAATGCTTTGAGTTTGAAATATGTGCAATACAATATAATCAGCAATGCAAATGATTATGATGATGTTTTGTCACCTTAACTAGCCTGTCACCTTAAGAGGTTAGCTTTTCACCTAAACTTTGGTTATATGTATGGTGTAATTTATTATTGAATGTAATTCATTATTCTTAGTTTTCTTACTTTGGTTCAAATTAATTTTGTTTAGTTAGAATATAATTTCTTGTATTTCCTATATGTTTTCTAGATGCTAGACTTTTCTTGTATGTCCTAGATAATAATTTTAGTTTGTAATACAACTTCTAGCCTCCACATGCATTGAATATGCTTGTGTGAAGGAAACAATAATGAACATTTGTGATTTAATAATACATATAGATATCTTAACATTAGGTGAACTAAGCCTCCTCATTACAAACAAAGAAATGATCTCTTAGGTTTGACTAACACTGAAAACTAAAACTAAGAGACTACAAAATTAGAAAAAAAATTCAATCTTTTCAATAAAATGATATCTAAAATATTGTATTCATAATATGCCCCTATATTCCCACCTAAAATACATAAAAAATCTAACCATACATAGTATTATCAACAAATAATTGAAACCATAATTTGAGCACCAGATTAAATCTTCTTCTCCATTAATTGCTTCAAATAGATATTACAATATAACATAAGTCTCCTCATATATTTTTCTATAAATGCCTATGATGATGATATAAAATCCGGTCTTGGTTTCTCTTATATAAGAGAAGCAACAAGCTTCAAACCGTTACAAAATATGACATCTTTTCAAAATTCATGCCTCTTCGTATAAAATAAACATTGGTTTTTCTTAAAACATAATTAAGAGAAAATACATAAAGTAGATAACTAATGAAGTCTACAACACTCATGACACCATAGTTCATTAATCTTCGTAAGCCCCCTATGATCATTGAAGATCTGTTCAAGGTCCTTTCTACATATTAGTGTATATCAATGTCTAGTTCTTCCACTGTGACAACCCCAAGGCCTACTATTTGAGAGGACGCAAATACTTTTTCTCCCACTCGTTCACTATATAATCATGTGGCCATTTGTATTCTTGAATTTTCAATATATTTGCAAGGTGAATCTTCCATTGGCTATCTAGTAACACCTTGCCATCCATGATAAACTTAGAATATCCAACATCCAAGGCTATTACTCCATCCATGATTAATTCAAACCTCTCAAGACTCAACTCACCATCCTTTTGTATGTAAGTGATGCAATGTGGAACAATCTGGCCAAATTCACTCTTCCATTCATTGAGGTCCTTCAATTGGTCATCATCTTTCAATATTTTTGGCACAAACCACTGCTTCAAAGTATGAAATTAATCTATTCTTGTTCCAATATTTTGGTCCTCTCCTTGTATATATTGGAATTCATCTATAACTATTTTGGTCATCTACTCTATAGGTTTTCATACCGCAAGAGCCTCAATACTCCTCTATAAGATTCTGCACAAGTTTAACAATGTGTGGTGTATGGGCTGCTAGTTCTTAAAAAGGGGATCTAGTATGGGTACATGTGTTTTCATCTGATCAATTTACTATGTTAGTGAGTTGTAGCAATCATACACACTTTCTAGCTTATCCACAATTAGCTTTATCCTATGGTCGAGGACCTTCTCTAAAACATTATAGATTTTCTTTTTCACTCCTTCCTTACCCTTATTGTTGGATTTCTTTAACTCTTCAATCACTTGTCTAAGAATGCTCACTTGTTTAGTGGAAGCACTTTCTATATCAACTAATTGAGTAGGAGGAGGTTGGTATAACATTATTTGTAAGGAAATATTAGGTGCAAAACAAACTCTCCTAATGCCAAAACCTCAAGGAAGAATGCAGATATGACTTTAAATTTTGCAATTACAATTCAATAAGATACACATGAAAAGAATTAATAGAAAAGAGAAATGAACAGATACACAATTGGACACCAGATTTACGTGGGAAAACCCTTATGGAAGAAAAACCCACCACACCAAGAAAAGCCTCTTTGTATTATAGTAAACAAAATTACATACAGAGTACAGACTTCACTTTCTGATGTCAATTTTACAGTAGCAACACTCACTGATCAATATTGTACAGAATTGTAATCTTATAATGCTTTCATATGCATACAATGAACCCACTCATATCAATTTGTGTTCAGTATCGAACTGAAATATACATTACCCAAACCAATCATTGTCATTTGTTACAGAGTATATCTCATTTTTTTCATAGTTTGTTGATCTTCCACACAGGAATGGTCGCAACTATACAACTGCCAATGGTTCACATTTTTCTTCTCTCATTGGCTCAGAACGCGCCACGTAGGACAAATGTTTGGTCAAAGTGTTCAACTGTATCGCATGTCAGTGAGACACTAGACCGTGTCTCCCCAATGCCAAAATACCCGATCACATAGCTATCGAAAAGACCAAAGGTATCAGCAAGAGATCATACTGAATGTAAAACCATTGGCCAGACCAACTCTATCTACAAGACTTCTCACCAATGTCCATTGCAGAACTATTGGCAAGACCATCGCTGTCGCTAGGACTTCCAAGAAGCTCAACCATCAACAATATCCCACATTGACGAAGAATATTAGTATTCATTAGTTTATAAATAAAATCTTGAAGACTTTAGGTATCCACGAGTTAGTCCTTTTATTACCAACTTACTCGTACACCGCATTTGACCATCACACCGAACTGTTGGTCATTCCTTGTGGTCTCCACCATGACACGTGTTCACTACTTGTGCATTTCTGAAGAATCAAGCTGGGAATCTATAATATTCTCAACAAGTCTCCCAGAATTCCAAGTGGTCCCCACATCTGTCGGCTTGTTGCTCAATCAAAGAAAACACAAACTTACAACTTCCACAGTAGGTTAGAAAAAATCCCGAACACCGTGACATTGAAGGAGATTGACCAGTCGGGAAGTTAAGAAACTTTTGAACTGTGCAACAAGGTCCAAAGTTACAAAAATTACTGATGCCACGATAACGAAGGAAGTCGGTCAGTTGGGAAATAATGAAACTTCCAAACTCCGCAACAAGGTTACAAACTTAGGAACTCCAGCGATCAGCTGACAATGAGGACTTAAACAAATATACAAGCCAACAAGTTGAGGCACAATTTCCAACAATCTCCCACTTGATGAAGATTTAATGACTTCCTTCAAACTCAAAGTTAGTGAAGGTCATGGGCTCCAAGGCCCATCAAACTGGCACACCACCTATACTTGTTTGTGCTCACTGGTTTCATCAATGCATCTACGACATTTTCTAGAGTATCCACTTTTTCTAAAGAGACCTTTCCATCCTCCACCATATCTCGAACAAAATGATACTACACATCAATATGTTTCGTCCCGGCATGGAAAGTATGATTTTTTTCCAAATAATAGCACTCTGACTATCACAGTAAATTGTAATTTTCCCTGCATCAAACCCAATGTTAGAACACAAACATTTTAACCAGATTGCTTCTTTACAGGCATGTGTTGCTGCCATGTATTATGCCTCTGTAGTGGACAATCGACTACAACCTGCCGCTTACTCATCCAACTAACTGCACCACCATTCATCATGAAAATATATCCACTGGTGAATCTTCTACTGTCAATGTCCCCTGCCCAATCAGAATCCACATAGCCTCGAATGCTGAGAGTCCTCTGTGATTCAACAAAATTTCCATGGTAACACAAAGCATATTCTGAAGTGCCCTTCAAATATCTAAACACTCTTTTCACAGCATCCCAATGTGTCCTTCCAAGATTTTCCATAAAATGACTAAGTACTCCCACTGCTTGGGCAATGTCTGGCCTTGTACAGACCATTGCATACATTAAACTGCCAACTGCACTAGCATAAGAAACTTTGGTCATGTCCTCCATCTCAGTAGGAGATTTTGGACAGTCTTCAACAGATAGCTTCTTTCCCTACAAAATGGAACAACTAGCTGCTTGCAATCAGTCATACAAAATATCTCCAGAACAATATTAATATACTTACTCTTAGCCAAATTTTTCTACTTTTCATGTACCTGGTTATTTCCATTCCCAGAATATACCTAGCTGCACCAAGATCTTTCATTTCGAACTTTGCAGACAACTGAGATTTTAGATCATAGATCATTAACTTACTATTGCCTATGAACAACATATCATCAACATAGAGAGAAATAATAAGAACACGATCATTTTTAGCTTTGAAGTACACACAGTCTTACAAATCCCAATGACAAAACAAACGTGTCAAACTTCTAGTACCACATTCTAGGAGATTGTTTTAATCCATACAAATATTTTTTCAACTTGCAAACCAAATTTTCTTTACCTTTTTCTACAAAGTGCTCTAGCTGGGACATATAAATTTCTTCTTCAAGGTCACCATGAAGAAATTTTGTCTTCACATCCATTTATTCAATCTCTAAGTCATATGTTGCTGCAAGTGACAACAAAAATCTAATATACATCAACTTAGCTACAAGAGAAAAAATTTCTCCATAATCAATTCCCTCTACCTAGGAATACCCCTTCGCAACCAACCTTGCCTTATACTTTTCCACACTGCCATCCAGACCTATTTTCTTTTTAAATACCCATTTGCAGCCAACAACTTTTCTACCTTCAGGAAAGGGCACCAAACTCCAAGTATCATTCTTTTCTAATGATGCCATTTCTTCATTCATGGCTTCCAACCAAGAGTTTGAATCAAACATTCTAAATGCCTCTTTCACATTCCTAGGCTCATCAGTGCTAGAAATTAAAGCATAGGAACAAGTAGAATCTAACAAAGAAAACCCATACCTATCAGGTTACTTTCTTGCACATGTTGACCTCTTCTCAGGCTGAGGCTGAGGTTGTTCTTCTTCTTTAAAACTCTTAGAACTACTTGAGCTATCCTCAGTTTCAGGTGCATTTTTAATTTTCAATCCCTCTTTATCTGGTGTCGGGGGAATTTCAACTACATCCTTTTTATTTTATGATTTTGTCTCTGACTGCAGATCCAAAGTAGAAGGCTTCAACTCACGAAAAATAACACTTCTGTTGTATAGAACCTTCTCTGTATCAGGATTCCAAAGCTTGTATCCTTTTATGCCAACACTATAACCAATAAAAATACGTTTAACAGCCTTGTTTTCCAATTTAGACCTTCTTTCATTCGACACATATGCATATGCCTCACAGCCAAAGACACGAATGTTTCTTAGAGAGGGCTTCTTTCTAGACCATGCTTCCAAAGGTGTTTTCTCAACAAGAGCAGAATTAGGAGAACAGTTTATTAAGTAACATGTTGTAACTGCCTCAGCCCAGAACTTCTCCTCCAAGCCAACACTGCTTAGCATACTCCGTGCTCTTTCTATTACTATCCTATTGAACTTTTCAACAACTCCATTTTGTTGCAGAGTGTAGGGTGTAGTTTTATGTCTTTTAATCCCATGATCTTTACAGTACCTTTCAAACTCATCAGAACAAAACTCACCACCATTTTCAGTCCTTAAACATTTTATTTTCCTTCCAGTCTAATTTTCCACAAGGTTTTTAAATTCCTTAAAATGACTGAACACTTTTGATTTACTTTTTAAAAAATAAACAAATTCCCTTCTTGAATAATCATCGATGAATGATACATAATATCTTGATTTAGACAAAGAAGGAACATTTACTGGACCAAAAACATCATAATGAATGTAATCAAGTAAACTAGAAGATTTATGAGGACTAGAGTAAAATGAAACACGGTGTTGTTTACCATAAATACAATGTTCACAAAACTCGAATTCAAGGTTACAGTCATCAAGCCCCTCAACCAGGTTTTTATTTTTCAAAGTTTTTAAACCTTTTTCTCCAATGTGGCCTAGCCTATGATGCCAGAGCATAGTCTTTTCTGTTGGAAGTTTAACTTCCATAGAGTTTGCACTATCAGGAACTTTTTCCTCCTTTTCTCCATGAGTAGCCTTTTGTGACTTTGCAGAGACACTATTGCATTGCACAACAAATGCATCTAGCTTATACAAGGTACCAATACGAGCACCCCTAGCTAGCACCATTAAGCCTCTAGTCATTTTGCAGCCATTTCCAGATAACGTGACTTGCACTCCAACATTGTTCAGCTTGCTAATAGAAAGTAAATTTTGAGCCAGACTTGGTATATGCATTACATCATTGATTCCCTTCACTCTTCCATCAGGGAACTTAATTCTGACTCTTCCACAGCCAACTATTTCTAGAGATGAATCTCTTTCCAAATACACCCTTCCACCATCGTATTTTTCATACTTAGTGAACCAATCTCTATGAGATGTCATGTGGAAAGATGCCCCAGAATCAATCAGCCAGACATCAACTGATGCCTAAGTAGCTAAGGCTACAATGAAAGTGTTTGCATCACTCTGAGAAGAATCATTGTTAGAAGAATTATTCTTCTTATTTTTCTCCTCTTTGCAATCCTTTCGGACATGACCAGGTTGCCCACAATTCCAACACTTCACCTTGGACTTCTTGCCAGGAGACTTTGATCTGCCTTCTGATTTCAATTTGGACTTCTTGTCCTTCTTCTTGCCTTTTTATTTCAATCTGCCTCTAACAGCAAGGGCCTCCTTTTCCATCTCAGAAGATTTTCTTTTCATATCTTCTAATAACAAAGAAGCAACAACATCTTCCATCTTAAAATTGGATGTCGTACTCCCAATAGCCATCACCAAGTGATCCCAAGAATCTGGCAAAGAACATAACAGTAGCATAAAACGATCTTCTTCATCAATGTTCACACCCACAGATGCTAACTGAGCAATGAGCATGTTGAAAGCATTCAAATGATCAACAAAAGATGCTATTTCTTTCATTTTCAAAGAGTACAACTTCTTTCTCAAGAAACGTATTCACCAAGGACTTGCCCTGATAAATAGCTCCCAGTATTTTCCACAAAGAAGATGCAGTCTTTTCTTCATGAACATTCAAAAGAACAGAGTTTGCTAAATAGAGCCTTATCAACCCCTTTGATTTTCAATCTAGAAGGTCCCAATCCTCTTGCTTCATGCCTATAGGATTCGTTCCAGACACAGCAAGCCAAAGATCACGATCCACTAACAGATCTTCCATTTTAAGTTTCCACAACTCAAAATTGTTGCCATTGAATTTCTCAATTTCAATCTTTCCTGACGTGCTTGCCATCTTAATCTGTAATTTGAATTACCAGACTTCTACAAGACTCCCACTAAACATAAATGACACAAAAAACCCAACCTACCCACAAGAATAACACAACTAGCCAGGCTCTGATACCACTTGTAAGGAAAGCTTAGGTGCAGAACAAACTCTCCTAACACCAAAACCTCAGGGAAGAATGCAGATATGACTTTAAATTTTGCAATTACAACTCAATAAGATACACATGAAAAGAATTAACAAAAAAGAGAAATGAATACATACACAATTGGACACCAGATGTACGTGGGAAAACCCTTACGGGAGAAAAACCCACCACACCAAGAAAAGCCTCTCTGTATTACAGTAAACAAAATTACATACAGAGTATAGACTTCACTTTCTGATGTCAATTTTACAGCAACAACACTCACTGATCAATCTTGTACAGAATCATAATCTTACAATGCTCTCAGACGCATACAATGAACCCACTTAGATCAATCTGTGTTCAATATCAAACAAAAATCTCCATTACCCGAACCAATCATTGTCATCCATAACAGAGTATATCTCATTTTGTTCATAGTCTGTTGATCTTCCACACAGGAACGGTCGCAACTGTACAACTACCAATGGTTCACATTTTGCTTCTCTCATTGGCTTAGAATGCACCACATAGGACAGATGTTCGTTCAAAGTGTTCAACTGTATCGCATGTTGGTGAGACACTAGACCGTGTCTCCCCGATGCCAAAATACTTGATCACATAGCTATCGACAAGACCAAAGGTATTGGCAAGAGATCATACCAAATGTAAAACCATCAGCTAGACCAACTCTATCGGCAAGACTTCTCACCGATGTCCATTGCAGAACTATCGACAAGACCATCGTTGTCACTAGGACTTCCAAGAAGCTCAACCATTGACAATATCCCACATTGACGCGAAATATTAGTAGTCATTAGTTTATAAATAAAGCCCGAAGACTTTAGGTATCCACGAGTTAGTCCTTTTATTACCAACTTACTCGTACACTGCATTTGACCATCACACCGAACTGTTGGTCATTCCTTGTGGTCTCCACCATGACGTGCATGTTCACTGCTTGTGCATTTCTAGTGAATCAAGTTGGGAATCTACAATATTCTCAACAAGTCTCCTAGAATTCCAAGTGGTCCCCACATCCGTCGGCTTGTCGCTCAATCAAAGAAAACACAAACTTACAACTTCCACAGTAGGTTAGAAAAAATACCAAACACCGCGACATTGAAGCAGATCAACCAGTTGGGAAGTTAAGAAACTTTTGAACTGTGCGACAAGGTTCCAAAGTTACAGAAATCACCGATGCCGCAACAATGAAGGAATTCAGTCAGTCGGGAAATAATGAAACTTCCAAAATCTGCGACAAGGTTACAAACTTAGGAACTCCAGCGATCGACCGACAATGAGGACTTAAATAGAAATACGAGCCATCAAGTTGAGGCACAATTTCCAACATTATTTCCTTGTTTTGTGAGGGGTCTACTCCTTTCAATTGTTCCTTCAACTTAACATTTTCCATGAACAATTTATTGACTTCATTACTTAAAAAAACTCTTGTTCCTTTTCCTACTCTCCCAATCTAGCTTCCATCTCCTTAACCGCAGCTCAAGTGAACATAGTTGAATGCATTGTCATGGTTGCAACTTCTAGAGGAGATGTATCCTTTATTTTTTTTACCATAGTTGTCTCTTCATTTCTTGCACTACATCTAGTAACCTTGGTTTTAGTGTACTCTTTTGTTTGGCCCAAAATGCCAATGTTTCAATCTTAGGGTTATACCCTATGCAACTTACCCCTTCATCTAATTCAAACTCAACAAGCAACATTAGGTCTTCCTATGTTCTCACTTGATCAAGTAAAAACATTTTCTTTAATGCCATACCATGGACAATAAGTATATTACTTTTCAAAATCATCTCTTTAGCCTCTTGTGTGATGACATCAATATTATTAACCCTTAATTCATTAAAATTTTGGGCTACTATCTGGTCATGTTGGGATTCCTCAACTCCCATCTTATTTATTTCAACCCTCACTTCAAACTCTCTCATGTTCATCTTAATATAAAAGTCTTTAAATTTAGGGGTTTTGATAAATTCATCATCTTTCAAGAACCTGAGAGTTGCAATTACCCTCTCATCCTCATGTATTTCTCATTCTCCTTGTACTTAAATATCGGCTCTTGCTTTAGGCCTGCGGTCTTGAGTTTCAAACATAGGTTGGTCCACTTCAACATCATCCTTGAAATGTCTTAACACATTAACTACTTATTATGTATCTCCAACCTCCTCACTTATTTCATAGTGGGTCTATCTCTTGTCTCTTTTGTTTTTAAAAGGTGGTTGTTCAAGAAGTGATCCTGGAGAAGCATGACATACTGAAACAGTATCTGGAGTTGATTCTATAATTATAATACCACTCGGCCTTTTGGGAGACAATTTGGAAAATATCCTCATGTTCTCTACAAATTTATCATATAATTCATGAAACTTATCAATAATCATATTAATCCTCTTGAGAGGATCAGCTTCCTCTACAAAATACCCCAAGAAATCATTGTGCTTCTTCTTTCTTTCTTCCTCAAGCCTTTTCATAATTTCCCATTTTCTCCTCCTCTCATATACCTCTTGAGGAGTGAAACAATTTCTAATTACATCTTCTTCTTACATCAATCTAATGAGTAACCATAGCCTTGGTAAGGATGGTGTGTCTTACAAAATTCATGTGACCCTCACGGTCAAAAGCTCTTTCCTTTCTAGACTCTAAAGAATACTTTGTTTTTACATAATTACAACTCTTCAAGTGTATCAGATCCCATTGATAGTTCCCCACATGTTGTCAAATTGGGTATAAATTTACCCCTTTTTTATGCATGACATCCTTTTCCATCCATAGAATTTTCCACATGAACTTTGTGGACACTGATTTTGGTACCCACAATTCTCTTGCACTTCTAGGGTTTTTCACCTAAAAGGAGAGAGGTAGGCCAAAATGTGTAATGTCCCCACTCAAAACTATTGCAAGTATGAATGTAATATACCTAAATTCAATGTCTAAATGTAATAAATTGATAAATGATGTTGATTATTAATGCAAAACTAATGAAATGCACTTTGTTTGAAAACACATTGTGATATGCAAAAAGATAGATTGAATGCAATATAAAACAAAATAGAAAGGTTAAACATAAAGAGTGCACCTAGAAATTGATGGAGGCTAGAATGAAGACTGTAAATGTCTCTGAAATTCTAGAAATTCTAATTTTCTGTCCTAGATCAGGGAAACTGCTCTAGAGCCCGTTTCAGCCAAATGGGTATGCAGATCTTCAAAAATTTCTGAAAAATAGGTGTAGTGGGACTAAGCCACCACTATTGGAAACTTAGTCCACTTTGGCTTTTCTATAAATTTGAAAGTGGAAACGGAAGCCCTCAGTCTACTCTTTCTGTTCCTCCAGGTGTTTGGTTCTAAAACTGGCAAATTCGGGCCTAAAAGTGACTTGTTACAGATATTTTGACCTTGACAAAAGGGAAATGATTCCAAAAAGTTTGAAACCTATTCTTCAATTATGTCCAAGCCATCCAAGCACCTAAATCTGCAATCACACAAAGGAAGAGAGAGAAAATGTTGATTATTAGGGATTGGGGGTTTGCCTTGGTCAAACCCCGTTTAGGTAATTAAACCAAAATGATGAAATAAAATGATGAAACATGAAATAAATAAAAATGAAATTAGAAACTTTCCATGATGAAGTATCTTGAATTTTTGCAACAATAGATGAAGAATCTTGCTCTTGAATGCCTTAGAAGTGAGCTTGAATGCTATCTTGAATGCTTAATTCTTGCTTGGTTGACTTGACAATATGAATGAATGATGAATGGTGATTGAATGAGTGATTGAATTATGAATTAGGGTTTAAAGGTATCCTTTTATAGAGGATATTTAAGTGAATGGTTAGAATAAGGATCATGATCAAGGGTCAAGATAAAATTAGAAAATAATGTAATCAAGGGTGGAGGTTAATTGAAAGAGAAAGACATGGATAGATAAAGACATGACGTGGAAGACAAGATTGGCATAGAAAAAGAGGTGATAAGATAAATTAAATAATAAAGATTATTTAATTTAGGTGGCCAACATAGTAGAAATAAATAAAATATTAATTTTATTTATTTCAAAAGAAAGGTGAGAACAAATTATATAATTAAATAATTAAAAATAATTACTTAATTGGGGAGATAAAGAAAGGATAAATAATTAAATAAATATAACATTTATTTAATTATAGAGAGAAAAGGCTAATGAATAATTAAATAATTAAAATAATTATTTAATTATAGAAGAAGAGGGAAAAGCTAACTTTTGAATTAAAATAATAGTTAATTCAAAAGTGGTGGGAAGACCATTAGACTTAAATGCTTAATAAAAGTCTAGAAAAGTATGAAAGTGATTTACAACACTTTACAACACCTTTACAAGACATGCATTTTATTCAATTTGCAAGGGTCCAAGACCTAATGTGGATGTGTAAAACACCTCACAACACTAGACCAAGGCCTCATTAAGTCCAATTTATCATCAATTATTCCCAAATCAAGTGCGAAAATGTCAAGGATATATTTTTTTGCGACACATTGAGCCCCCACTTTAGTGAGAGGATGAACTTGCTTCAAACTCACACTAAAGTAGACATTCAAGAGGGGTCCAATCATACCAATGTGGATGACAAAGAATGACAAAGATCAAGGCATCATTCAAGCCCCCAAGATCCAAGATCCAAGTCAAGCCAACATAAGCATGAAAGGACACACACAAGGTGAATGATTTGAAACAAGAAAAGATATGCAATCATGCATTGGAAAGAACTAAAGGAAAGAAAAATGAGGTGGATCAAAGATGCACTCACTCTGGGGCCACAGAACTCTAGGTCGTCCACACGGTGAGTTGTCCCAAAGAATTGGTTTACTGAGAAAATCATGCCAGTGTTTTGGCTTCCCACCGTATAATGAGAAAACCATGCCAGTGTGTCGACTTCCCATCATACTAACCATACTTTGATAAGGCACCATAATGAAAATATTTAATGTAAATTCTTTTGAATGTAATATAAAGATTTATCTTTGTTCATGTAAGGTCTTCTTCTTAGGGAGAATTGTGCCTAATGTCTCCAAGAAAGGACAAGTCAGGGTGCCAAATCGTTGTCCATGGGATGCCTCATTCATATCATGTCATGCCAATTGATCGTACACTCTTGGATGACATCAAACCCAATGACACCACCAAGAAGAGGAATCGTCACAAGAAAAATAAAAATAGAAACCACACCATGAATTTTTTTCCAAAAGATGTTATCTATGTATGCCCCCACTTTAAATCGGTTGCTACACCATCTCTGTGAGCAATTGATTTAAAGTAGTTGATGATAAATGAAAGAAGATATGAAAGAAAACTTGGAAAACCCTATGCCAAGTCCTGTGTTTCCAAATTGAGCTACATCATGAATAAGTATGTCACACAAGATCCAATTTAAGACATGTCATCCACATCCCAAGCTTTCTCTTATATGTTCATGAAAGGTTAACGACTAGTCAAAAGAGACAATGACATGTGACATATAGGAATAAGGCTTCCTAACCCCTTGCCCCCCACTTAGAGTAGGACAAAGGTGAGCATGGAATGGAGTAGCAACTAATGTTATTTATGTTGATAAGTAAACAAAGTTTTTGCTTGATATATATTTAATGAGATATCTATCAGTGTAGGATGTACCAAGGTTAAGGTTGTCTTGGAAGAATTGTTTGTGACAGTTTTGACATTGATTGAAGGTTTTTGTTGGAAGGGACAATGACCAATATCATGAGTTATTTCTTGCATGTTAGGCATTATATGGATACATTGTTCTATAGCATCACATCCTTTCCCAAGTTTTGTTTCTTTTGTTGGATTTGGTTTTTGTTCAATTTCCTCAAAGTTTGTCTTGGATGTTGTCTTTACTTGTAAGGTGGTTGAAGAGGATGCTATTGAATTTTGTATTATCGTTACCACTATCTCTTTGCTTTGTTTAGACTCTTTTGTTATGATCTTGTATTCTCCCTTGGATAGAGGTATGAAATCAAAGATTGCCAAAGCATCTTCCAATAACTTTGTAGCTTCTTCAATTTGCTTTTGTATTTCTATATCATTTTGCTTGGTAGTGATCATAGCACATGTAACCTTATTGATTTGAGGAGTAGAGGGTGACTTATCATGAACTCCTAAGATTGGCGTCAAGGCTAGATCTATATCAAGAAATTTAGGATGCTTCAAAGTGAGATTTATTTTTGGTTTGCACATGATATTGTTGATGTTTTCTTGTACCATGATACCTTCCCTATTAGGAGATTGTTTAGGAGAACTAAAAACTAGATGTTCTTGACATTCAATGTTTGGTTCTTCCATATTGACTTCATCGCACATAAGGAAATGATCAATGGTTGAAATGTGTTGCTCAATAAGGGTTGTCCTAGTGGAAGAGGGATAACTAAGATTATCATGACTTTCATCCATTGTGTTTTCCAACATCAAAGTATCATCTTCATAACTATGAGAGATACTAGAAGTACAAGTATGATTATCATGATCATTTATGAACTCATGTTGTTGTTCCCTAATGTATTCCAAAATAGGAGATTTAGGGGAAGAATCATAAAGAGGATTGTTATAGACCTTAAAGATTTGATTATCTAAAACCAATCTATCATACTCGCCATTTTAAATCGCATTTTCTTGTGTTGTAATATCGTCCCAAAGGGGGTGAGGAGAAGGACAAGCAAGATCATCATGATTTTCAACAATTGTATCCTCTTTCACCAAGATACCTTCATCACTTAAAGGAGAGGTATTGGGAGAAGAAAAATTATGATCATCATGAGTATCTATGTTTGTATTTTCTTCTATCACATCATCCACACAAATAGGATAGATAGTATGAGGTGTTTGTTTAAGGAAAGCATTAACATTTTCATTCTCTTGTGCTAGGAGACTATCATAACTAGGGAATGCATTGAATGAATGAATAACATGCTTATTAACTAGATTTCTCTTTGCAAACTTGGAAATGATAGATACTAATATGTTTGAATAACAATCTATGAAAATTCAAAATGCAATGTAAAGGGCTAAAAGGAAATGCAATTTTCAAATGATAATTGAATGATTATGCTATGCAACTATGTGGGAATGAAAATTTGAAATTAGGAAATGCATGAAATGAGCTAATTTAAGCTAGATATAATGAAATGCATGTTACAGAAACTCATCCAACTGATACATATGGGTAATGGCAACAAACAAAAGTTTTAAAATAAGGTTTTTAGTTTTGTAAATGACAGTTTCAAGGCTTAAAAGGGACTAAGTCACCCAAGGTGGTGAATTAGTCCCAGTAGGGATTTTTTTGGTTTATTTTGATGTTTTCTATGTAGTATGATGCAAACCTAAGATGCAAATGCAAAATGTCAAAAAATTTCAATGATTTAAGATGCCAAAAATGCAACCTATATGCACTTTCACTAATGCAAGATTTGAAACCCTAGAATGCAAATTAATCAATGCAAACCCTAATGCAAAGTTAATGCAAGATAATTATAGGATAATGATGGAATCCAAATCAGAAAAGAACATATTTGAAAGTTGGGTTCACCAAAATGTGGACACTGATTTTGGTACCCACAATTCTCTTGCACTTCTAGGGTTTTTCACCTAAAAGGAGAGAGGTGGGCCAAAATACGTAATGTCCCCACACAAAACTAATGCAATTATGAATGAAATATACCTAAATACAATTTCTAAATGTAATAAACTAATAAATGATGTTGATTATTAATGCAGAACTAATGAAATGCATTTTGTTTGAAAGCACATTGTGATATGTAGAAAGATAAATTGAATGCAATATAAAAAAATAGAAAGGTTAAATAGAAAGAGTGCACTTGGAAATTGATGGAGGTAGAATGAAGACTGCAGATGTCTCTAAAATTCTAGAAATTATGATTTTTTGGCCAACTAGGACACTTACACCAAGTTGGGCGACTTAGTCCCAAATCAAGGAAACTGCTTTGAAGCCCATTTCAGCCAAATGGGTATCTAGATCTTCAAAAAAAATTGAAAAATAGGTGCAATGGGACTAAGTCACCACTGTTGGAAACTTAGTCCACTTTGGATTTTTTGAAAATTCAAAAGTGGAAATGGAAGCCCTTAGTCTGCTCTTTATGTTCCTCCAAGTGTCTGGTTCTGAAACTACCAAATTTGGGCCTAAAAGTGACTTTTGTGGATATTTTAACCTTGTCAAAAGGGAAATTATTCCAACAAGTTTGAAACCTATTCTTCACTTATTTCCAAGCCATCCAAGCACCTAAATTTGTAATCACACAAAGGAAGAGATAGAAAATGTTGATTGTTAGGGATTGGGGGTTTGCCTTGGTCAAACCTCGTTTAGGTAATTAAACCAAAATGATGAAATAAAATGATGAAACATGGAATATGAAACAATGCAATTAGAAACTTGCCATGATGAAGGATCTTGAATTGCTGCAACAATGGATGAAGAATCTTTCTCTTGAATGCCTTAGAAGTGAGCTTGAATGCTATCTTAAATGCTTAATTCTTACTTGGTTGACTTGACAATATGAATGAATGATGAATGGTGATTGAATGAGTGATTGAATTATGAATTAGGGTTTAAAGGTATCCTTTTATAGAGGATAGTTAAGTGAATGGTTAGAATAAGGATCATGATCAAGGGTCAAGATAAAATTAGAAAATAATTTAATCAAGGGTGGAGGTTAATTGAAAGAGAAAGACATGGATAGATAAAGACATGACGTGGAAGACAAGATTGGCATAGAAAAAGAGGTGATAAGATAAATTAAATAATAAATATTATTTAATTTAGGTGGCCAACATAGTAGAAATAAATAAAATATTAATTTTATTTATTTCAAAAGAAAGGTGAGAACAAATTATATAATTAAATAATTAAAAATAATTACTTAATTGGGGAGATAAAGAAAGGATAAATAATTAAATAAATATAACATTTATTTAATTATAGAGAGAAAAGGCTAATAAATAATTAAATAATTAAAATAATTATTTAATTATAGAAGAAGAGGGAAAAGCTAACTTTTGAATTAAAATAATATTTAATTCAAAAGTGGGGGGTGGGGGGGAAGACCATTAAACTTAAATGCTTAATAAAAGTATAGAAAAGTATGAAAGTGATTTACAACACTTTACAACACCTTCACAAGACATGCATTTTATTCAATTTGCAAGGGTTCAAGACCTAATGTGGATGTGTAAAACACCTCACAACACTAGACCAAGGCCTCATTAAGTCCAAGTTATCATCAATTATTCCCAAATCAAGCATGAAAATGACAAGGATACATTTTTTTGCAACACAAACTCTAAAAGGCTAATTTAAGGGGGGGAAACTTTGGTAGTATATGTCAAGTCTGTAAGCATCCATAAATCCTTATTATTGTGATATCTCGTAGAAAAAACCAATCATCGAAGTTATGAGTATGGCCTTTCTCAGGTTTTGAAGCCAAAGGTCTTAATAGTTGTAGCACAAGTGTGTATAGTCTTGGTGGTGGGTGGCCAAGAACTCATAATTTTGTACACAAAGTTGTCATGGAATATCACATAATTTGAATTCTTACATTTGTTGTCCCATATATAACACCATTGTTGCACTGGCAGAAAATTCCCCTGTTGGTCAATATTACCCAAACACATCCTTTTGCTCCATCTATCTTTATTTTGGTATAATATCAGGTGGCACAACAAAGAATATTTCCTAAATAATATGGGGGCTCTATTTTCCCTGACTTGCAAAAATCCTTCATGCAATGCTTTCTCAAGATATGAGGCAAAATCATATTCAATGTTTGTCTCAGGGTTTTGGATCCTCATAGCCATCATCATTAAACTAACTAGCATTCACTCTTGTGCATCTATCCAAAGTACTTGACAAAGAGAAAAGTACATTTTCTTGAAATAGAATTGGAAATATGTGACAACAAATGATTTAATAGCAGAATGGAATATAGGAATCACCCTGTTGTTCACACCCCTTTTCATATAAATGGGGAGTTCATCACTTCTATATGTTATCCTCAATATAGTGTATTCTTCTTCACTTCTTTGCAAATCAATTTTAGTTGGGGCTTGTTTGTTTAGGTGAAAACATTCAATGATGGTCACTTTAGTCAACACAAATAATGGTGAACCATTTGGCAATCTCACAAACCTAGTAACAGGATGATAACTCTGAGCCAATACTCCGATGAACTCTACATCTATAAAAACATTTGGGACAATTAACTTGGCCAAATATAATGCCCATGGATTTGACACCAGAATCATATCCTCCTTTTTGTCATAAAAGCACTAGAACAATTCCCACCTAAAGATAGGGATAAGGGCATCTCTACAACTATGAGCCACATACTTAAAAACTTTCTTAAATCCTCTATTAGTTGATTCAAGGAGTATATACAGGATAAACTGTTGTAAGTACCTCTTTTTGTAACCTTAGATTCTTCCTTTTTAGTTTCAGGTTCTTTCTTCTTGGGAAACATGATGTTTAACTATCTTCTCCTATACTACTAAAATATAGAATTCCAAACAATCTTGTACTCATAAAACTTATTTCACAACGAGTTAGGTGCACTTACCCAAGTTACAATGGTTGCAAAGCTTAAGCTCCTCAAACTCCTAGCTCCCTGCATGATAATTTTTGCAAATGAGTGCAAAGAGGATGTTGAATTCTTGGTTTAATGGCTTCTGAGGTTAGTATGTTGATAGTAATATCAACCTTACATCAAATATTTTTTTTGTAGTTCAAGTTTGAATATGCACCATTGATATTACAAAATTGAAGGGTTGATGTGATTTGTGCATTTAATACTACTATATCACTACCACTTTTTATAACTTTCGTGAGATAGAGGGGTATACACTGCTATACCACATGCATCTTTGCATCTCACCATAGGGTAGCAGGATCCTTACCTCTATACCACAAGCTTGACTTGTTTAACCCACAATACTATGGTTTAAATTAATGATCACATATGGCTTACTGCCATATTGCATGCTTTGCCACATCCTTCTGCAGTATACCAGTTCATACCGCCCTACCGCATGCCTTTATGATCTTCCTCACGTGATCCCGGGTTATTCCTCGCTATACTGCACCCTTCATTTTTCCTTCTCACAATATGGCGGTTTATGATGTATTTAAATTCTCTCCTGCTACCCAATCATGTCCTCATCATAATACTTTCGCAGTATGGCGGTAAATATCTTCATTTTGTTTGTTACACATCGCCAGCCTGCCAAGGGTTCATATTACTGTTGAGGGATCATGGTAAGGGAATGTTAAGGGATTTGGAATGTTTTTAGCTAGACATGTTTTTGCTTAAGTATATATGATGTTTTTTTGGCTTTGTATAGGTCTTTCAGTGTCAGTCATACCTAGGAAATTTATATGTTTGTTTACAATGGGGAGGCTCAGTCAAAAATAAAAAGGAATATAAGGGTCAAGACTCAGGTCATGGAGCTCGAGGTTAATTGTAATGATGGAACTACACAAAATTTTAAGGTTCTAACACACCTCATGATGAACTAGACTGTGTTACCCATAAACTTGACCTATTTTTCTTTTTCTAACTATCTTTCTTTTTTTTCCTAAGTCCTTTGCTTAAACTTGTGTTCGGGTGACCTTTTGTTATCTTCCTTGAACTTAGGCGGGGTTTTCATTTGTTCCTCGAACCTCTTATTTCACCGCTTATATTGTTTGACTCTTGTTGGGCAGTGATTTCTTACCATTTTCAAAGTTAATGTTCCTTCAAGAGTGGGTGTATGTCTGTTAATAACTCGAGTGATGAGTTGTCATGCATCAAAATCTAGAGACTTCACCCTCAAGTTATACCTTTGGGTGGTATTCTTTAGACTATTCAAAACTTAGGCAGTGTTTTATTAAGTTATGTGAACTATACATTTTTCTGCCCAAAAGCTTTTTAGTGATTAACCAAATAATAGTAAGCTTAATTCACCTAACCAATGCATTATACAGAAAAGGAAACCAACATTTTCAAATATGATATGAATGGGAAATCAATGAAGCCATGCATACGAAAACACACTAATATCAAAAGAAATATTTTATTTATATTTAAATATTTTATTTATATATAAATATTTTTATATTGCATTGGCACTACAAAATTGTCCAATTCAACTACAAAAGTTCATGTTGTGGGAAAAAATAAAAAAAGAGGCACTCCCATTCAGGTACACAGATCAAATATCAGGACACAAATTCCCTCAGTAATAGTCTACAGGCGTTCAGCTTGGGCTGGTGATAGTAGGTTCTTGTGCGACTGGAGGAATTGTGCAGAGAGTCCCATGGCATTTCTTACGACTCCTATGGGCAAAAGAGCCATAGCTTCCTCAAAAGTCTCATCTTGAAGGGTTGATGCAATACAGATGGTGTCAGCTATCAATCCATTTTGAGGCTAGTGGCTAAGCCTGTTGATCACCACATTAACATGATGATGGAATTCGGGATTTACCAAGCGCTCAAGTGCCCTTACCAATCACGACGGCCAGAAGTCGTGACGACTATGTACATAAAATGCTCCAACATGGTTGTGTTGTGTACATGGGCTTGGCTCAGGAACACTTCGCCCAAGATGTTGTGAAGAACTTATTCTACCTCACTCTATACCATGAAGACCTCTTTCAGTTGGTCTGATATATTCCTAAAAAACATACTGCATTCATTTTTTTCCAAGACAATGTAGTCATTGGCAGAATTTTTGTCACTCTAAGAGCTTGCCATGTTTGATGTTATTGATTGATGAAGAAAGGTGGCACTGGTTGAATTTATAGATTAGACATTGGTGCGTTCTCCTAAGTTTGATGAGATGGAAATTTAGTCCCAATTTATGACCGATTTGAGCTGATTTAAATTACAATTTCCCATCAAGCAACATACACGTGCTACCGCTTGATATTCCCTAGATGTTGCATTAATTGTTCGGTTGTGTGAGAGGTCATTCGGCAACTGTTAGTGAGATCAAGATTGGTTTTCCTTACCAATGTCTATTACTCTACCAAAATTAATTATTTTGGTTAATTTTAGCAATTTTCAAGAAACGTTAGAGAAGCAAGAAGGCCACTAATTTAGTAACAATTTTGGCGACTGTCCAATGGCGTTAGCTTTACTATAAATTTGAAAATGTAAAAGAAGATATGGGTTCTTCCAAACATACACCTTGTGTTGTTGTTGAGAGGGGTTTAAGCATTTATTTCAAACTATAATGTTTATAATTTGTGTTATGAATTTAATGATATGTCTAGTACGCTGATCTTTGCATTACGCATGTGATATATTTGTCTTCTTTGAAAGATAAGTTGTACAACATTCATCTATTGCAGTCTGATTTTATCTCTTTGATTGGATAGTCATAGGTTTTCAATCTTTGGATTGGTCATTTATGGCTTTGGTTTATGCTTCCCATGTTGGCTTCATATTTATGAACTAGCATTGGTCACCTTTTCTTCTTTCTGGTTAAAAGCATACCCATATTCATTAGATTAGATAAATTCATTAAAAATCTGGTGAGGAGTTTTACCTAGACAAAGTTCAGAGAAAAGCCACAAATGCAATTGTGCCTTTTCAGAGCTGTTAGCAGATTTTCACTGGTGCTATATCTAGGTCAAGAGTCATTTGTTTAAGCATATTTTTCTTGATCCATTCCATTCGCTAATAGATTTTTGGCGACTCTGCTAGGGAAAGTTGAATTTATTTTAGGTCTAACAATCTCCATCACATCATGCAGAAAGATGGTACTTCCTCATAATGATGTATTTCTTGTTTTGCAACCAGATTTAGATTGGGTTGGAGCGAAGCAAGAAGACATCATATCACAATTAAATACACTCGCCTAGAGATATAGGAGGAACGCAGTAGATTATATGCAAGTAAATTTTGTCTTGGAAGAAGAGGAAGAGTTGGCCTGGCACCCACCTACACCTATGATTGAATGCCCTCTGAGGTTGATATTCGAGTACTATGACAACCCTCCTCATCATCTTGATCATTAGCCTAATCGGCAATTTCATCAACCAAGGGACCCACATGTACCTCAACCTCAGAATCCACCTCCAACTCATCCACCATAGTAATTTTTTTCCCAATTTTTACTCCCATGTGAGTTGTTGAATCTGACCATCTATCGCTTCGAATCTCTTGTGTAATCAAGTTGGCCCTCTTTCCTTATCACAATACCATGATCTACCCCAAGGTTCCCTAAATTTTCTGGTCAAAATGAACAAGACCCTGAGGAACACATTCTAGCTATGACTACAGTAAGTGCAATTTTAGGAATTCAAGAAGAGGATGTTTTTATAAGAATTTTTAATAGCAGTCTAATCGAGAAAGCAGCAGAATGGTATAGGGGACTCAAAAAAGGAAGCATTACCAGATGGGATGTCCTCAAAACAAATTTTCTTCAATGCTATAAAATCCCAATTAACATTGTAGCTACCTTGTGTCTTTTCTTTCAGATCATGAAAATATAAGGCTGAAACAATGAGGGATTTTGTTTACCGGTTCAATCGGTCTCTTCAACAAATTCCTCTCCAGAAACACCTAGTGAGGAGATCCAGTATCATATATTTATTTTTGCTCTGGAATCAAACATCCAGTTAATCCTCAAAATAGATAAAGTTTGAGGGATTGAGCGAGCTCAATTGGAAGAAGTGAAGGTTGAGGATGATTTTATCACCGTGGGAAAATGGAAACTAGGCACAAATATGGAGCCTAAAGCTAGTTGCAATATATCCTCTGAGTTCCTAGTTAAAGGTCATAAAGAGACAAAGTTACCTCGCTCGACTGTTGAAAAAATTAATTTGACAATTTTTAATAGCATGCAGTAGCCTAGTGAGGAATGCTTACATCAACATCGCAGTGATTAGGCTTTCAGTTTATATACTGCATTTGAAGTTGAAAGTGATTGCAATTCATCCAATAATGATGAAGATGACAAGCCACAAAAAAGACGCCATTTTCCTCAACTCCTCCTTTCAAGGATAAGTCCCTCTCCTCTAAGGTTAATTCAAATGACTTGTTATCAACTTCCCTTCTTATTCCAAAATATGAAATTTTCTCCTTCGAAGAAGTGGTGAATGAGAATACGTGTTTAAACCTAGAAGGAAATGGTGATCCCACGTATGACACTTCTCAAGAGGAAGAAAAATGGCCAACCCATTCTAAACCTCTCTTCAATTTTGATGAATGCAAAATGTATGATAATCCTCTGTTTACCAATTTAATGGCTAATCAATTTATACTTAAGGATGAATATTGTTTATCAATGGTTGGAAATGGTCATAGTCAAGAGAATGATGGCGAGATTGTTAGTCTTTTATTGGAGGAAGATGAAATTGGTGCTCAACTAGAGGTAAAAAGAAAATCGATCCATGTTTTGTACCAATTTACAAAAGCAATTACCTTCCATGAAAATGGCCTGACCGAAGGAAGGTATGATGAAGTCAAGGAGAATATTGTTTCCTATGGTGATTTTTCAAAAATTTGGGGAATGCTTGAGATATATAATGCCAGGGGGGAATTTAGAATTCAGAGCATTATATCAGAGTTGGATATGCCTAAATTGACAAACCTTGATCATGAGAATTGGCTAGCAAAGGATAGTTTAGTCCTAACGGGATGGAAGCATGATGAAATTTTTGATGAAAATTAGCTTTTTGGGAGATTGTTGGACTATGGATACATTTTTTCCCACATTAATGTTGGGATGTCAATGTTTCTAAATTGGTTATGTAGACTGTATAGGAAGGTAGGCCTTTTTAGGAAGGACTATTCTTCTCCCAGCCGGTTAATGGGTTTGTGTGATTGTTTCCCTTTGTTTCCCTTCTCTAGTAGGTTAGTTCTACCTTGTAAATAATTAAAATTTTGGTGTGTTCATTTTAGGATTTTTTGTTTGGTACCCTTCTCATTGACTTCATGCCCACTTGAAAGGACTAGTCTCACATGATGGGTTCTCTACATCCTTTGCAGTCCTTGTCCCCAATTAGAGCCACTATTACCCGTAAACAAGACCCGCTTTTATTTTTCTAACTATCTTTCCTTTTTTGCCTAATTCCTTTGCTTAAACTCGTTTTCAGGTAGCCTTTTGTTGTCTTCCTTAAACTCGGGTAGGGTTTTCGTTTGTTCCTCAAACCTCTTATTTCATCGCTTATATTGTATGACTCTCGTTGGGCGGTGTTTTCTTACCATTTTCAAATTTACCATTCCCTCAAGAGTGGGTGTATGTGTGTCAATAACTCGAGTGATGAGTTGTCATGCATAAAAATCTAGAGACTTCACCCACAAGTTATACCTTTGGGCGGCATTCTTTAGACTGTTTAAACTTAGGCGATGTTTTATTAAGTTTTGTGAACTATCCATTTTTCTTCCCAAAATCTTTTTAGTGATTAATTGAATAACAGTAAGCTTAATTCACCTAACCAATGCATTATATAGAAAAGGAAACCAACATTTTCAAATATGATATGAACAAGAAATCAATGAAGCCATGCATACGAAAACACATTGATATCAAAAGAAATATTTTTATTTATATATATAAACATTTTTACATTGCATTGGCACTACAAAATTGTTTGATTCGACTACAAAAGTTCATGTCATGGGAAAAAAGACAAAATGAGGAACACCCATTCAAGTACACAGAGCAAATATCAGGACATGAATTCCCTTAGTAACAATCTATAGATGTTCAACTTGGGCTGATGATAGTAGGTTCTTGTGCAACTGGAGGAATTTCACAAAGAGTCCTATATCATTTCTTATGACTCCTGTGCACAGAAGAGCCATAGCTTCCTCCAAAGTCTCATCTTGAAGGGTCGACACAATGTAGATGGCATAAACTATCAGTCCATTCCTAGGGTAGTGGCTAAGCCTGTTGATCACCACATTAACACGATGATGGAATTCAATCTTTACCAGGAACTCCAGTGCCCTTACAACCCAGTCATAGTGGCCAGAAGTCCAGATGACTGTGTATATAAAATGCTCCATCATGGTTGTGTTGTGTACATGGGATTGGCTTAGGAATGCTTCGCCTAGGATGTTGTGAAGCACTTCTTCTACCTCACTCTGTCTCGTGAAGACCTCTTTTAGTTGGTCTGATATATGCCTAAATAGCAGACTGCATTTGATTTCTTCCAAGACAATATAGTCATTGGCAGAATTTCTGTCACTCTAAGAGCTCACCATGTTTGATTCTATTGATTGACGAAGAAAGGTGGCACTGGTTGAATTTATAGAAGATTGGTTAGACATTGGTGTGTTCTCCTAAGTTTGACGAGATGGCAATTTAGTCCCAATTTATGGTTGATTTGAGTTGGTTTAAATTACAATTTCCCATCAAGCAACATACACGTGCTACCACTTGATATTCCTTGGATGTTGCATTAATTTTTTGGTTGTGTGAGATTTCATTCGGTGGATGTTGGTGGGATCAAGATCAATTTTCCTTACCGATGTCTATTCCTCTGCCAAGATTAATTATTCCAGTTGATTTTAGCAATTTTCAAGAAACGCTAGAAAAGCAAGAAGGCCACTAATTTAGTAACAGTTTTGGTGACTGTCCAATGGCATTAGCTTTACTATAAAATTGAAAATGTAAAAGAAGATAGGGTTTCTTCTGGACAGACACCTTATGGTGTTGTTGAGAGGGGTCTAAGCATTTATTTTAGACTATAATGTTTATAATCTATGTGCTATGAATTTAATGATATTTCTAGTACACTGATATTTGCATTACGTGTGCGATATAGTTGTGTCTTCTTTGAAAGATAAGTTGTATAGCATTCATCTATTGCATTTTGATTTTATCTCTTTGATTGGATAGTCATAGGTTTTCAATCTTTGGATTGGTCATTTATGGCTTCAATTTACGCTTCCTGTGTTGGCTTCATATTTATGAACTAGTGTTGGTCACCTTTTCTTCTTTCTGGTTAAAAGCATACCCATATTCATTAGATTAGATAAATTCATTGAAAATATGGTGAGGGAGTTGTACCTCAAAAAAATTCAAAGAAAAGCCACAAATGCAATTGTGGTCTTTTCAGAGTTAGCAGATTTTCATTGGTGCTATATCTGGGTAAAGAGTCATTTATTTAAGCATATTTGTCTTATTCCATTCCATTTGCTAACACTCTGTTTTTCCTTCATCATACTTGTGTTATGTTTTTATGAGCTCTTTTCTTGTGAATATCCCTAAGGAAAATTTTTTTGATACTTGTAATTGTAAACATCTTGGTTTTTTACTACAAATTATTTTTAATCTGTAAATTGAATTTTATTTTAAGTTTCCATTTGCAATTATCAATGGATTGAAAATTCAATATTTATCAACTTATAAACTCAATAAATTCTCACTAATTCAAGTTGTTGATTTATACATTATTTATTTGGACTTCAGGAAATGAAGAGAAGGACTGTAAGGTGCAAATTAGATTATAGTGATCATAATGTTGAAATTCTAGTGACATAATATGAACATGTGCATAGTGAAAAAGTGGCCAAGAATAATGAATATTTATTGCATCTTGGTTTGGCAAGCGGGCAAGTTGTAAATCCACTATGTAGTATATTATTTGTTTAATAGTGTTTAATGAAATTTTATAGGCAAGAGCTTTATGTATATAAGATATAATATGATTTTTTTTTGTTTTATAGGCAACAAAAAGAGTGCAAAGAAAATGTGGAGGAAAAACAAAAGGAAAGAAAAGATACAGTGCCACCATCTCCTAGAAGCTGATGCTTTTGTGATTCAACAAATACAGTTGATGAAAACAATAGTTGTGATGGTGTGCAGCCTAGTAGAGCACATGGTGATGTGCAGCCTGATATAGCACATGGTGATGTACAACCTAATATAGCACATGATGATGTGCAACGTTGTGATGATCTCTTAGCACAAAGGTTAAGATAGATTATTTAACAACATCAAAGCAAAGGAACAACAGGTCTGTAGAATATTTATTCAACATTAAAGGATGTGTTTGAAGTGAAATCTATGAAGACCGGTACTGATCTACCTGCTCATGCCACACCTAATGTGGCCAAGAAGCATGAAGTTTCAGTTAATGAAAGTCATGAAGAGAGATCGCTAGTTGCATCTACTATGCCTCAGAGTGCACCTGTTGCATCTAGAACTTTTGTTGGAACTAGTGGATTAGCCAAAAATACTGGTAGTGGGAATTCAATAGAAGATGTGGATGCTTTTGTCAAAAGACAAAGATTGAGTCAAGATTAGTATGGATCTACAGAGAGGAATATAGAAAAAATAAAATTAGATGGAAGAAGTCATTCTTGCTTGAGATATAGAGAGATGGTGAGCCCATTGGGCCAAATGTTGCAAAGTGGGCCACCGAGTTAGGTGTAAGATGTGGGGCCCATTTGGATATTTGCAAATCAAGTTTTGCAAAGCAACATCCATGAGCTATGGAAAATGTTATACAAAAAATGGAAAATGCTTTTGAGACTACTGGTGGACAAATCTCTAAAACATATTACAAGCCAAAGATGAGAATTTTGATAATCAATTATAGATACAATTGCAAAAAAATAATCATGGAGGGAAAAGAGAGTTTAGACTCCACTCTATCTCCCAAACAGTGGGAGGCATGAAAGAAAGTATGTATTCCAAAGAATATTTGAAAAAGAGTAACAGAGGCAAGAGAGAAAGAGATAATGTGAGGGATGGATATACATTTGGCCGAGACAAGTTACACACCAAAATGAAAAAAATTGCATTAAATGCATGGCTTTTTGGTTCAATTTACATTGTGTTATTTATTTTTATTTTTTATTGAACTGATTATATGTTGAAATTGACATTGTATTTTAGGTGGAAAATAGTAATAGAGGAGCTGGTGTAGAAGATATTGTCAATTATGTGGCAGAACTAGATCCTAGTAAATCTAAGAGTAGGGTGAAGTGGAAATCTAGTTCGACAACAAATATTTCACAACCATTTGTTCAGTTCCCGGTAGGAGCCTCTTTAGATCATGTCAACTCAAATGAACAAGGGTACCAAAAGGTAATGAGTCGCATATTCATTCTCACTCAGCAAGTTTCAAAGTTGGTTGCCACCGTTAACTCTATACTTTATGCATGGAATGAGCATAAATTCATGGATTTAGATGAGGTAAGAGGCTTTATTGATCTGATTTCTTCTTGTTTGGAAATTATATATACAAATGCCTCTTAATATGTAGATTATTGAAATTTGAGCGTAGGATAATCTAACCCAATTTCTTTATTGTTGGAGTGATCCAGAAAATGTTCTTTAGGAAAAATTTATAGCTTGCATTCTTTACTTGACTATTGAATGCTCTGTATATTTTTTTGCATGATGATTAAACCACATGTAGAGAAATTTTATCAAAGCAATAGGAAAAAAAATAAATTCATGATGTCAACAAAGTTGTTGATATTGATAGTGATGAAGTTGATAAGAATGCACAGCATGGTCATCTTAGTCATCCTGATGTTGAAATAATTAATATAATAGTTGTCAGTTGTCTGTCCCAATGTTTTTCCATTCTTCATGCTTAAAATTTTCTTTTGGACAAAAAATTATAGCTTTTGCATTCTTTACTTGACTGATAGGGTAAACCCACAAAAATGGTTTACAATTCCATTGAGGAAGGAAAAATGCATTTTCGAATGGAAAACACTTTAGGGGATTCGCTAGAACTAGGAGGGTTTGCTAGAACCCCCTAAATGGTTCAATAGAACTAAGGGGTTCGCTAGAACTAGGGGGGTTCGAGCAAACCCCCCTTTAATGGGTTTATTTTTTAATTGCATTAAAGGGAGGTTCACTAGAACTAGGTGGGTTCAAGTGAACCCCCTAGTTCTAGCGAACCTTGGTTCGCTAGAACCCCCCTTTCCCCCCTTCTCCCCCTCTGGCAACAAAAATTTCTAGAATTTTTCCCTTTGAAGCTCAAGTTGAGGATGAAAATGGAGGAGACTTCATAAACCCAACTAGATGATGGTAGTTCTCGGAATGAGCTATCCAATGAATATAATTTTAATTTATGTTTTGGTTTTATTATGTATTTTTTTAGTTTGATTAAACATAGGTTTTTCACTAAAAATCAAGCTCTATGTTTTGCACATGTGGAAAAATATCAGATTATCAAAATAAAATTCTAAAAAATATGTGGAGGCTAGGTATTGATGTCCTTGATCCAGTAAAAAATTGAATTTTACATACAAAAATGTTATGTTGTATACGGTCCACCTATGTCTAAATTATAATGGTTTGACTTTGAAACTTGACTAAGGAAAAAATATTCAATAAAACACTATGAAACCAAATGAAAGCACTCTAGATATCATAGTTACAAATCTAAATTAAAAAAACAGAATTTTATCCTTCATGGAAAAAAAATTATTTGTATACAGTGAGCATCACTCCTTAAAAATGGTGTTTACTAAAAAAACTATTTTTCAAAAGAGATGGAAAAAGAAGTGCAATTTGATTCCAAAAATTTTGAAAAAAATATATTTAGAATCTACAGAAAAAATGTCACAAATAAATAGTTTGCATCATCTTCAAATTCCTCACAGTTTAGCCGCTATAGGTGCCCGAAAGTGAAGATTTACTTAGAATATATTAGTTCAGTGTCTAGTTTGGCCAAAAATTGTAAACTAGTATTGTGGGATCACCCTATATTAATTTTTGCATGATGATTAAACCACATGATGTAGAGCAATTATATGAAAGTAGAACGAAAAGAAAAAGGCCCTGTCAATAGAACTCTCTACAAAGTTTTACAACTTCATGTTTGCAATGACATTGATAGTGATTATGATGATGAGCTTGACGAGCATGCACATGATATTCATAGTGGTAGTCGTGTTAAATTTGAGGTGAGTTCTATGAAACCACATGCAAGTAAGTATTATTCAAGTAAGTAATGGTTGTTTTATTATGTAAGGGTAATCATTACCTATTTGATAGAAGATGATGTGTATGTTTTTGTTTTTGTAGACATTTATTAATAAACTCCAAGAAGGGGATAAAGTTGAGGTGTTGGATCTATTTGATGGTGTTGTTGCGGGCATTGGGAAAATTCAATCACTATCTATTATACATGGAGTCAAATTGAAAGGAATGGGAGATGTACAAACATAAGTATTTTAAAGGTCACAAGTAACATACCCCTTTGCTTATCCAAACACAATATATGGAGTTGGCCATCTGAAAGAGAAAGAAGGGATCTTCACACGGTGGCAACTAATTAAATATTTGAAACAAATGGCATAGTGTATGTTTATGATCTTGTAGTACTAGCTGTTAGAAAGCTTGGCCCACTACTTTATGCAATAGTTTGAGTGTGTTGTTCAGAGACCTTAGTGTTTTTTCTCAAGATGTAAGTGTAGAAGAGAAAAATAAGGGTTAGTAGTAGCAGAGTGTGGAGAGTGAAGTTGCAGACAAAGAATGTACTGAGCTTGAATAAGTTGAACCCAAACAAAAACCAGAGAATCTAATTTGGATGTACATTTTGTGAGCGGAAAAGAGAATGTTCTATCTTACTACACCTGTAATGTAAAACCCCTTGATTATGTTTTTATATTTTTGTTTGGATTACGCTCATTCAAACTGGTACATTATAGAAGAGGGGATATGTTGTTGTGTAAGCAATAGACACAAAGAATAGGTGTGCAAAAAAAAGTAAATACAAAGCAGATAAAGAGGTGCAGAGAAGAGGAAAAGTTGCAGAGAATGCAACATACATGTATGTGCAGTTGCAAATAAGTTACAACATAGAATTGTCATCAAATTTGTAATATCTTGCATAAGCAAAAAAAAATGCATTGTAACTCAATTTTCTCAGTCACGGCATTGAGAAACACACTTTGTAACAGTACATTTTTCAAAGCAAAGACACATTTATGTCTTGTATCTACTGTAACAACACGTTTTCTCAATAAAATTTTAGTATTTTTCCTTCTTTATAATAGTCATTTCATTATGTGCAAATGAATGATTGATTATGTTTTTTCATGTTTTTATATGTTTAAACCTCAATTAAACATTGTCTCATTTCTAGCACATATAGGCAGAAATCGGCAAACAAAAACAATTAAATAAACTACCAATTGACTAAATATACTACCAACTCACAGAAATCAGTGAATAAATATGACTAAATATAATGATTATGCAATTAATAAACAATGTATCAATATACCTACCAGTTGACAGAAATCAGTGAACAAAAACAATTAAATAAACTACCAAATTGATCAAAATGATGATTAAAATTAATGACTAAATACACTACCAATGGATAGAAATTAGCGAATAAAAATGACTAAATAAGTGACCAATTAACAACTAAATATATCAGTGAATAAAAAATGACTAAATAACTGACCAGTTTAAAACAATCAATGAATAAATTAATGACTAAACACACTACCAAATCAATCAAATTAATGACCAACTCAATCAATCAAATGACTAAATTAACGACCAAATTGATCAATCAAACGACTAAATTAAAGACCAAATCGATCAATCAAACGACTAAATTAATGACCAAATTGATCAATCAAATGACTAAAAATGGTTTAGTCATCAATTTGGTCGCATTATAAATGGTTGGCAATAAACTACTATTGGTCATGCAACCATGTTCAATCATTTATAAGTAGTTTTTAGTAGTTTTTTTAGTCATATATTGTTGTTTCTATACTAGTGTTTGGTTTCCTTTTTTTTACATATTCGATATCAAATTCACTAAGCAACATTACCCATTTTTTCATATGACTTGAGATGTTATTGAAATAAGATATTTGATTGGGTCAATTATAGAGATGAGTTTGATCTTTTGACTTAGAATGTAGTGTTGTATTTTCTTAAAGCTAAATATGATAGCTAAACATGCACATTTCACTAATTTATAATTAATCTCATATCCCACTAATGACCTATTGATGTAGCAGACAACCCTTTCATGACCCTCTAAATCATGTTGTGTTAGGAGTGCCCCCAAGATGAATGATGTTACAAAGATATAAATTAGTATTGGTTTGTGTTAGGTCTCAAAATAAATACTCTACTTCTTAGAACCAAATCTCACTCACAAGGCCAAGGTTGTTGTCATGGAAGTGAAATCAACTCATCAATAGAATAATGGAGGACTCTAAGCTAACTCTATGAGATTAGGTTTTATCTCCTATGCTTTGAGCTCAACTTATACTTGGGAGGGTATTTCTAGGTGTATACCTTAACAAGCATTGCAATCACATATAATGAACAAAAATTAATTAAATAATAATCAAACCCAACTTGCCTACTTGGCCCCAAATATTGTCACTAAACCAAGTAAAACTAGCTATCTTTAAACCCTTATTAGCTTATATAAATGTGCAAGCATAACCTACATGGGATAGATCATTTTAGGCTCTCTTAATGATAAATCCTTGGTTATGATATTAAGTTCATGTTTGAAGAAAACTACTCCTACTCCTATACTACTAGTATGTGTGTTGATTTGATGATGTGAGATTTATGCTTGGTTCCAAACTGATGCCTTTCTATTGGGCAACAGAGTCACAACACATTGAATGAAAAATAAAATAGAAAAAAGAAGAATAATGCATGTCTTAAACCTAAGATGGGAAATTATAATAATAAAGCATACTTAGTTATCTAAAACAGAGTTGCATATATACATGTGCAATATGAAAGACATTAATACAAATATTGCAATAGTTTCATAATATTTTTATATTCATCTCATCCACTATTACACTTGTGCTAGCAAATTTCACACAGGAAAATCCCTAGTTGTGACTACAAACTCTCCAAAAAATATATACTCTACTTTAGAGAAAATTTGGCACATAATTCACTTACATTTGCTAAATCTTATTATGCCTGGGGTATGTGCAGGATCATGATGACCCAAAAAGTGGCAATGTGAAAAAAATAGTGTTTTGCATCACTAAAAAAATGAAAATATCAAGTTGACTTTTTTTTGGGTTGGGTTTCAGTACATTGCTCCAAAGCAAAGTAGCACAAATAGAAAATTTGATTTGGGTCAGGTATAAATACATAGTCATGGCCATTTAAAGTCATTTCAACCATTTAAAATGGTAATATTTTAGTGCCATAAATTGAATATCTAATTTGTGTACACATAGACCTAAGAGTAATTAAGAGGTGGAGGGTGGGCAAGATAGAGAGAGAGAGGGAAAGGGAGGGAGACAGAGAGAGGGGGAGAGAGATAGAGAGGGAAAGGGGGAGAGAGACAGAGATAGAGAGGGGAGAGAGACAGAGAGGGGGACAAGAGAGAGGGGAGAGATAGAGAGGAAAGGGGGAGAGAGAGAGAGGGAGAGAGAAAATGAGGAGGATGGCGGAGAGGCAAGAGGGAACAGTGAGGGGGGAGGGAGAGACAGAGAGAGTTGAGGTCGAGGTTGACGAGAGAGGGCTGAGAGATTAGGGGCTGAGGGATTAAGGGCCTAGGCTTCGAAGGCTCATGGGGCCTAAGATTTAAGGGGCTAAGGGTTTAGGCAGAGGAGATATACAGAGGAGGAGGATAGAGGAGTGAGAGAGAGAGAGACTTGAGGAGGATAGTAGAGAGAAGGAGTGAGAGATAAAGAAGGGATTTACGTGGGAGGCAGGGAGGGCTCAAGGCCAAGGCCTAGGGGTTACGGGCAGAGGAGAGAGATAGACTGAGACCCGAGAGAATCCCGAGAGGGGAGGAGAGCAATGAGGGTATAGGGTTAATGCTAGAGGGAAGAGGGCTTGGTGGGTTTAGGTTTAAGGGTTTAGGCTCAGGGTTTAGGCAGAGGGAGATATAGAGGGGAGGAGTGAGAGAGAGAGAGAGATACCCGAGAGATGGGAGACAAAGGGAGGAAATACTTGAGAGAGAGAGAGAGAGAGTGGGAGAGAGATATAGGGTATATGGTTAATGGTAAAGGGTAGAGGGTTTAAGGGTTTAGGGTTTAAGGGTTAAGGGTTTAGGGTTTAGGGTTAAGGTTAGATGGAGATATATAGAGGGAGTGGGTGAGAGAGAGAGACCTAAGAGATGGAGAGAGAGAGAGAGGGGTAGGAGGGAGGAAACTTGAGAGAGAGAGGGTAGAGGGTTTAGGGGTTTAGGTTGGAAGGGCAGGGAGAGATAGAGGATTCAAAGAAAGAGAGGAGGAGGGAGGGAGAGATAGAGGGTAGAGGGTTAAGGGCAGATAATATGGCAGAGGGGAGACAGAGGAGCCTGCTGAAAGAGGAGGGAGGGAGGGAGTGAGAGAGACAGAGGTAGAGGAAAGAGAGATGGAGGAGGAGTGAGAGAGAGACCTAAGAGAGGGAGAATGGGTAGGAGGGAGGGAGGAAGGGAGAGAGAGAGAGAGTGAGAGAGAGAGAGAGAAGGTAGAGGGTTAAGGGTAGAGGGTTTAAGGGTTTAGGGTTTAAGGGTTAAGGCTAGAGGGAGAGATATAGAGGGAGTGAGTGAGAAA
>VDFB02193867.1:589021454-589092322 GCA_007258455.2 Sequoia sempervirens | reverse complement strand
TGTTAATTTTTAGTGTAGTGAGAAAAAAAAAGGCTTCAAAAATATCTTAAAAAAATCTAGTAAAACATATTTTCTTGGGTAAAACAAAACACCATAAGATCTTAAAAAAATAATTTATGAAAATGTAAAATGTATCAAAAAATTAAATATTGAATTGCTTTTTTTTTTATCATTTTTCTTGAGCCCACGTAAAAAATGGAATAGAATTTTGGGTCTCTAAATTAAATTATTAGAAATGGGACATTACAAATCCACCTTTCTAACGTTGCTTACCCTAAAGCAATAAAATTCAGGTGTTTCAAGATCTCTAGTCCTTTTCATGTAGCATATTTTGCAAACAAATTCTTTCAATGATCCAAATACTTTGTAGTGTTTTTATTTCTCAATTTCTTCACCCTAGTATTAATAACAACATTAGGTGCAAAAGAGAGCTTCCCCTCATCATTTAAGGGTGGTAAATCTAATGGAGTGACATGCTATCCTAGTGCCCTTTTTAGGCAAGACATAAATAACATTATAGATCTTAATCATTTTTTTAATAATTTCAACTCGTAAGGAAATTCACCAAATTTTCTTATAATCTTGTATGGTCCATAGGAGTAAGATTTGAGCTTTCCAACCCTACTTATATTGATGAAAGATTGATTGTATGATTGAAATATCATAAAGTTATGTTTCTAACGTCAAATGATCTCTCTGTGTTTTTGATCCACAATGAATTTATATTGATTCTAGGTTTGTGAGAGGTAATTTTTGTGTGATTTTAATGTCTTGGCTATGCTTAATCAAGTCACTAGATATTAATATTTATTATTTGTGAACATTAAATCAACAAAATTTGATGCATCATAACCATATAATTCCATAAAAGGAGAATGCCAATGAACATGTGGTAAGAAGTGTTGTAGTAGTATTATCCCAAATGCAACCACTTAACTCGAGTTGATTGTTGTTTCGAAACATAGTTTCTCAAAATACCCCTCAAACCATTTATTCTAATTGTTTTTTCCATCTATTTGAGGATGATAATTTGTGTTAGAAATAATTTCTACGCTAGTCAAATGACATAAGTCTTGAAAAAAGCTAAAAAATCTACTATTTCTATCATTGGTAGTATTATTAAGCAATCCATGTAGCATAAACACTTTTGTGAAAAATAAATTGGCAACTTGAGGATTTTTGAATTGTGAAGAAATGACAAATAAGTGTTATATTTTGTTAACCTATTCACAACAATATAAATGCAATATATGGAGCGGACGACAGAGAGGACGGGCGAGAACGGGAGAAGGGATTGTCGTTTGAATACTGTAGATGGAGCGGACGACGAAGGGGAGGATGATGACTCAAATGTCAATGGATGGTCATCCCTCTGCCTTCCTATCGTGGGTTTTGAGGGGATGGTGCTACTTTTTGATTGTTTGCATTGTCTGGGGCTTGCTTTTTAAGTCATTGCTGCCTGTGGTGGAAGGAGTTTTGTTGTTGGTTCTTTGGTTTGGGTCTCTCCTTCCTGGCTTATGGGTGGAAGTCCTTATTTCCCTATGTCTCCTTGGTATGCTGGAGGGGTCTCTGCCTCTTTTGCTTGTGGGTTGTAGAAGTTCCTCTCTCTAATGTTTTTTGCAGTTGCCTTTGAAGAAGATTTTGATGCTTGTGGCCTAGGGAAGCCTCACCTTTGTTCTCATGAGGAGACTGTTACTGGTCTGGGTGTGAACATATTTACTCTGTTTCATCTTTCTTGGCTACTTTTGGGGCTGTATATCAAGCGTTTCATGAAGATCCAGAGATTTTTGTTGTTATTCGAAGTTTTTTCTTCTTTAAGTTAGATTTGGTGCTTGTTGCTAACCCCTTGGTGGTTATTGAAGCATTTGGGGATGAAGGGTTCTATTTATTTCTGGCCTCTATTTTGGCCTTTGTGCTTTAGGTACTAATTCGGCCTGTAGTTGGCTTCATCTGTGGATTCCCGCTGAGGCTGCTTGCTTTGCTGCTCTATTTTGGAGGGTCTCGGTCTCTTGTCTGTAATCTCCTAGTGTGACTGGAGGAGGTTCTCTTCTTCTCATGGATTGGATGTGGCTGCCCTCCCTTGTTGTTTTTTGGCTGCTCTCTTTGCAGGGGATGCAGGAGTGAGTTGGTTGCTTAAAGGAAGTTTGGTTGTTGATTGGGCTTATTTTTTTTCCCTATTCGGCATAATAGGTAGGCTTGGGGTATCCTCTTGTTGGCCTGCTCTGCTTCTTGCTTCCTTTTTTCTTTCTTTCATTTCTTCCTCGTTCTCTCTGCTAGCTTGTGGGTTGCTTGCATGTTTTTGAACCCCGAGTGTCCCTTGATGCTTGTGTGTTTTTGGGATTGTTGGATTTCGGTGTGGTTATTATGTTGGTTTGGGATGGGCTGTCTCTTCCCCATCATTTTATGGATGCCATTAAGTTTCTTATGGAGTTGATGGTTATGTCCTTCTCCCCTATTTTTGGTGGGGCACTTTTGGTTGGGATGAGTGTTCTATTTTCCCAGTTGTTGTCTCTGGTTAGGGGTGCTTCTGTCTTTCCTTCTTCAAATGGAATCTCTGCTTACATTCTGTTAAAGGTGGTGATGGAGCTGGTTGTTTTGGGCTTGAGGTCGCTGCTGAAGTTTTTCCTGGCTGCGATGCTTGCTTTGGGTTCTTTTTTGCTGATGACTTGCTGGTTGAAGGGTCATGTTGTTTTGGACTCTATTCAGATCAGTTGTGGCCTTGTTCTCTTAGTTGGGTGGTTCTCAAGTTTTAATCCTAGACCCCAAATGATTTTTTTCCTAGTGCAGTGTTTTCCAAAGGAGGCTATGGTTGCATGCTTGGCTATTGTGTTGGATTTCTCCTTTGGTCCTATGGAGGTGGTCCCCCCTCAACAACTATTCTTATTGAGGTGGGAATTTCTCCTATGGAGGTGAAGGTTGAGAGTGTTGGTGATGTCTGGCTGCGGTGGTTTTGTTGATCGTATCCTCCACTTCAATAGAGGGGAGCTCACTCCTTTAGAGGTGGAGATGGAGTTGGTTTCTTGTTACCAGGTGAGTCTGTGCTGCTAGGAAGCTGATTCATTGTAGTTTTCAATGGTGGATCACAAAGCCCCTATTGAGGTGGGGTGTTTGGTCTTATTGGTGGTTTATACCACTATGTTCTTTTCTCTTTTAGTGCTGACTATCTTTCTTGGCTCAATGGTGTCTTCCATGAGTGGCGGGTTTGTTGATTCTTGGAAGATGTAGGTGGGTTCTTTGTGTAACTAAAAGGGTTTCTGGTCTCAGTTAAAAACTATCTTGTTTAAGGGTCTCAGGCCCTTGATTGTTTGTAAGATGTAGTGTGTAGTCCTGTTAATATTTTAGAGGCTGTTGTGGTGTTGGTCTATGGTTTATCTTATTTGCAACTTTCTTTCCTTTGTGTTGGGTTCTGAGCCCCATCAAAACCCATTTTTTACCCCTAATAAAAAATAATATAAATGCAATATCATCACGTACCTTGGGGAAACCTATAATAAATTCCATAGATATGTTTTTTTATTGATAGATTACACATTCTCTAATATGCTTAAGGACATGCTCCTTTAGACTCCTCCAAGAGAACACCTCCCTAATTTGTTTGTATGTCTGTAATATCCTAGATTTCCTGTTAATGGTTTATCGTGGAAAACTCTCGAAACCCTCTTCATCTTGGATTTTGAAATTAAAAATATCCTATTCTTATAGAGGATAAGATTATTTGTCATTATATACTTATCATCTTTCATTATCCCATAAAGGAGATTAATAGTAAATGCATTTTTAATATATTTTACCATGATAGTAGCTTGAACCAATTAGTGGAAATAACAAAAAAAAACAAAGTAGGCATCCTAAAAATTAAACACTTATATCCTTTTTCCCTTTCATGTACTCTGTATCAAAATCATAAGCTTGAAGCTTACTCACCCATTTTTATTATCTGCCATTTAGATCATGTTGACCAAAAAATAAATTTAAATTGTTATGAAGTGTCTTCACTATGGATATTTCACAAATCAAGGATTATTTGAACTTGGTTGTAACATACATAATGGTCAATATTTTTTATTATTATAAATGGATAATAATTTTTATTTTTTATTTTTTTAGATTCTTACTTTCAAATGTTATAAGATGTCTCTTTTTTGCGAGCCCTACTCTAATTCCTTCACCTTAAAAATCATACTCAACAACAAATGGTTGTGAGAAATTAGGAATATCAATCACTTGAAATGAATTGATCACTTCTTTGAGTTTATTGAAAACCTCTTGTGTTGCCTCAGTCTTTGTAAAAGCTCCCTTTTTGGTAATATCAGTCAAAGGGGATGCTAATTGACAAAATCCCTTAACAAACTATTTATAATAGTTTTAAGGACCAAATGATCCTATCAATTGTGTCAATGTAGTCGAAGGTGGCCAATCTAGAAAAATTGACTTTAAATATTTTGTTGATCTACCTAAACACCTTGAGTACTAATCATATGACCCAAATACAAATTCTTTGTCACACTAATTCTATATTTGGAATCCTTTGAAAAAAGAGCATTTTTCTTTAATATACATAGAATTGTATATAAATGTTTCAAATTATCTTCCCACTTGTATTTTTGTAAACCAAAATGTTATCAAATAAAACTTAAACAAAATTTCTTAATTTCTCATTGAATATCTTATTTATGCATGACTAGAAGATGGCTGGTGCATTTGCCAAATGAAATGCATGACCGAGAAGTAAAAGTATTTAAAGTGACACTTAAATGTTGTTTTTACACAATCTCATCCATTATAGTCATATGATAGCTTGATCTCAAATTAATCTTTAAAAAATACACAACTCTAGTTTTTGATAGTCTTATTATTCAAGGCTTTATAATCAATACATGCTCTATAATGCCATGTTTTTTCTTCACAAAAACCATAAATTAAGAAAATGGGATAGAACTTGGTATTATGTGGCCTATCTCTAAGAGTTCATTTATGACATTTTCTATCTCCTCATGCATTCTTGATTAGTGATAAGGAGTGGTCATAATAGGCATAGAGCTTAGTTCTAACTCAATGATATGCTAGAGTCCTCTTTAAGGTGGTTGTTTTGGATACAAATAACTAAACATCACACTATGATTATCCAACATATTCTAAATATCAATACGGTATTCATTTCTTACCCATGGACGAATTTGTAGGTATCCTAAACAATTTATTGTCTATGCAACTTCTTATAGAAAGCCATCTCCATTCTTTTAGTTGTGAGAATTCATGATGATCCATTTTGTAGTGTAGGAAAATGCATACCCTTGCATTTTCACACTTGTTTGGGCCCTTCTTGCTTTATTTATCCCTATTTATGTATTAATTGGTCCTATTTTGCATCCACAAGCCTAATGAACTATATCTTTTTCTGGCTAATCCTGACAAACATCAAAGGATAAATGATAATTTAATGATTTTGGTTGTGTCCCTGATTTTTGGGTTGGGACTAAGATGCAACCTAGGGAATCTTTGTCCCCCAAAGGTCTTGGGATCCTGATTTCAAAGGAACCTTAAAGTGGCCCCTTTTTGGTGTATGTGCCCTGGGTTTCATGCCTCGGGACTAAGATGCCACCTAGGGCGTCGTAGTTCCCCTTAGGTTATTTTTAGGATTTAATTTCAAATCTTGGTGGGATTTAGCCTCCTTTAATTAATGAATTCATATTTCGGCTTGGTGTAGTGTAATTTTGAGATATTAAGCATAGATAAGTATAAATACAAGGTTCCTTCTCTCATATGTTCACCTAGCAATCTAATCATCCAAGCATTCAAGAGAAATTCATCAATCATTTAGAGCCATCATCAAGATTCAAGCATCTTATCAAATATTTTCTTGCATCATGTGTGTTTTTGAGCTAACATTTGTGATGTATGGTTTTGATTCAAGCAAATAATTCAAGTCAATATCTATCAAGTACTCCTAAGATTCAAGATCTACATTCAAGCTAGCCATCTCACACAAGTTTGCAGATTTCACAGCAAGGGTTTGGTGAGTTGTCACATTGCATGTTGTTCATTCATCATTTCCCTTCATTATTCTATTTCATTTCAATGTTTAATTACCAACAAGGGGTTTGACCAAGGCAAAACCCCATTTACTAACAATCAACAAGTTTTTCCTCTCTTACAAGTGTGCTTGTGATTGTAGATTTAGGTTGAAGACTTGAAGATCATTTGAAGTGCAAAGTTGCAAAGTTGTCATCTTCATAGAAACTCACCTACAGGTTAGATCTGGAATTTTCAGGACCTAAGATCTGAGAAGAAGGAAGTGCAAACCTTGAGTCTCAGGATCACATTTAGAGATTTCAAAAATTCCAGATGGGACTAAGTTTCCACCTAGGGCATCTTGGTCCTCCTGAAGGTATTTTTCAGAGATTCTTTCATATCTGGTTCTGACATCCGAAGATTCCACATATGCCCCAAAAAAATAGCAACGAGACTGAGATAATAGTAAGGGAATCTTAGTCCTCCATAGCATATTTTGACAACATTTTTTCATTTTTAGAATCCTCATCACATTTCTAGACTTCCCAGGTACATACATCATAACTTTCTGCTACTTAATTTCATCATTTGCATCCATCATTTAGTTTGCATTACTAGGTTTTGTGAATTGAATGTTAAGTTGTCTTTTCCAAGATTTTGCTTGGCGGTGAACCCTTCAAAGCTTAAATAACCCCCTCCTAGGTCTTCCTTGTTGAGAATTCACTCACCTTTGAGGTTGATAGTCAATCCAATTTGGATTCCTAGGACATTATTGAGTGGCCGAAGGAGACTAAGGTGGGCACTTCCCCATCCTATTTTCTTTTTGGTTCACATTTAAGATACCTCTAAGCACTATATCATTCACCTTAGATTTAACCTTAAGCTCCATGGATTTATAGTTTTGTGAAAACTCACCAAGGGATTGCAACCATTGTATACTCAAACCCATGTCAATCTTCTTATTTCCATAACATTAAAATAATCACATACCTTATGATTTCCCATAGCTATGTTGAGCTAAATTATTTTGGTACATGAAATTGAAAATATATTAGGAACATTGACATTTAAGCCTTCAAAATCCTTTACTTTTAGTACTCTCTTGACCACCAAGCCTTCATCAATAGAATTGTGGGTAACCCCACTATCGATAAGCTTCATAATTTATTGTCTAGATAACACTCTTCAAACTCTGAATAGATGATATCTAGGTGCTTTTTAAAGAATTGTAATTGTATCTCTATTTTTGGATTTTGTTGGTGTAAATAGGTGTTTTACCTAAGTAGTTCATTAGTGGGTCCTATTTACATGTTAAATTTACTTAGGTCCTAGGAATGAATCTTTCTAGAAGGTGTTAATTGTCATTAGATCTTATCTTATCTTTTAAATTTTAATACTTGTGCCCTAAGTCATTTGATATTAGTTCTCTCATGACATAGGACTAAGAAAATTTTCATGATCTTGTCTAATCCTATGTCTCACATTGGCTATATAACTAGGTGGTCTCATGCGTAATACACCAATGATAACAATCATATCATTATAATCTATCAACTACATCCTTTGATAGAATAATATTATTCTTTCATAGCTGATCTCTCTCGTGCTTTTATGAAGTTCCTAGATCTTGGGTGGCTATAATATTCAACCAAATATTACATGGTGTAGAGTATTCTATACTAGATCTTACAACTTTATTCTCCAAAAAATTAGATTTGTGATCTTCTATAACTATTTGTTTCTTATCTTTTTTAGGATTAGAATCACCATCATATATTAATTCAATGTAATGAACTTGACCTTTTCCAAGACATATATGCCCAAGTGCCCATATCTGTTTGCAAGAGAAACAAAGTTTCTTCCTTTTGAGTTCATTTGTATTGTCTTCATCTATCTTGTTTGTTGTTTGAGACATGATCTTATATGGTTATGCATATGATTCCTTATTTTATGTTTTTTTCTTTTTGTTGCCTGAAGGTAGATTCTTTGGAATGATATAAACATTTATTCTTAAGCATAAATGTCTCAAGTGTTAGGTACACTTTCAATTTCTTCGTATAGAGTAGAGGGTGCATCTTCCTTGACAATACTCTTGAGAGGTTCAAAACAACCTTCAAGAAAGATAAAAGTGATTATTTTTTCAAAAATATCAGCTATAATTATCATAGCATGCTAAAATTTTGTAATATAAGATTCCATTGAGTTATGTTTTCTAATTCCTACAAGTCTTCTGAAACATATCATCTTCATCCTTTTATTCAAGGTGGTCCAATATCCTTTGATTGAAATCATGAAAAGTTTGCACAAGATTTTGTCTTTGTGTGATCAACCCATGGTGCCACTAATCATAAGCAACACCTTCTATATGTAATGTATCAAACTATGAAATTTTCCTCTTGAATAAGGTAGAGAGTAAAAAACATTTGTAATTTCTACAACCAATCCCTAACAAAATTTTTATTATTACTATCAAATGGAGTAACATTTAATTTACTAAATTTTTTTATAACACCACTCTTGTTGCAATTTGGAGATTTTCCATTAGAAACTCTTTTTCCAAGGATATCCAAGTAAAAAAAAAATGAAATTGTAATTTTTTTAGACTTACCTTGGTGTTCTTAAAAACTCTAGCAATCTTATATGTAAGATCCTTGGGCTCTTCTCCTCTTTTGAAGAACATAAGCTTAGATGGATTGGGTATGGATTTAACCACAACTTGGATATTTGTAGATGTATTCTTTTCTCGCCGAGATATTTTTAAGGATTTCATGTATTACTAAAGTGTCATTTGTGCCATGAGGGTTTCTAATTCATTTTTTCGTTGATTAATTCTAATCAAGGTTTGATGGAAGAAATCTACTTTTTTTTCATCTATCAATTTGTGCTTTACTCATCCTCATGTTGTATCTTCTTTGTTTAGATGATCTAATTGAAACTTCCTTTCCCATCTTTTAAGGTATTTTATTTAGTTCTCATTGGAAATCATTAATCACTAATTTATCTCTATAGGCTAGTAGGACCAAAGCTTTGACGTCACTATAAAATCCTAACAAAATTTGTATTTTAATATTCTAAAAATTGAAACACTCAAATAAATTGTTTAACAACTAAATATGAAATGTGCTGAAATTTTAAATATTCACAATAATTCAAAAGACATTTGCACTCAAATCCACCCAACAATTAGACATGCATTACTATGCTCAAAAGACTGATTTTGACTAAAACTTGAATGAAAATCTCATGAAACCTAAAAAAAAACATTGATAATAATTTTTAATTACTTTGTGATTACCAAGATCTAATGAGGGTGAGGTGAGAGCATACAATGAGAAATACTCAATTTGATTGTATATATTTACACACAACTATACCAAATTGATGAACTATATTTGTAAATATGAAGTTGATAATTTACCAAAACATTGGAGCTATTCTATTATGATAATATAATATAAATCAAAATATTGATATATAATAGAAGTTACAACACAAATAAAATTGATAAATTACAAAAAAAAAATGATTATTTCTTGTTTTAGTATATTGTCACAATCTTCACAATTAGAATTCTTTCAACACAAATATAATCTTTGAATGAAATTGCCTCAATAAACCAAAGGGTTTTCATATCTTAATTTTAAAATAAAAATTGTTTTGTCCTCATATGAATAGATGAACACAATGCTCAAACTATTTTGATAGAGTTTTAGTATTATAGACAAAGGTGCCAAAAATGAAAAAACTGCCTCCAATTTATGAAGATTTGAGGGGTCAAATTAGGTGCCTAGATTCCAACACCCATTTGGCTAAAACATAGAAGGTAAATCCTTCATAAAAATTATCATAAAATATTATGAGAATAGTAGAAGTCCCACAATTCCCATGAAGAGAATAATTTTTTTATTTTAAGTATCACAACTTGGTGAGGTCTTAACTTCTAGCTTAGGGAAAAGAAGAAAACTTCTTTGATGCAATGAAAAGATCTTGGAAAGGAATAAACTAAAAGATTGAAATTTTTAAGATTTTTTATATAAATATGCCACATAAATGCTCCAAAGACCTCTGAAAAGGTAACTTTTGAAAATGTAGATGATACAAAAAATTAGCATTAAATTAAAACTATTTCTCTATCATTTTCTTTGAGTCCACAAAAAAAATATGGAATGGGCTTTTGGGTCCCTAAGTTAAATTATTAAAAATAAGACATTACAAGTCCACCCTTCCCAAAATTGTCCACCATCAAGCAACACAAAATTTAGATGCTAAAAAATCTTTGATCCTTCCCATGTAACATCTTTTGTAAATAGATTTTTGTAGTGAACTAGATACTCTTTAATGCTTCTATTTCTCAAAATTTTCACTTTGGTATCAATAATAGCATTAGGTACCAAAGTGAGCTTCCCCTCATCATCTAAGGGTGGAAAATCCAATGAAGGTATACCATGCTATGCAAGTGACGTTTTGAGGCAAGACACATAAAAATTATTATGGATTTTACCTTTTTTGGAAACTCCAACTTATAAGCAACTTCAATGTTCTCACAATTTTTATGGTCTATAAAAAGGAGTTTTGAGCTTCTCAACCCCACTTCTTTTGATTGAAGATTTCCTATGTGTTGTAATTTCAAAAAAATCTTGTCTCCAATCTCAAATGATCTCTTTATTCATTTCTAATCCCAATAGTTTTTTGTTGATATTGGCTTGTTAGAGGCTATCTTTGAGTGATCTTAATATAATGCCCTGAGTTGACAAGATAAAAAAAAACCTCAGAACACTTTTTTTTGAAACAACAACAACAAAATTGCAACAATAACATGTCACACTTGCACAATATTGTGCACACAAGTGTCACAATAACACAAATGCAACCTCACCATTACATAAGCAAGGTGGCCAAAGTGGAAGACTAACCAATCATGGGATAAATCCATGAGGAACAAATGAGAGAGAGAGGACAACATCTACATGATGATTGATTACCAACCATGATTGAGTTCTCTCACAACACTACACCAAATATGATGAGGGAATCATCCACCTACAATCCACACCCTGAGACACTAAAAAAATCTAAACACATAGGAAAACCTTCACAAGAGGTTGCCTAACCAAGAGGCACAAATCCTCACAAACATGAATGCCATGTCACTTCCCAACCACCCCACGCTTCCCAAGACATCTCGTTGCAATGTGACAACGCACAAGAGGGAGAAATAATTCACAACACCCCATGAACCATGAGGAATATGGAGGAAACAAACAAGGTCAAATAAGAAGGATTATGACATTCCCAAGTACTAGAAGAATGATCTCCCACAACCTTAGGTTAACAAACAGTCCTTTCAGAAGGTTACACGTAAAATGATGTAGGAGATGACATACGTCCTCAATAAAAAAAATTGAGAATTAGGTGAAAACACTTCTAGGAACCTAAGAATATGGTGAACAAATTTCATTTACAAAGTTTCCCAAATGAAGTCTAGAAAACACAAGGAAAGAACAAGTTCATAAATAGTAAAACTTGACTAGGATTTTGAGGGTTTCAACGACTAAAATGACCAAAATGAGAAATATATAAGGAATAAAATTTATTTGACAATGGAATTAGGCTTATAAAACTTCCTTCTATCCATGGTTAAGAGGATTTACATTTTAGTTTTTGTATGGGAACAAGGCTGCCCCAACACAGGACTAGGCTGCCCCAACAGAGTTTGTCAAAATTTGTAGCTTTTGGGCTTACCAAGACAAGGCTTCCATAATATGATACTAATCTTCCCCATTGATGACAGGGCTACCCCAACATACTTATAAACATTTTGGGTGAGTTTGGGGACTCCTGAGCTAACTAGGCCGCCCATATACAACACCAAGCCACCCAACTATGAAATGTGACCTCTAAATTCATTTTAAGCACCAATTTAAATATTCCTAAGCTCATTTTATCCTTTGCACTTTATAATATTGAAAACCATAAAGTGATTGAGCTCGGTTCGAACAAAGAAATACGTAAATAAACCAAACCAATAAACCTTTCTATTAACAAAAGTTATACCCATCTCAAAGAGAGGTTCATTAATAACAATATTTTAATCTATATGAATAAAATTTAACTTACAATATTACAATATTAAAATATAACAATATTACAACCTATATGAATAAACAACATTCAAATACATGAATTTAACTTGAAATTACATGATACCATGACGTTCCTCGATCCATGAACCTTAGGTACCCAATGGTGGTTACCATGCCACCCGACCTTGTGGAATCAAACGATCCACTCCCATTGTGCTAGGAGATAGTCACATGAGCCACAAAAACAATAACCAAACACATGAGGAGATGGATTACAAACATTCCATACACAAAGAATACAATCCACATGCACATCATAGAATAACCAATCATCCAATCACATAATGTATCCAACACAATCAAGCACATGGTATAAGCACAAACAAAATAACATAAACCACATTGGTCAAACCCACCAATGCCACATCACAAATATACATTGGGAAAACTTACCAATTCCATACAAGGATTATCCTTGGGCAAAGTCATCAAGGGTATAACACAAAAGGTACATGGAAGGTAGTTATCAACTTTCAGGTGCTACTAAAGTAAACGGGTTAAATGTTAGAGAGCAGGAGAGGGAATGTCATCATGGAAACTCATGTGGGGTTGAACATAGAAATGAGTATCCTCTCATACAGATGAGGGTAATTGATCTTACAAAGTCTTACACTCCCTGAGTGGCTTGTATTCCTCCATCATCCTTAGCCTATACAAGCACTCAAGGCATGAGAAGGATATCCATTATCTTGGTTAACTAATTACCCCTATTTCATTAGTTTTCACTTGATTACATAACTCCCCACATGTGATCAACCTACTTTCCATTGTGGGTCAAGGACACGTTGGGAGACATTCCCATAAATCTCTCTAACACTTAAACCCTAAGCTCATCACACCCTCCAATGAGTGTGGCCCAGAAGCCAATGCAAAATACAAATTTTCCAAATTTCAATAACACATTCCCACAATGCAAAATATCACATTTCTCGAAGTACAACCTTATCAGAGCATTCCAAAAGACTCATCACACCCTCTAACAAGTGACAAAAATTGATGCAAAAACACAACTTTTTCCAAATTTGATGAAACTTTCCCATAGCATCAATTATGACATTTCATGAATTTCCACCTTTTCAAAAAATTCAAAATAATCCATTTTCATGCAAAAATTTCAAATTTTCTAAATATTTTAACAAAGCAACAACCAGGTTTTCCTCAATTCCACCATTAAAATTTATCAAAATTCTAAGAATACCCTTTGGTTGCAAACATACCTAACACCCCTCTTAAGCTATAAATTTGACATTTTCATCATTTCCCAAAAAATTGGGTATGGTAACTGCACCATTTTGAAAATTTCCAAAATTTAAATAAATCTATATATTACACAAATCCTATTGTGAAATAAAAGGAGATGGGAGGATTCGACATTCCCCTAGTCATTCTTCTACAAAAAAACTTGAAGAAAAATGCTCAAATGAATTAAAAACGAGGAAAATACCTCAAGGCCCTTCAAATTTTGAAATGTGAAATTTGCCAAGCATGCCAAATGAGGAGTCACAAAATCAAGCAGACACAATTCCTTCTCAATTTCTATCCCAAAAAATTCGACCTCGTTGAATTGCGATAAGAATTTCTCTCCTAATCAACAATTTTCAAATTGCTCAAAATAAAGATTTTTCAGTCTCACTATTTTCCTAATTTCATAGAATAAAAATGAAATAGAATACCTTTTTCCCTATCTACCCATTTCACAACTCAATTAAAAATGAAATAAAAACTCATATTTCTATTTTGAAATTCAAAACTCTCTCAATTTCTCCCAAAACCAATTTAATCAATTAAATCCATTTAAAAAAACATTTAACGTATAATTTTACCATTAAATCTATTTAAGCATATTTTCATTTAAATTTACGAAATTCAAAATTTAATCAAAATAATTAAATCAAACGTAACTCAATTCCCAAACCACTGAATTTCATAATTAAATCAAATAATAGATAAATTTATTTTCTTCTTTCATTCTATTTTCCCCTTTCCTGAAGCACGCTTAATATTTTAATAATAAATATAAGAATCATTTAAATTCTTAATATTTCATTTATGAGAAAATATGGAATTTAAACCATCAATTAAATCAAACATTTTCGAGTTGTTCATGACACATAAGGATTCTAAAATGATTCCTAAATCAAACCCGTATTCACATAAGGTTGTTGATGGGTGTTTTTGCACTTTCTCAACATAGGCAGCACACAAGTGCACTACCTCTCTTGAAAGATAGTTCCTACAAGCAAGTTGCAGAAAATATCCCAAGGTCTTGCGGGTGTTAGGTCATGACTTGCAAAAACAACTTAGTTGATTGATGTGATTTGCTGGTAATCACAAAGGGCATTTATGGCTCACTAAGCTTGAATGGAATTGGATCTTCAAATGGAGTTTTGTGGAATTCTACAAATGAAGTGCAATTGCTACAAGTTCAAAACAACAGTCTAAAACTCCATGTTTATCATCAAATTTAGCTTTACAATAATGCTAGAACTTTACCTTAACTTCAATTTTCAAAGAAAAGTCAAAAGGGAGAAGGGATAGTGTAAGAGAGGGGGACCAACCACGTTCAAGGCCCCAGGTCACAAAGAGCCAAGAGTTGAAGGCTGCCCTAACTTACCTCAGCTTAAAGAACATTTAAAGATGAAGGATGAGAATGATGAGGACGATAAGGTCCTTCAACCACTTTGTAGACCCAAAACTCAGAATTGGGCTAGGCAAGCCAGTTTTTGGGTTCAACATTGTGCCTCAAGTAGCTCTCTACCTGAGGATGAAAGCACGGTGTGCTGGTGTCTATACGACCAGAGGACTAAAAAGACAAGGTTGAACACTAGAAAACAGACTAACAACCTAGCTAATGGTTTTTAGGGGAACAAAATAACACTATGAAATAAGAAATGTATAGATGAATATGATAAAACAAGTAGATTAATGCTAGGGTGACAAGAAGCACGTCCACCTACACACAATAAAGAGGAAAATTGTTGGGTGGTTGTATAGGGGCCTGCCTCAGTTAGACCCCCATTTAGGTGTTTCCACCTCCACAGATAGCCAAAATAACGATAATGGAGAAATATATGATAAAGAAAGAAATGAAGTAAAGAACACAAAAGCACTACAAAATAGTGTTATCCTACCCAACCGAATCGTAGAGGAGAGGAGTAGAAAGCTTACCACCTCCACCAAGAGCTTACTAGCTAATGGAGGAGAAAATGAGAGGACTCAAGCCCCTATTGCAATGGTGTTGGTTCCACACTTGCTATACACAGTTGATGGAGTGTTGATGTTGCTGCTATAGAGTGCAAAGTGCTGCTTGAGAGTGATGGATGCTAAGAGAATGCTTGAGAGGGTGTGTAGAGAGCTGAATTGAATGCTTAAGCTTGTGAAGAAGATTGCTTGAAGGGATGAAATGGAAGAATGAATAGTGAATTTGAAGGATGAATGAAGAAAATGACCATATTCGGGTCAGTTGGTCAAAGAGGGCATTACAAATCAACCTCCAATGGGAAGCGTAACGCCTTTGTAGGACCCAGACATGGGAATCTTCTAGGGACATAAGCACGCCATGCGGACGTCTACGCACCACGTGGGAATCCCCAACAGTTATTCCTCTGTCGACATATAAAACAGGCACCAAGTGGAACGAAGGCAGTGGGCTTATGTGGAATTTAACCTTCAAATTTGGTTTTCTAAAGTGAGGAAGGGAAAAAGGGGAATTTGCATAAGAGGTGCAAATTCACTCCTATATAGATAGAAGGGTTCCTAGACCCACAACTAATGTTGGACAGTAGTAATGGAGGATGTTATAGTGGACAACCTTTCTAAAACTAGGTTCCACTTAACCAAAACAGTCTACAGTCTCATGAAACTAGTGCAATCTTCTAAGGTCTGCAGATTTTTCAGCTATCCATTCACCATGAAGCATGAACAATAGATGAATTTTAAGTGCAACAATAAAGTAATGTTCATAATAGCTTTACACTGTTGTTCATCATCAATAAACAACAAAAAACATGAACAAGAGAGGCATCAACACCATAACATTCTTCACCATTAAAGTACAACATGAACTAGCAACTAAAAGTAACTTAAAACTTAGAACAACAAAGCTAAAATCTAATATTGAGGAGAAGAATCATGCACACATGTGAAGAAACACAAGAATCCATCAAAAACAATGCAATTCTCATTAAATTTCTGGAGTATGCCCTTACACAACAACTCAACTCTCTCTTGAAAATGAGAGGATACCCCTATTTATAGTTTTCCAAAAGTGAAATGAATGGCCAGGATTTACTTTCATTGTGTTTCCAAGATTCATTTTACATTAGGGTTTCACCTACCCCCAAAAATATAACATTATAAAATACATTTTTGTCTTTTCCCTATTTTGTCCTCTAGTGGCTCTGACACTATAGCACTTTTGTCTTCTAATGACTGCCTTCCTTTTCAACTACACTGTCAAATACTCATCATCAATGACTGGTTATCCTATACTTTTTTGGAGGGTGGCATACTCCACAAATCCCATCAAAGCTTGGAGTTTATCCCATTCCATGATGTTGGATTGGAGGATCTGAAAAGTCAACTTCTTGAATCTTCTGGTGATCTGCTCCCAATGTTTGGTGCATTTGGGTGTGGATTTGATGACCTGCTCAGATTGAGTGAATGCCCTTGCCGCAAAGTCCATGAAATCAGGTGACAGTGTGTCTACAACCCCCTTTTCCATCTTTTTATGAAAGAATGGTTTGATTTTCTCTGGATCCAACTCTAGGGTGGGCATGTCATAGTCTGTCATCATTTTTAAGTAATCTTCACTGTCAACCCAGTGCTCTGTGACCCATTCAAGGTCGAGCTCAACTTTGTGCAAGACCCTCTCCATAACATCTTTCCTGTGATCGAGGCCCATCTGTCAGGTTTCTACCAGACAATGATCTTCTTTTATGAGCCCTAACTCCTTTTCCCATGTTTTCTTAGGAAGCTTGAGAATACTTTCCAGCTTAGGATACACGATCCTATACAACTCGGTGAACCTGTTACATATTCTTTTCGTGGCTTCCAACTGCTTTTGCAAGTCCCAAAACTTGTTGAACATTCGGGTAGTGTGTCGGATACCCATGTCGCCATTATACATTACCCACTCGAATCAATCCACTGTGGCCTTGGTCCAATTCTTCATCTTTTCCATCCTATTTAGCTCTTCCTGGGAGAGAAGTGGGGGCACAGATGATGTCGTCAGGGCCTCTTCTTCTATAGATGTCCATTGCTGAATATAGGCAGTGAGATCTGCCACTTGTGCCTTCAACTCTTCTTTCATGGACTGATCTTTGTTCATTTTTTGCATTATTGTGGCCATGGATCCCTAGAATTTGTCTACTTTTTGCTCTCGAGTTGTCAAACCCAAATTATGTTATAGCTTTGACCCTTCACGAAACCCGTATCTTTGTCCACTACAGGGGTAGAAATTTGTATTGTTCTAGATCCAGAGGCATCCACCATAATATGAGAGCAGACCCTAGGATTTTTCTCCTTTATGGTCTTTGTCTAGGCTTTGGCTAGTATTACTTCAAGTCTAGCCTTCAGGTTAGTAGCCACCAGAGTCTTTTTCTACAATTTTTTTTCCAAACAATCAGGCACCTCGGTTTTCCCCTTGGGTGATTCACGATCACCTTCCTCTCTTTTTTCATCTCGAGGTTGCTCCTCTTCATGGCCAGGAGCCTCTTGGTCAATTCTTTATTCTTCATCCAAGTCTTCAAATTGTGTAGTTTTCCCTTTATCTAATTCAACAGACACTATATTCTCTTCAGTGACACCTTCTTCTTGGGGTGCCTTCTCCTCCTCATGCTCGAGCTCAATATGATGTTCAAGCTTGGGGCTCTTTCTTGGTGTATCTTCTTCTTTCTCTTCCTCCTTTTCGAGAGGTACTTCTTCTTCTTGGAATGGGCCCTTATCTTGACCAATTAGTGGAGGATCTTCAAGTATCTCCATGCTTACACCAGTATTAACCCTTTCCTCAGAAAGATGCTCCTCAACATCGACCTTCTCTCCTACATCTTTGAGCTACTGGGAAAAATCCCCATCCAATTCCTCCTCGTGCTCAAGCTCAATATGATGTTCAAGCTTAGGGCTCTTTCTTGGTGTATCTTCTTCTTCCTTTTCTTCTTCTTTCTCTTCCTCCTTTTCGAGAGGTACTTCTTCTTGGACTGGTCCCTTATCTTGACCAATTAGTGGAGGATCTTTGAGTATCTCCACATTTACACCAGTATTAACCCTTTCCTCAGAAAGATGCTCCTCAGCATCGACCTTCTCTCCTACATCTTTGAGTTGCTGGGACAACTCCTCATCCAATTCTTGGTTTGATGTTTCTACAATATATCTTTCATTGAGGGCCTCAGGATCTTCCTCTGAAGAATGCGACCTTTCTTTGTCAGATGCCAGTTTGTCCAGGTTTATGTTTAGCTTGCCTTTCAGGTGCTCAAAGTAATCATCTTGGAAAAAGTCTTTGGGCTCTTCAACTATATCTTTCACAACCTCCCTTTGGCACTCCACATGATGCTTCTCCATCTCCTCGAAGATCTTCCTTTTAGCCTCCATCTTTGGTGGCTTTGTAGGTGGCAGAGGAAGGGGTAGACTAGCGGCAATTTGGGCCATCAAGGCCTGAACCGTAGGGTTCATGATTACTCCATAAATCTCAACATGTATATTTTGCATATATGCCACGAAAGCATGTGAAAAAGTAAGAGGCGATATAGTGACAGTGGTTATTGTAGGCGCTGGAGTAGAGAGAGTAGGAAGTGAGGAGGACGAAAGTGGGGACATATTGGAGGAGGAAGAATTCAATACCATAACCAGAGTCGTTGGTGAGGTGGATGCAAGGTGGACTGAAATATCCACGACGAGTAGAGATGAGGTAGGCAGTGCCTGAGAGGTGGAAAGTGGAGGGGTGACGGCGTCAACAGCAGCAATGAGAGCGAAAGTGGTGTGTGGCGAACATGACTAATCAATTTCTTCTTCTCCTTCATGTTGGGGGTCCTCCTCTATGGTGGGCATTTCACTCATGAATCCCCCCACCCTCTTTTCTTTTTTGGAGGATTCTCCTTTTGTATTCTTTCGCGAGTACACCTTGTGCTTTGGATTTTGTTTAGGTGCATCTTTTCTTTTCTTTTACCTTATCGTTGGAGGGGACTTGGGGTGCTTCCTCTGTTGGGGCAGAAGCTGCTCCATTGTCCATTTCACTTTTGAGCTCGTCCTCGAGCTCACCATAGGTCAACTCAGTGCCCTATATTTTAAGCCGAGCAATCTGGGCATCTATCCACTGTTTAGTCTTGTTCTCAATCGTCTGTGTCAAGATATCGAGGTCGGTGACCTCGTCTTCATTCCAGTCTATGACAGGTAGGGGAAAGTTGGCCACAACATTAAACCTATCATCGATTACATTGTCATATTCCTCCACTACTTGGTCTGGCATTATGAACAAATTTATTGATTTCACAAACTGGGCCATCATCCTCATATAGTTCCTCATCCACACTTCTTTGTCACCAACATAGTTGGCCCATAAATCTTTGACCTAAGGTCAATGAGCATATTGCCTTCCAACCCACTTCTTCAATTTCCCATATGGGTTCATTCTTCCTCAGCTGGTGTGGAGATATAGGTTGTACTCTACCAATTCCTTCTTTGAGTACTCTGCGCATTGGGTAGTGGGACAAACATACATTCCCTACCCAAAAGTTAGGGGATAAGGAATCACAATCCTATGCTTGTTGCTTAGTAGGGTGTGGGAATTCTGTAGTTTCTGAGAAACCTTCAACAGGATCATGCAATCATTGGGGTACCATGAGAGCCTATATGGCCTGTCAGAGAACCCTTCTGTTTTGATATATGTAAACTTTGGGAAATGTATGAATAGATACCCAAACCGTTGGATGAAGGCTTTGGTGATGTGGGACACCCTCCTTTCAAAGTCTCCTCCCAGGATTTTGATGATGTGCCCAATGAAGGCATCATTTACCCTCCGATATTCTCTCTTGAAGTTTATGTACTGCAACTGAGGGTAATGATCATATACTTTGAGGTCCCCTTTCTTTTCTTCTAGGTTGCTTGTGATGAAGAGTCCTTTGTGTGTGTGTGAAATGTGGAAAATTTAGTAAATCAACACAAACCTTAGTGAAACGAATTATATCCAAGATTTGCAACAAGTAAACTACTCTATTTTGCAGCAAAAAAAATCTTTTAAGAATGTCTCATTGTCCTCTATTCCTAAGGCTTTATTAAACCATTTGACCCTCAAATTTTTATGTGCACTATGGTTGTTAAAATGACAACTTAGGAAATGAGATAATATTCAACATGCAAGCCAACTAAGTTCCTACATGAAACTATATGATGGAAATGATAATGGATACTATGATGAATGAATGGTGGTGTTAGATGATTCGGGGTAGATACTATGGTATTGCATTAGAATGATACTCCATATGCTCAAATGTTAACTATGAAAATACTAATCTAAAATGCAACTATGATGCAAAATATGACATAAAATGAAACTATGAAGCAAAGTGTTAGTCCAAGATTTAACTATGATGCAAAACATGATATCAAATGTAACTATAAGACTCCATAATGCTCCCAAACTCAAATGATATTCCTGCATGATAAATCTATTCAAAAGTGGATGCAAAATACAATGCCAAAGGGTTGTATTTATAGCCTTTTCCAAGCATCTTGTGAGGTGGCAATGATCGACGGTCCAGATTCAAACAAGAGGGATGAATGGTGGAGATGAAGAGAATCAAGAAGTTGTCCCTTTGACCAAAGACAACATGCCAAATGGATGGAGGAATATTTTGACCAATAGGAAACATGCCAAATAGATGGAAGAATCAAGTGTGGGAAGAAAAGACCATTTGTTTGAAAGTTGGTTGAAGAAGTGTGTGAGGAATAAGCCATGTGTTTGAAAATAATTCTATTTTAAAAATTATAATTATTTAATTTCATGCGACCTTGGTGAGGTGGCACAAAAAGTTGTAGACATGTGCTTGAATTCCTAATCGAGATTAGTGAAGATTAATTAAATAAAACAAGCTTATGGAAATCTGTTTATTTAATTAATTTAGAAGAATATGATTTTATATTTGGAGAATTTATAAAAGACGAACAATATAAATAGATTGAGAATTTATTTATATGTAGTCGAAATATTAATTAAATAACTAGTATTTAATTAATTAAATGCCATGAACGATTTTAGGTGTATACATTTTGCCCCTCTTTGAAGTAATGTGTTTATACATTGCTTTAAAGAAAAATTTGACACCGATGCCAAGAATTTTTTTTTTGATGCCCTAGACACTATTTTTTAGGTGATGATGGATATATGCTCCCTTGGGAGATAAATCGGTGAATGGATGTCTATGTGTCTATATGATGCTATATGATGGATGTCTATGATGCATTTAATTTCTATGATGATGATGACATGACGTGCTATGGATGCATTTAATTTCCATGATGATGATGATAAGTGATGTTCTATATGAAACTAATGATATGATACATGTGATGGATTTTATTATGCCAATGAAATGTGATGCATTTTATGTTTTTGTACTTTTATGATGCAAATATTATGATATGATGTATGGATGAATGAATGATATGGCAATTTTTTCTAATGTATGCAAATGATGATGCAACTAATGTGAAACTATATGAGAATGATGTGTTTTTGGTAATGCCAATTGTACTCAATCCCTTAATGCAAGAGATAATATTATTATTTTAGCTTTGGAAATCCCATAAATACAAATGCAAACTAACATGGATGCAATCTACTCTAACCATGTAGATCTCATATGCAAAATTTGTCATTCGTAACAACTGATTTGTCATGCTTTTTATCATCATTGGGCCTTTAACATGTTGAAAGTGAGTACAAGCATCAATGGTATATTTAGACCATGATGACCTAAGTACTACTTCCATGATGTTTGATAGTGGAAGTTAACACAATCATCTAAGTATACTTAAATCGAGATGACCTGAGTATTACTTGTGTAAACAAACAAAAGTTAATCCTTTTCCTATGCAAATTCAGAATGTTATCAGTGATACTTTGTAGCGCACATCTTGCGAAAATTTGCACAGTAATAATGATCAACTCACAGACATCAGACAAAGAAAAATCATACTCTTTCCTAGCTCCTCTAGTTCAATACATCATCGAGGGGCTCTAGAGATATGATAACAAAAATCAAAGTACAACAATTGAACATTCAAGTGTGATGTGATAAACCCATGATTGATAAGAACATCATCCATTTGAAGTTTATTTTTGATTTGATTGATTTGGCTATTTGATTTGGATGGTTGATGTGTTCATGATGGTGATTGATGTTCAATGTTGAGTGGCACTATGATCATTGTTTTGAGTTGTGTTGTACTACTGTTATTTGTCTGTGGGTTCAAGCTCAAAGTTTATTTGGCCCTAGTAGGTTCAAGATTTTTCCCCCAGTCTAGGGTGAGACACGACCGCAATGCCAGGATATGTACATGAAACTTTCAAAGGATAGGCAGATTGATGACAAAAGCGAATGGCGAAAGCGAGTGGTCGACATGCTTAAATAGATGGAAAACTAGCCTATCACAAATAGCGCCTGTTGCTAAGTTTTCACTACTTGTTTTTATTGCACTTTTTCAAATTTTATGATTTTTTTGATCTTTTTGATTTTTCACTTTTTTTTTGGTTGGATTTTTGTTCTTTTTTGTTTTTTTTTAAATTTTTGGACATTTAAGATGGAATGATATGATATGACTGATTGAAGGAACAAGATGCCCCTCAATGGAGGTAATGCAACCATGGATAAATGATAGATCAAAATGAAAGATTCACTGCAAAACATGTCACACAAGCAACATATCTCTTGTTGAAAGATGATAATGGTTGATTGAGTAAAATGCTAGGAATGATTGATTCCATAAGGCATGATGACGATAAGTACTTAGGATCACTGATTTCCTCTAAGTACAATAAGATTGATGATTGTTGATGTTTGATTGAAAAAAGATACGAGGATTGGATAATGTTTTACAACTCGGCTCAAATATGATTTACATGATAAGATTCAAGGTTGCAAAGAGACATGATGACATGGATTTTGATAAGCTAGGAGATATGGAATGGAAGAAAGCGAGGATAAAGATAATGAATGGGATGATCAAGATCAACTAGATAAGATACAGACACAAGGCCCCAGTATTTTGCCTCTATTCCTCATTAAGACTAAGGAAGGGAAGAAAGGATGTATGTATAAAGAATGATGGAATATGGATAAGATGAAAGATATGATACAAAAGATATGGAGAAAGCGAATAGGATAAGATATATGATGTTCAAGGAGATCCTTAACCTTGTCAAGATCAAAGGTGGAAATGCATAAGATAATATATGCATGATAGGAAGATGGAAGAAAGAATTAAGCATCAAGTTTCACAACCAAACATCCTTCTAATAAACCATGGCAATGGGGATTAGACTCATAAATGTTGGCCTATTAAAGGTATGATGGAAGAACTAAGGATTTATCCAAAGGTTTGGATTAAAGGAGAATGATGGGGGATGAATGTTGGATAATGTATAAGAGGTGGGAAGGCTTGCTGATGGATAGATGGAAAGGATTGCAAGGTCAACTTTGGCACACACCTTAAAAGGTGGTGGAGTGATGGAGGAAAAATGGATTTGGAAGATGATAGGTTTTTACATGGAAAATTGGAGATTAGCAAATTTGGATGCCAATTTAGATTTTATTGCTTCTATGAGACTTTTAGGAATCCACATGATTTTTGACTTTGATATTCGCTTTGTGGGCCTTTGTGGCCTTTGAGATTTTTCTCTTTGATTTATGAACCCTTGTGGTCTTGGAAAATTTTCTTTTTGCTTTGATAGGCCTTTGTGGCCTTTTGAAATTTCCTTTTGATTTATGGACCTTTGTGGTCTTGGAAATTTTTCTTTTTGCTTTGATGGAAATTTGTGGCCTTTTTTATTTTTCTTTTGATTGTGGATCAAATTTTCTTTTATTTTTGCATGCCTCTTCGAGGAGACATGTTGATCCTTTGATACATGTGAATTTTGATATGGAAGCTTTTGACATTTGGCACCAAAATTGCTTCCAAGAGAAATAGGAGAGATGGATGGAGATGAATGGTATGGAGGTATCGTGGATGAGTTGCTGGAGGTAGAATTTTGAAAGGGCATTAAGGATGTGTGCCTTTGTTGTTCTTGAGGAATATGATATGGACCTAGGATAGATGGAAGGTTTGATAAACTAGGATGAGGACCTAGGATAGATGGAAGGTTTGGTGGATTAGGATGAGGACCCAGGATAGATGGTAGGTTTGATGGAATAGGACACTTAGGTGTATAACCAAGGCCGTGATAATATGGATTTTCTTGAGCAAAAAGAGGTTCTAGGATACCTTGTTCATGAAGGCCTAATCCTTTTCCTTTGTAGTTCATACTTTGACACATTCGTTTACCAATGGGATATGTATTGTTTGTGAAACAAGATGCAAGTCCATTTTGGGGAGGATTTGATATGGATGAAAGGATAGGTGTTGGAAGTAAACCGGAGTGGATAAAGGTTGTTATCCCAATTTGTAGGTGTGGGGTTCATGAATAGCTTGTATAGGTGTGATATGATCTTGACATAGGGATGATGGGGTGTTTTGATCTTGACTTGGAAAGGGATCAAGAGGTGTAGGAGATGGAGTAGCTTGCTCTTCATTAGGTACAAAATCATCATGAGGTGGTATGAAAGGAATATATTGATCTTGAGAAGGATGAACATCCTCATGAAATGAAGGGATATCCTCAGATGGAAGAATATCTTGATCTTGATGAGGAAGGGAATCATGAGATTTTGTAGAAAGTATATCTTGATCATTGGATGGCAGGACATCATTAGATAGGATGGAAGAATTATCATGCTCCTGGGATGCAATGGAATCTTGAGATGGTATGGATTCATCGGATGAAGTGGAAGGAGGACTTGGAAGGATACTTTTCTCTTGATATGGAAGGGAATCCTTGTGGATGAAAAGTGAAAGGAGGGGATCATCATAAAATTCTTGAGAGATGGGGTCTTGGTCAAAGATTGGAATAACTCATGGATTTTTGGTATCATTGGATGGAGTGGAAAGAATGCTTTGATCTTGAGGTGTAGAGGAGTCTATGTTGTCATATTTTGGACTGAGAGATTGACATGAATCATTAGATGCAGAAGGTATGATAGATGAAGGTGGTTGGATGGAATTGTTAACTTGGGTGAAAGAATCATGAGGTATATTTTGGCTTATGGGAGATGAAGATAGATGCATTTCATGGTAATATTGTTCAATATCCTTTGTGTTTGAAGACTTTGATTTGTGTTTCTCATTTAACTTTTTCAAGAATTCAAAGAAATTGAACTTGGATGATGTTGTTGGTGGAGAAGGTGTCATGTCCGTATTTCTGTTAGATGGATAAGAATAGATGTCTGACAAAAAATATCTTTCTATGGTTGTTTCCCTTTGCATATCCCATATTTATTGTTGAAGGTTTTTCATTTGATGAGCTAAAGCATTCAATTGATCCCCATTTATTTCAGGTTGATAAAATCTGTGAAGGGGGTATTCTTCAGTCTCAACCATGATGGTTTTGCATCTCACTATTTTGATTTTCAATGTTTTGAGTCTCAATGATTGGAGTTCCAAGATTTGACTCTTCAATGTTTTGATTTTCAAGTCCTTTTTCCTTGAGTTTTCATTTTTGTAACCTTGTATGAACATGCATACAAGTGTTATAGTTTTAACCAAACTTTGATCTTCAATTTAGGAGTGCCAAGGGTTTACCCAAGTTCAAATAGAATGACAAATTCTATTGACGTGAACTAGGGTGAATCTAATTAAGCAAGCTTCATTTCGTGATGAAAGGATGATAGATCATGAGGAAATTAAGCTTGAAAATCAAAGATGTTTTGAATGATTTTGGGCACTTTAGGATGATAGATCTTGGTATAGCTAGACATGTTCACTTGTTAAACCTATTTGGCAAGTTTAGATTGCTGGTGAAATTGAGGAATGACTGAATACTGCTAAGGATTCCCGAAATGAGATTGACTGTTAGACAGGAGATGAACTTAAGTTAACTATTTTTTGATCTACAAAATGTGCCAGAACAGGTGCAATATGCGCTAGAACAAGTGCAAAAGAACAAGTGCAAAATGCACCAGAACAAGTGCAAAATGTGCCAAAACAGGTGTAAGATGTGCTACAGGACTTGCAAGATGCGCTAGAAAGTTTTGCAAGGCTTTGTAAGTAGGTTTTGACTTTGGTAACTTGGATAGTATGCATGAATACAAGTGCAAGATGCTCCAGAAGGCAACCTGTTATGCCTTGCATAACCACCCCCATTTTGAGTTGGAACAAAATGGGTCCCCCTTTCTCTTTCTGGTTTCTTCTTGCTTTTGGTTACTTGCTTTCCTCTTTGAAATTCTTTTGTTTTCCTCCTATTTTTGACTTTTGATCTATCTAATTTAATCTTGGTTCTGTCTCAACCTAAGTTGGTTTTCTTCTTGCTAGGAATTCAGTAAAATAATTATAAGCAATGGTGGATCTATTATAATATGTCTTATTTACTTTTGAGGACTAATGCAGACCTTTCTTTTGTAGGATTAAATCCTACACATGATGATATTTGCTAGGGGAGCTCAGTTGGAAGGCATGCCTCAATTCAGTTGGTCCTAAAAAAATTAGTTAAGGCAAAAGTTGACAAGACCCCATAGATGTCACATCGAGCGAAATTCATGTGCAGTCAACTATCGACAAGACATCAATCGAGGTCACGATGACTAGGAGCTTCACTTCGGCATGAAATTCTCATTCAGAGAAAGGTCTCAGTGAGATCTAAATGTCTCACCGATCAACAACGAAGAGAGTACATACCGGCGAGAGATTTTGACTTCGGCATGAAGTCTCGGCGACTTCACGAAGTCTCACTGACTAGCAAGGACCGGGGTAGCACTTCGGCAAGAGTTATCTTTTTGGTGGAGGGTCTCCAAGAGTATTTTGCATCTCACCGATTGGTTCATAAGTGAACGCCTCAGCCAAACAATCAGCATTCGACATGTAGTCTTGGCGATTTTTTTTTGGTCTTGCCGACTGACGATGAAAATTGCCCATCGTGGAGAGATCTGTTCGTCGGTATGAAGTCTCAGCGAGTCCACAATGTCCTACCAACTGCCAACAAAGTAACATCAAAGGCTCATGTGCATCGGGGTAACGTCTCACCGAGCGGCTCCTGTCACACTGACATAGCGCGAGGGGATTCTATCAGTATGTCTTCGGGGAGAGAATCAGTGTGTCTCGCCAACATGAAGGAGCCCTCGCCAAAGGATTCTAAGTTTGTCATAACATCTGGCCAAAAGGAGAAAGTCTTGGTGACACAAAAGTGATATCGCCAGGGGTCTTGCTGACTAGGGGAGGTTCCCCTCGATGAGATAGGCCTTCGGGGAGACTGGATGCATTCGACATGGTGTCTGGGCGATTCAAAGATGTCTTGCTAAAATAAAATGAGCCCGACGAGAATAAAGGGAATTCGGGGAAAGGTCTCCCCGACCACAAGGAGTCCTGCCGACATGAAATAAAACACCGAAGGATCTGGGCATCGGGGAGACTCTGAGCAGATGGATCGGATTCGGTAAGATGTCTTGCCGACCCGATAGTGTCTCAGCGATGGGAGATGCTATAAGGAGGAGCTCGCTAGGGGCTAAGGGGATTCGGTGAGATGTCTCGCCGATGGTCGTCGGTCTTGCTGAAGGGATTGTCCCCTTGGTGAAGTATTTTGAGTTCACTAGGAGTTCTCGCTAAATGGTGGGTGTCCCACCAAAACATATGCAACACGACGAAGGATTCAGGGGTTCGCCATAAGATCTTGGCGAAGAAAGAAAGTCTCCCCGACATGGGACTGATGTTCGCCGAAGAAGAAAGATATACGCCATGTGGTCTTGCCGGGAGCATACAGTCTTGCCGATAGGTTTTGTGAGCTCGATATGACTTCTCCAGCTCACCGAGGGGTCATACCGACTGTCTTGGGTCACGCCGATAGCCACTAGGGGATGAAATCGCATCGGGGAGACACCAATGGTATCTCACCGACATGCGATGTTGATCGGACCACCTTTGACCACCTAAGGAGCTCGCTTGGCAATATGCCCGACCAATCAGAAGCAGCCAAAAGAATGACTCATTGGTCCCTTTGACTGATTGACTACTCCTGTGAGGGAAGACCAACAAAATGTAGGCGAGATGGATTCATTCTGAGATCAGGGAGGCTATGGATCGGCTCGGGCAATGGCGTTCATATCTGCAAGGAGGCCTGGTGGTGCTTCTAGAAGGCGGTCAATGTACAAAGAAGTCTAGAACAGAAAGGAAGCCGAAGGAAAGAAGAAACTGTGACTCATAGGGACAGTTGTAGTGATTACTGGCAAGAAGGTAGATCAACATTAATGGAGATATTCTGAGCATTCAAGGCAACCCCAACAGAGTTCGAAGGTGGACATGAAGATAGGAGAGTTAATGCTGCAGTTGCAAAAAAAGATCTAAAAAGGCTTCTCCTGGGGATACAAATCCTTCATCGGCATGAACAGCAGGGCTCCACATTGAATGCAACTTTGACCCTCCTCAGAAAGATCTAAGAGCCGACCCTCTTGTAGTCAGGAGATATTTTTGAAAACCCTAACACAGGGACATCACATTCTTTTGGTACATTTTGTATATAATGGCATTCTTGCCTCTTTGTAAGGGTTAGAAAAAAAATTCAAGGCTAGAAATTTTAGAGAATTTCTAAGGCTAGACAGTTAGAGTTAGAACAAGCAGTTAGAAGAAAATCTAGGAATTAGTAAGTTAACAGAAGGAGATAGAGTTGCCTCCTGATTCTTTGTAATAGAAGTTTCTTCTGTCTTCTTGGTTAGGATTTAGATTCAGAATCAGAATAAACTAATGTACCTTTCAGTTTCCTTAGTGTAAATGGAAACAATTTGAAATCACAGATTATCTGTACACTGGTGATTATGCCAACATTGTAAATGTTGTTTATCTGTTTCACCAACAATAGAAGCAAACAGATTAAAATCTATTTCATGTTGTGTTTCAGAATGGCGTTTGTCTTGAGTTAATCATTTGATTTGTGAAGTCTTCAAGGAATGAAATGTTATTTTATGTTTTGTTTAAATAGTAACTTAAAATCTGTTATTGAAATTTGCACTGTGAATGAAGGAGACTGTGTGTCAATCACAAGTTTATTTCGTTCTACAGTTTTATGTTAGGGAATCCTTGAAGGGTAATAAGTCTGGTTAATTTGGTGAAGTATCATTCTTCTTTGTCCCAAAGCTCTGATCTATCTTTTTATGTTTCTTTAAAACCCCAGTTAGATCAGGTTTTATTTCATGCTTGATCTTAGAACTATCCAGAAGCTCAACACCAGTAGGCCCCTTGAACATTACTGTTACATTGACCAATTGAGCAACATCAGCACAGTTGAGAACCAACTACATAGACCTTGGGAGCTAAGATATCCATGTGATCATCTTTCTCTTTCAGAAGAAACAGAGTAGCAATATTTTGTTTGCATGTTGCTGTGCCAAAAGCACCGTCAACACAACTAATGTGCGCTAAAAGGTTTACAAGATGCGCCAAACTGGGAGAATAACACCATTTCTTGGAAGTTTTTTTGATTCTTTAGATTTTCCAATTAGAGACTTGGTTGTTTCAATGAATGCTTTTTCTGAATCAAGGTTCACTTTTAGCATGTGATGTTTTTGTTTGAAATGGATTCAAAAACACATTGGTAAAGACACATCAAACATGCACAACTTAGGCTATGTAGGACTATATTTGTTGAGTTCCCACTTGGATTTTACTCCAGCTGCGCTTACTTATAGCAGATGATTAGATGCTTGACCCCACTGGCTCCCCTCCATGACACTCACTTCTATGAGGCAACCAAACATCAATACCCATGTATCTCCCATGGCATATTTCTCATCTCTACTAAAAGCCGCAAGAATGTGGGACAGCTTTAGAACGACCGTTCTTGCACCAAAAAATAGATTAAGGATTTTCACCTTGCTACAACAAAGAGTTTTAATAGGCATTCCACTCGTGGGAATCATCAATGCGGCAAGAGACCATTTCTGCCCCTCTTGTCGGAACAATCCTTGTGATATTTGAAATTTCCCCAAGTACCCACATTTATATCCCGGTTGGAAGTCGCTTGGCTTTAGCGTGTTACCGGTTGGGTCATTCCCTTGGGTGATTACTTTTTCCCACAAGGAAGACCCTCTATGGATAAACAAAAGTGAGCAAGTACATCCGTAGTTCGATCAATCTTTGTTTTTGTGTGAACAAAGAGATAACACACACGATATACTCAACTCACACTTGCAAACAAAAAGTGAATGGGTCTGACTTTTTGGTCACCCAGTTAAGGGGAGAGCATATGCCTACCATTCATCAAGCATGAAAGACATGGTGTTTATTAACCTTTTAATTAAGCTATGTTCCTAACTTAACCAAAAGGAAACAATTAAATCACTTCCAACCCCTGCAATATGTCAGTAGTTTATGTTTGATTCTTTGACAATGAATATGGGAAACCTGCAAAACAAAAACACAGAGAATTAGCTCTCGGATATAGTGAAAAATAATGAAACTACAAAATGTTCCAAAACAAAGACAATATGCGCTAGAAGACATGCAATATGCACCAAAATACATGCAAGATGCGCCAAAACAGAGAAAATATGCGCCAAAACAGAGACAATATGCACCAAAAGACATGCAAGACGCGCCAAAACAGAGACAATATGCACCAAAAAACATATAAGATGTGCCAAAAGACATGCAAGATGCTCTAAAACTAAAAAATAAAGATGGTTTGAACCCTGGTGAACTTTTTTGAAAATTTGCAATATGCGCCATTTCACATGCAATATGTACTGAAACTGGTGCAATATGCGTTGAATGAGCTGCAAAGTGCGCTAGAGAAAGTGTCGTTTGTGCTAAAATTCTAACGCCCGAACCTGCAAACATAAATTTTCTAGAATGTTAAAAAAAACGGGGCAGGCCCCATGGTGGGCGCCATTTTGTGTGTGTGAAATGTGGAAAAGTTAGTAAATCAACACAAACCTTAATGAAACGAATTATATCAAAGAATTGCAACAAGTAAACTACTCTATTTTGTAGCAAAACAAATCTTTTAATAATGTCTCATTGTCCTCTATTCCTAAGGATTTATTAAACCATTTGGCCCTCACATTTCTATGTGCACTATGGTTGTTAAAATGACAACTTAGGAAATGAGATAATATTCAACATGCAAGCCAACTAAGTTCCTACATGAAACTATATGATGGAAAGGATAATGGATACTATGATGAATGAATGGTGGTGTTAGATGATTCGAGGTAGATACTATGGTATTGCATTAGAATGATACTCCATATGCTCAAATGTTAACTATGAAAATGTTAATCTAAAATGCAACTATGATGCAAAGGATGACATAAAATGCAACTATGAAGCAAAGTATTGTCTAAGATTTAACTATGATGCAAAACATGATATAAAATGTAACTATAAGACTCCATAATGATCCCAAGCTCAAACGACATTCTTGCATGATAACTCTATTCAAAAGTGGATGCAAAATACAATGACAAAGGGTTGTATTTATAGCATTTTCCAAGCATCTTGTGAGGTGGCAATGATCGATGGTACAAATTCAAACAAGAGGGATGAATGGTGGAGATGAAGAGAATCAAGAAGTTGTCCCCTTGACCAAAGACAACATGCCAAATGGATGGAGAAATCTTTTGACCAATAGGAAACATGCCAAATGGATGGAAGAATCAAGTGTGGGAAGAAAAGATCATGTGTTTGAAAGTTGGTTGAAGAAGTGTGTGAGGAATAAGCCATGTGTTTGAAAATAATTCTAATTTAAAAATTAGAATTATTTAATTTCATGTGACCTTGGTGAGGTGGCACAAAAATTTGTAGATATGTGCTTGAATTCATAATCGAGATTAGTGAAGATTAATTAAATAAAACAAGCTTATGGAAATTTGTTTGTTTAATTAATTTAGAAGAATATGATTTTAGATTTGGAGAATTTAAAAAATATGAACAATATAAATAAATTGAGAATTTATTTATACGCAGTCAAAATATTAATTAAATAGCTAGTATTTAATTAATTAAATGCCATGATTGATTTTAGGTGTATACACTTTGTACGGAAACTTTTCCGCTAGGAGGTACACCAAATATGAAGTCATATAAAACTTGGAAGTTTTCTTCATAGCTATAAGCTAGTTATGCATGTTATCATTAATGATCTTAGCCCAATGGAACTTTGTTTTACCTCAGACGATCTCCTCAATGAAATAGAACATCCACTCTTCAAAGAAGGCAGGAATAGGGAGGCCCATTACCCTACTCAGTAGGGTGACCAAGTCATGGTATTCTTCATGGAAGTCACTTCTGAATAGTTCTTGGGGCACTTTGACAACACTGCCCCTCTTTTCTTTCAACCAATGTTGGTTGATCAACCTCTTGCATCCTAAAGGGTTTGCCTTCCACATATTGTCAGCATATTCCTTCTCCATTTCCTCCATGACATTGAATGTTGGGATGTGAAAATTCTTACCAATAGATTTGGCAAATAGGTTTGCTAATACTCTTCCTTCACGGTCAATGATCTTCCTATTGTTCTGGTAGCATTCCCTATAGACCATAACTAGCTCTGGGGCAACAAGTGTAGAGGGAATCCAGCTGCCTTAGCAAGGCCACTTGCTTTGATTTTTCGTGCATTTTCAGTTGTGGGGTGAATCATTACCCTCTGCCATAATTCATCTATGTCCACATGCTCAAGATTTCTATTTGACACAAAATCCCAAGTGGAAGTGATCTTGGAGGTGCATTCCACCCCCATGGAATTGGTACTTCATCTGGTGTTTCTCCTCTTTCCCCCTAGGTGTCTTTGCGAACTTCTTTCCCTTCTCTTTCTCGACAGACTTCCTCGATGGACCCACAACAGGTTCCATAAATTCTGCATACAAAGTTGTAGTAAGTGCAATGTTCATATAAAATCGGGGCAAGCGTTAGTTAAATCCTGAAAAATGAGGGTTAGATCTGATAATATATCATCCAAAGATCGTAAAATTTATCAATCATCCATCATTTGAGGCTTTTTTGGACTATTTATGGGAATGCGAGCTCAGGTTTGCGAGTTTCACTGGGATGGAAGCTATCAGGAAGAGCTGGTAGTAGGACGATGTTGGGGTTACGAAAACCCACAGACAACCGCATGTAGCAAAAGTTCTGCAATATGATCCTGGTGGTCAAAGTCTTCGGGAGGCAATCTAGCATGTGTGGAAATCAACTGTCAAGCCCCTGGAGTGATCCGATTGGTCACTATGTCCCTGTGGGCTTGGGGTATGGTATGAGGCTCTGAGGACATCCGAAACCTTGTCATTACGTAACGACAATCATGACACGATGCCTTGCAAGGAGAAATACGCAGTGCGGGACATGCTGGATCCTCAAACGTTAGGCTTGTCATTACAAAGTTTGATCAAATTGGGAGGCACGGGGAAGAACCAATGAGCATCCGTCGAGTGATTGTCGTTAGGAACAATATTGGAGGGATGACGGTCTGCAAGCAACAATCCACATAGGCGGAGCTGCAACAAGCCCATGGACTAGTTGTGTATGATGAAGTCCTGAGATTATGATGAGGGAAAGGCCCTCTACTGGCCCTGCCATGTGGAAAGCAACAGGTGTTAGGAAGTTAGATAACAACGTTAAGGAAGCGGCCACCCGCACGAACTGACCTACATAGCATTTAACTTAGACACTTTGTGTTAGGCGAACTCAAACGGTGACGAAAGACGCGGGCCTTGCACTACGAGTGAAAGGAGTGGCATCATCGCTAGCAAACAACAGTCAGATAACGACGGGCCGTAGATGATGGCCTGCAAAGTGTCTGTGACCCGCAAAGAACGGTCTGCAAGGAAAGGTCCACAGACCCGTTGGACCTAGTTGTTTTGGCACTTGACGAAGGTAATTTTAGTGGGGCCCACAATGCGGGAGGCAGGCAGGGTTTCGCCGCTACCTAACGACAGCATGAGGGTGGCCCCCCGCAAGTGGCGGCCCGCACGAACGGACCCGTAGGACTTCAAAGACTTAAGATTTTTGTTTAACGTTTCGACGCTTTGTGCTTTAACCAAGGCGATGATGAGGACATTGCGGGCCGCAAGGAAGGTTGCGCCGTGTGAAGAACAACGTTGAAAGAACAGGGTTCCACAAGACTACTAGGGAGTGATTTTAAATGAGTTTTAAGAGTTGGAAGTGCATTTTGTCCACGAAACCAACAATCGCACATGACACTAGGTGTTTTCCTTGAGATTAGATTGTTAATACGTAAACCCTAGTCGCGAAAAGGAACTCTCTTTAAAATTCGAAGGGAAGACATACTTGGAAAAGTCACAAAAATTCGATGAAGATCGTGTTTTGATCCCTTAGGAGCTTATGTGGGCACGGGGGTTTTGATCGATGTTTCCTCTCTTTGGAAATCGAATTGACAAGTGTGAAAATGATAGGTTGAGACGCCTATTTATAGGCAAAGGGCCATTAATGACCCGCATTAAATGCAGGGTATGATAGGAGGCGTGGTGGTTGGAGTGCAGGAAATTGATGAACCAACAGATGGCAGTGCAGAACCCGCAATGTAGGATGACTCCTAGGCATCACCGTTGATTAGCGGCCAAAGGGTGATGGCAAGGTAGGCTGTGGGACTTTCCATGCGAGTGGATGTCCCAAGCAAGCCGTTGATTGAATGGAAAAACGATAGCAACATTGTGCAGAGGGAAATTCACAAATGTGGACTTGCAGGGCATGGGGGACGCTAGGGCGAAAGGTCAAGGGAAACTTGCAAGGGAACCTCCGCAAAAGCCAAAGACTTAGAGAATTTTGGGGGAGTGCATTTGGTCAACTAGGGAATGAAGAATTTAGTGCTCTTGACCACCTTAAACTTGAAATTAGGGGCACGCAAAATGACGCAAAGGAAAAAAATGACCCGACGAAAGGAAAGGAAAGAGGGATCCTCGTTCCGAACTGGGCGTGTGTGCTATAGGCACAACAAAGGTCAAATATGACACATACCATACTCAATTTGAATACGATCAGGGAATGAATATGAAGGGGCACAATGTGGCATCTTTGAATTAACCCACCATCAAGGAATAACTCAGACCTATGTAGCCAGGTGGAGAAATTACCCTATACTTGTAACTGTACAATGCACATTAAGGGTACCTACTCAATGTATATATAGCCAGAGCACATCATAATCTATTTACAAACATTATAGGTGGCAAAGACATTCTATTAATGCATTGAAAGTAAATAAAATATTTGACAAGAGATCCAAGCAAATCAAATATTTATCATAAGAATTTGATTTTATTGAAGATAACTCACAGTTAGTAGATTGATTTGCATTTAGTATATTGCATTAAATATTAATTTGTTTTGTCTATCATTCTATACAACGGGTGTAATAAATCTGCATTACCTTTCGAAACAACAAACCTAAAAATATTGTTTGACGGGGAGTTGTTTCTAGCATCAAACATGTTTACGACTGAAACCTCATCCATAATATAGCCTATCGACTAATGAAGGTTAGGTGTTGCTAGTTCTAACAACATATGCACCATATGAGACCCACCAATAATGGAAAGATTAGTTGATGTGGAACACAAGTAACAAGTCAATCTATGAAACTAAAAAGTTGACTCCTTATATGTCCTAAGCAAAGACTAAACTAAAATGTAGGAAAATGGAAGAGATAACAAAAAATAAAATAAGTGTAAAAGAGGTTCACACTAAACAAACATATTCTAAGAAACAAAGTAGAGCTTAACAACACACAATGCAATAATCAATAGAAATACACACATACAATAGTTAATAATGAACAAAGACAAGCTTAGAATCATCGGGACAAGAACTATCCTTCTTATTAAGTTCACTAATCATTTAATAATTAAACATGAATATAAAATCTCTAGAAACATATATAGAGGCTCCCTTGTATAGGAAGTCAAGATTGAGATCAAGCATTAAGCTCAAAATCTAAGTTGCCAATGACTTAACCTAAGAATCAATATCAAGAAGCACCATTTAGCTTAAGAATGGGTATGCATGCTAGTATTTACAGAGAATTCCTCACCCACAACAATACATTTTCCCTCCAAAAGCAAGAATGGAAATCTATAGACCAATAGAAAAGGATGTGATCTTGTTTGCAAGTTTATCACCATTACTTCTTTTGTTAGTGATTGGAGAATAGTGTATAGGCCTTTTGGTACAACTCCATTAAAATTCTCCACACGTGACAGTGTTGTGTAGCCTTGAGTGGTTGGTATTTCCATCACAATGCATCATGAACGATAGGAACCTATTGGGCCTATCATTATAGATGATTTTGATTTTGATGAAGGAATGAATCTCGTGAAATGGTTGATTAGTTGTGGAATGGTGCTTGCATGTTGGGAGGAAGTCACATATTCAAAACTATACAATTCTAGGTCACTGCGTTGGATCTTTATATGATAATGGTTGCACGTTCTATGGGCTATTAGATGAGGTTGTAGTGACAAATTGAACAACACACACGTGTTTGGAGAACAACAAAGGCCTTTCCTTTTGAAAGCTTTGGGAGCATGCCACATAACATTTGACAATTAATGTTGTTATGCAATGCACTTTGCAAAAGGTGGGGCCCGCCATACAAAATAATAGTGCCTTATCAAAATAAGCCCAACTATTGATGTGGACCAATGTTAGAACCTTATATACAATCTTTCCTTGGCATCATTGCAAAATATTGCAAACCATTAGATTGAGCCAATTGGGCAAGATCAATGGCGTGAATGCTTTGAAACTTTAACTCCTTACTAGGTCACTTAAAAAATATGGAAATCACAAAAATGATTTTCTATGGCAATCCACCACTTTTGCAAGGCATTGCTATTCATCACAAGCAAGGAAGAACAAATCCCATTGCATGTAGTGAATAATTCACTACAATGACCTAGTGCCTAAATTTAGAACAACTCTAGAGGTCTTTATCAACTATTTGAAGTTACTAAGAATATCTAGAGAAAAGGTGCAATCCTATGGTCAACTATTTCAAGTTATTGGGAATACCAAGGACTCAAAATTGGCAATCAATTCTCTTGTCCTAACAATCGGTTGCAAAGAATGACCCAAAATGTGAACCCAACTTCTCTCATAAAGTTGGAATCCAGAAGCCAAGTGGTTATCTCAAGGTAGAAGAGATCATGATGTGATGGAGACATGCATTGACGATGGGTAGCAGATAATGAGATCTAAAGATAGATGAATGGATTAAAATATATTGATTCCATGTCCGAGTTTCCTCCATGAGAAGTGCTAGCAAATTTGTTCTTGCATTTTGTAGGTGTAGACACAAAAAAATGACCTAGGCCTCTGAGCTACATTTTTCTACGTCAAACCACACTTCTTCCTCACATAATTAAATTATTGAATTATGTCCTAATGACATACTTCACACTATTAATTAAATATTATTTAATTATTTACTTAATTCATATCCTATATTCCTGTATTTATTTAAATAAATAAATTATATTTGGTTATTTAAATATGTCACTAATTAATCCCTACTTTTTCAATAATAAATTATATCCTATATTCCTCTAATTTATTTAATTTCTCATTTTCATTTCCTGCAACAAATTAAATAAAAAACCATTAATTATTTAATTTGTTCATTATCTTTTTCTCCTTAAGTTAAATAAAATTATTCATTTAACCCACTTTTCATCCCACAATAAATAATTAAATAATTATTTACTGCCTTTTGTCTTATTCCTCATTTTTGAATTAAATCATTATTTAATTCAAAAAGTCAACTTTCTTCCCCCTAAATCAAGTAATTTATATTATTATTTGATTTTCTAGCCACCTCTTTTTCTGTGCCAAATCTTTTCATTATCTCATTTATTCTCCACATTTGATTTAATTGTCTCCAATGAAATCTCAGCCCTTCATTTCAAATCTTGCCTTAATTTTGTCCTAATGTTGCTCTAACTCTAATGTTGCTCATCACATTGAATTCTAGCTTTTGATCTTAGGGTTTTGTCAACTTCTAATCCTGACCATCCATTTTCAATTGACATTCTTTAAAAGGTCTCTCTCAAGTCATTTTCAAACACAAAGTCATTTTGGCAACTTGGGCACTTAGTACATGCTTGAGAATTTCTAAGTACTTGAGGGCAATAATTAAATATTTTGCTTGTCTTAGTCATAGGCTATAGTTGTACTTCAATAAGAAGGCAATTATACTATCTACTCCAAGATGGAGAAAAGCAATAGAAGTCAATCAATGATGGCTTGAAGACCAGGTGACATTGTTTCAGGTTTATTTGCCTTTGTTCTCTATTGTTGTTGTTGATTAAGGGTTAGTTTATTATGCTATTTGCAGCTAACCTGAAATTTTCCCGTAGGAAGTTGGGCACTATTAGAGACTATTTTGCAATCGTATCAGTCATCACTGCTGGCCAGACCTGCTATTGCAGAATGTATGTATGTTTTGACTAAGATGGGGAATTTTGGGTTCCTGCCCATATGCCTTGCAATCACAGCACGTTTCATCATTTTTTGGGTACTTAGATCAATTTCCGAGGGTGAAGACTTCTGCTATAGCCTGTAGGTTTGATTTTGTCTGCACTGCAGATTAAGAGAGCTACAATAGAGTTTCTAGGCCGTAAAGTTGGATAGATTATCTTACATTTGGGGAATATATTTTAGAATGGATGATAGCTATTAGTAAATTTTTACTTCCGGTTAGCTAAGTTAACCTTTTTCCCCTTTTTTTCTTCATACATCATTAATGCGATCAATTGCATTTTCCATATTTTCCAAGATTAGAGAGACTAGTTATTTTAAAGAATTTATTAACAATTGTGAGAAAATAGTCTACATTTTTGGGTCACGAATACGGCTGCTCTGTTCCAAGTTCCAACTGAAAGATCCTCTACATCAGATGCCTTACTAGCAAAACCTTTCCACAGAGTAAACTAGTTAATGTCAACGTTATTCAAATGGAATATAAACTCTGAGGTATCTATTAGTATTTGCATAATGAGCTTGTCAACATGTATTCCAAGTGAGGGAGAGAGTAAAGCACCCTGTTCTTCATCGTTCACATTGCTCCCTGCATCTCAAAAGTGTTCCATATGTCCTCTCCTGCTCAAATATTATTAACTTGTTTGCTTCCCATGCTTCTTGTGTGTTAAATATTGTTTGCCTGCACGATGGATAGCCCATTTAGAAGCAATCTTCAGATGAAAATGAGCTAATTAGGGGATTGCTAGCGAGGGCGCAATTTACTTCTTGTGAGTACATTTTGCATGCCCCCATCCCTAGTGGTCAGTGATGATTACCAGGAAACATGGCAAGAGATAACAAGTTAGGAAGTATAATAGCATATGCATTCAAACCTAACAGAAATAATGCTTGCTGATCTATTATATAATTAAGGAGTTTAACTAAAAATATGACTGATACCCCATCTCATCTATGCAATTGCTCATCTACAGAATTTGTTAAAAAAAACTTCCCAGCTTGTAAAATTAGTAAATTCCAACACTAAACTCTAAAAACTGATAAACAAGCTAAACTGACTAACTTGATTTTTTTGTATTTGGACATAGCCATGAGCAAATCAATTATAATATATCATCAAGTTTGATACACAAAGTCACACATGCTAAGTAATAAGCACAAGCATTTATTGTAGCTTACCTCGATCTATGATCTGTTCACCTTTAAGGGCCTTGGTAACATGAAGGCAATATCGGTTTTAGTAAAAAAGGATGAAATTTAAGTCATATGCATTACCATTGCTATCAGATTCAACCATTTTTATAAATTATAGACATGATATTTCCACAGTTAATGTAAATTTAAATGCTTCTGGTAAGAATCTGTGAGAGAATTAAACCATATCTATAAAGTAAATTTGTAATTCAAACATGTCTTGATTGGGAAGGGTTGCTCTTAGGCAGTAAATTCAATGACAAAAATTATACTTTTCTAAAAGTATAACTTCAGAATTTTACTGGTGTAGCCATTAGAATATTCCACTAGGTTTGTATCATTTTAGAAAGTCGGTTCAGATTCTATTAATGTATGTAAATGAATATGGGACGACAAACGATATGATTCTTCCTAACTTGCGAGCCTTGTATTGTTCTAAAGACAAGGAAACATCTGAACGTAGATAAGCATAATGCAAGTAAAACAAGATTCTCCGATAAATAAAGAATTCTCAAACAACCAATAATCTAATGGTAGCTCTGCTTCAAGAAGTCAAATGTAGACACAGTATAAGAAAAGATATACTGGTTAAAACAATGTAAGGGTAGAACCCCATCAACTCACATTGGAAATCTCCATTAAGTATTTTATGATCGGCAATCATGCTGCTCCATCTCTATGAGGATGTCATGCACTATCAGTATGTCTATCACATGCAAGTGCAGCATACAGACTTAAGATAAGTAATAAAAGCCAGACCTGCAATCAGCACAAAGCATCAAAAGAATAATATATAATAAATGAATTAAAGATACATGCCCAGGCACAGAAGTGTGCAATTTTGCAAGATTTCTTGACAAACAAATTCGCTTCCCATTCTTCAAATGATGGAAATGACTGGCATCTCTCAATTTCTTGTTCAAAAATCTTGAAAAAATGGCCTAAATGGCAGAGAGGCAATCACAATTCACTCAGATTTTTGATGATCCAATTAATAATCTCCGGGGTTGTATTTATAAAGTTATAAGCCCGAAAGCAATAGCCAGCTTCTCACTGTGGTCATGAAGACTTTGTTCCTTCTGCTCATTCTCCATGTCATTCAGCATCAGCCTTGTTTCAGGCACATACCCTGCAGATCTCATCTGCCTAGACATTATCTCCAATTGCCAATAACCTTGTCTGTTTGTGGCTGTGATTTATCTCCGACAAGGAAAGCATGCAACTTGTTATCAACCTCAATCCAACTGCACCCAGGTTTCTTTGTTACGCCTCTGTCTTTCATTCTTTTCCGCAGCATTTCTATGTTACTCCACTGGCCGGCTGTAGCACAGATATTTGACAGCAGCACATAAGGTGAATCAGATTCGGGATTCAGCTCAAACAGGTGGTCTGCCACATGTTCTCCTAGCTTTTTATTGTTATGGCTAGTACAGGCACCAAGTAAACACCGCCACACACTTGCTCCGGGTTTTGTTGGCATCTTGCAAATAAAGTTGTATGCCTCACTCAGGAGCCCTGCACGTCCATAAAGGTCAACAATACAGGTATAGTGCTCCATTGATGGGTTGATGTGATAATCTTGACTCATGGAATGGAAGTATCGCCAGCCCATGTCCACCTGGCCAATATGGCAACATGCAGACAAAACACTAACGAAGGTGACATGATCTGGTATAATGCCAACGCATAGCATTTGTTCAAACAGGTTGAGAGCTTCCTTGCCACTGCCATTCATGGCATATCCAGTAATCATTGTATTCCATGAGATCACATCACGTTGAGGCATTTTATCAAACAAATTTTTTGCATTCTCTATGCTCCCGCATTTTGCATACATGTCTAAAAGAGCATTCCCCACAGTGACAATGGACTCAACACCGCTCCTAACTATTTCCTGATGGATTTGCATCCCCTGTTCAAGAGCTCCCAGGTCTGCACATGCTGACAGAACACTCACAAATGTTATGTAACTTGGCTTCATACCTCTAAGTTCCATTTCTCGGTAAAACTTCAGGGCTTCCTCACCATACCCATTTTGAGCAGAACTCGCAATAATTGCCGTCCAGGATACCTCGTTTCGCTCAGGCATCTGCCAAAAAAAGTCTACAGCCTTGTCAATAAAGCCATTCTGTGCATATCCAGCAATCATTGTATTCAATGAAACCACATTTTGCTTGCCCATTTGCTTGAAGAGTTTCAAGGCCTCATCGACCTGCTGATTCGGGAAACTATAAATTAGAGCAGTGTAAGTCTAGAATCTGCACTTTGTAAAAAGACAAAATAGAAGATAAAAAAACATAATGACCATAAGAATAGAGAATAAGCATATAAATGAAGGACAAAGATACAGGAAAAAAGACAGTTTAAAAGATTATTAGAAACCAAGGATGTTACTCCTATGAAATTTCATTGTCTGGGCAGATAAAGTAGTCAGATTTAAATGTTAGAGCTGATAGAAATGGTGTGAATTGACATTTAAGGGGTGTCATGGATGAATTCTGTCAAAACTTGGAGACATACAAGATGAAAGCTTCAAAAGGTATGCGGAGATGCCAAAAGAGATTGTGCTATCAGAAGAAGATGAGTAAGCAAATCATGTTGAGGGTTAAAGAGATCAAGTCTACAGATTGGGTGGTGTAGAGAATATGAATGTTTTATCAGTCATCTTCAACTTTCATTGCTAATGGCAGAAAGAATTCTAAAGAAAGTTTAAAGAATGTGAGTTTCGAGTTCACAACCAAGTTATTATCTTTGGGCCCAAACAGATTCGGTCTTCGATAGCCATGCATTATTCTCATCTTAAGAAATGGTTTCAAAATTATTGTATTACGGGTCACATCAGAAGCTTATTTCTATCGTTATGGATAGTAGGAGCCTTAGAACACTGGTTGAAAAAGGACTCACAATGCCTTTTCCTCAACTTGAAATATATGGACGAATTTCGTCTCTTGAAATCATTTTTAGGTGTGTGCTCATCCTTTTTATGATTTACTTTAATGTAATTGATTTTAATGTTTGTTTGGGTAAATTTTTGCCTTGCCTTCTCATTTTGTGCATAACCTGCAATTAGGAAATCCCACCAAATGCTATTTCTCTCGGGCATTTTTTCGAAACAACTTGAAAGTTATGAATGAATTTTATCTATTAAATCTTTGCCGATCATGTGTTAATTTCTTTGTGATTTATTTTATTGTGTTTAATCTTTATTGGCTGTTTGGATAAATTCTTACCTCGCCTGCCCAGTCTATTTTTGCATTCACTGAAATCCATGAAATCATATTTTTCTCAGGCATTTCCAAAACAATTTGAAACTTATGAGCTTTGTCTTGAAATTGATTTTAGGTGTATTTATTTTCTTTGTGATTTACTTCATTGTGTTTAATCTTGTAGATTGTTTGGGTGAATTCTTACCTTACCTGCCCATTTACTGCATAACATGCAATCATGGAAATCTGCAAACCCAAATTTTTCTAAGGCATTGTTCAAACAACCTGAAAGTTGTGGATGAATTTTATTCCTTAGAAATCTTCTTTTTGGGGGATTGTTTGTGTAAATTATCACCTTCCCTGCAATCATGGAGTTCCACTCAACGATATTCTTCTCAGTTATTTTCTGAAACAACTTAAAAGTTATAGATGAATTATTTAAATCATTTTTACGTGTGTTTATTTTCTTTGTGACGATCTTGTTGCTTGCTTGGATAAACCCTTGACTTACCTTCCCATTCTGTGCATAACCTGCGATCATGGAATTCCACGAAACCACATTTTTCTCGGGCATTTTCCGGAACAACTTCAGGGCTTTATCCATGAAACCATTGTGTGAATATCCGGCAATCATTGCATTCCATGAGACAACATTTCGTTCAGGCATTCCGTCAAACACATTGCATGCATCTTCTACTCTCCCGCATTTAGCATACATAGTTACAAGGGCACTCCCCACAAACACATCTGACTGAAACCCATATCTAAGTACGTCTCCATGTACCTCTTTTAGCTTGTCCAAGCTCACACAGGCAGGAAGAACGCTGGCAAAAGTGAAGTGATCAGGTTTAATGCCTTGTTTTCGCATTCGGTTAAACAATGCAAGGGCTTCCTGAGCACGCCCAATCCTTGCATTGGCTGAAATCATAACAGTCCATGGGACCACATCTGGTTCACCCAATTCGATCAGAGCCTTATACCCCTCCACCAGACACCCACACTTGGCATACATGGTTACAAGCCTGTTACCCAAATTCATGAATCCAGTTTGTATCATGTGGGCATGAACCAATTTGCCTCCTGCCAAGGCTTTCTCATTAGTACAGGTCAGCAAAAGAAGTCCATACACGGAAGAGCTTACTAGCTGGTCTGAGTGTGCAAATGCTCAAGGCCTCGTTTAGTTGACCTTGTGTGAGAAGAGTTTTCATGAATCTAAGTGTCTGAACTAGTTCCATTGCTGTCGCAGCTGCTTTATACCATCTCTAGCCATTTGCTTAAACATTAATACAGCATCTCCGTTTGGTATAGCATGGTCCAACGCTGGCTTCTTACGACGTGATTTTTTAAAGCTCTGGTGATTCCATGTATTTTTTTAAATTAGTATGATAAATAATTTGGAATGTTTTCTTAATAAATATGGAACAGCAGTGGTTTCTAAGTTATACCACCTATTTAATCACAAAATTTCTACTTAGTTGTATATATATATATATAGGAGTGTAGTTGACAAGGACATAGATGAAAATATAGAGGATTTGGTTTGAAACATGTGGTGAGTTGTGGTGTGGATGGATCATCATTATCCATGCTTTATTTTTTTTCTATTAATGATTTTATGTGATTCTATTAAGAGGTTTGACTTATATAATGAGTGAAAGATAATAGAAATATATTAGAGATAAACATATAATATTATGAGGTTCTATTAAGGAGTCTTAATCTAAAGAACAAGTAAAAGAGAACATAACTATATAAAAGACAAACAAAAGGCCCACATGAACAATCTACATAATGGTGTAACAAGTCCAGAAAACCAAAAATCTAATTCAAGAATAAACTATGAGCATAAAAACATGTGATTGTTCCATCCTTCCCCCACCACTACCACAAACTTATGGTTTGATTTCACATGTTTGATTGGGATGAGGATGTTAACAACAAGGTGGCATTGATTGTTAGAGGATACTAAACTTCCTTCACTGGGTAAAAGCATGACAAGCTCTCATTTTTAGTATGTATGTATGTACACATGTTGGTTCTCAAAGTAGGTTGTTGTTTCTCTCAACCTATTATACCCCTATACAAGTTGTTCATGCAGTTTTTTTACTTCTGTTTTAGGTAGTTATGATCTCTTTTTCTTGTTGCTTAGGTTTAGACCCCTTAATAGAACCCTAATATATGCATATGTATGTGTATAAATATATACATAGACATTTATACATTATGTGTATATGTATGTATGTATGTGTGTGTATGTATGTATATGTGTGTACATATGTACACATGCACATATGCATATGTATATATATGACTAACGGTTTTAAAAAATCATCTAAAGAAATCACATGGAACTATATTGTTATATATATGAAATTTTAAATATTCTATTGATAGTAAAGGGTTTTATGTGAAGTTAGGAGAGTAGAGGGGTTTTAGAAGTAAATCTATAAAAATGATATTTTTACTACATATATATAATTAAGAAAAATAACCATATACAACACAAGTTATTGGTAGTTTTATTTAATATTTCACATGATTTTATTTGTGTCAATCTATATATTTATTATAATTAGACTCAATGTTCTAATTTATCTTTCAATTAGTGATTGTAAGTGCTCAAATTTGAGTGAGCCTACACAACAAGTCCAATGATGATATGACAATTCAGTTGATGACCTTATGTGGCATGAAATATAACAATTGGTCTTCAACTAATATCTCTTATACAAAAGTGCCATAGCAACCTTTTAGGACTCACCATATGTCATTTTGAGTTATCGTATGTCATTTGCCAAGTATCTATGTCCTCATTTTGTGTGAAACATGATTTTTTCCCTTTTACTGACAAATTTGTTGCTTCATTTTCAATGAGGAATTAAGTGTTTCACAAGGTAATGAATATTTCACTATCAAAGCAACACTTTTTTAAAGTGGCAAACATGTCACTTCTATTCATACAAATGATCTCTCTCATATTCACAAGTTCATCACGAGTTCCAACATTTTTTCACTACAATTATGTTTAGAAAAGCCTATGTTTAACTTCCAATCACTCCCCAATAGCCGTAAGATCTATTAATAACCTTCTTAAAGTTAAGAAAATGGTCTAGATTTTGTTGCTAGAATCTATCGCCATGAAGATTGAGACCAATAAGAAATTATGTTGGAGCTATTAAGAACCCCTTGTACACCTCATTACTATCTTTGCAATTCATATTAATGTTTGGATTTAGGAATACCAACTTGTCTACCCATCTCTTTTACCTTGGAGAGTACCACAATTGAAGGATAAATAGAAGGAAGGTACTACTAAATTGTTAAAGATAAAATTTCCACTACTCAAGTCATCTCTACATCTTAGATAAATCCAATACTCATGTAGTTTCATGATTTATTAGATTAGATCTATAGTATTAATTTAGTTTGTTTGTGAATTATCTATGAAGGAGATGATTGTAGGTGGTATAACATATATTTGTTTTGTTAGGAAGTATTTAGATTTAGCTTAGGATGTCTATTTAAAAAGCTTCAATTATTCAAATTTGTGTCTCAAAGCTTCTAATAGAATTGGTATAAGACTTGTTCGTTATGTGTGTTTACAAGATCTCTACAATGTCATTTAAATATTTTAATTACTTCAAAGAATTAAATCAAGAATTGAAATCACACAAACTTTAGCTTCACAAGAAGGATTCCCTAAAGGATTTTTTAGGATTCTTTGATTTTTCCATAAGGATCTAGAAGGAACACTAGGAATCCCTTTAACGAATTAGAGTCAAACCATGACACAAATGGATTATACCAAAAGACCCAAATTAAGAAGAAAAGAGGCAATCTATCATTTTCTTGAAATATGTAATTTGCAAAATTTAACTTGACAAAGGAAAAGTTAGCTTCCCTTATCAAATGATCTTGCTAGATTAACTAGCCCTTATGGTTGAAGGAACCTAATCTACTACTACTAATAATAGATTATGATAATTAATATAATTTTTTAAACTACGAAATATTAAAGTTATCTAAGCAAGATAAAACAATATAAAAGAAACAAAATGATGTTTAACAAAAATAAATTGATAGAAATGATAAAATGAAAGTAAGACTAGAGCCTGACAATAGAGAAGAACCTGGTATTGAAGTAAATAGGTCTCAAGTAGAGACTAGATGCTAGTACTAAGAATAGATGTTAACATGATGTATTGTAGTCCATGTGGTGAATACATATAGAAACTCAAATCTACCTTGAAAAATGTTTCCTGTTTTATACAAAAATATTAATAATAACTCCCAAGAAGATCACCAATGATGGAGGAAATAAATAAATAAAATTTAATCAATCTATAATTAATGAAAATGATAGAAAATAATAAGAGAAGAGAAAGATAAAATATTGACAACTCTTCAATAGTTGAATATCTTCTCTCCAAAGGAAGCCTATAACTTCAAGATCTATATATATATTTTTGTGTTGTTGGAGCTTGCCTTAGGTCAAGCCCCTAGGTAGATTTTCCAACCTACATAGATAACCAATATTTTGAAAATGATAGATAAAATATGAGTGTGCTCTTATTCCAAATGTGCCTAGAATTGAGAGATCAATAACAATGCAAATATAATCTAATAGAATACAAACTAGAATATTGTAGAATGGGAAAATAAAATCCCAGGTGCCAAAACCAATAGAAATGAGGATTCTATTATAGGAGCTTAAAATTAGCTCTATCCCAAGACCACCTACAAAAATAATGAAAACCTTCCACAAAAGAGTATACAATAATTGAGCTTTCTTGATATTAAGATCTATCAAATATGATGATGAGGTATATTACAAAAGTGTACAATAACCTTGCTTATATAGACAAGGTGTGATGAAGTACCATCATTAAATGTTTGTGTCATAATTAAATGACACGAGTCATCATTAAATGACCTAGGACTCTAATATTTAATAAAAGCTAAAAAGCTAAAATATTATCTAAACAACTTAAGTATGCCTAGGACCTAAGTGGACTTAACATGTAAATAGAACCCCACTAATTAACTAGATAGGAAAAGTACCTATTTACACCAACACTCCCCTTAAGTGCAACTTAGGGAGAAACAATTATTATGCAAATAATGGGTCCCATATACGAGGCCATTTTTAGGTACCCATGTACAAATGCAAATGCAATCTCTTACTAACAAAGAAAAGGAGAAAAACCACATGGGAAAAATCCCCTCTCCAAAAAGAGAAAAGATAAAATCAAGGGATGAAAGATGGTGGAATTCATGATACCCCCAAGTACAACATTCATCACATATATACATTACAAATTCCCCCATAAGAGGGAAAGAAAGAGACCACATATCCCCCCATAATGAAGTAGCTCCACAACCACTGAAGAAAGTTTGAAGACAAAAGACAATCCAATATCGACAAACAACACATCTCCCCTTGGGAAGAAAGAAATCCAATGGTTAATATTGAAGAAACCTTATCCCCATGATGAAGCAAGAGGGAAGAAGCCTCATGAATGATATCTCTAAAGATGCATCAAGTGTCTCCAAAGATGTCTCAACAAAATCAGGTATGACCCCAATCAAGGAAGAAGAAAAAGGATGTGGAAACTCAAGAGTAACCTCCAAAGAAGATGTGAGATCAAAGAGGAGAGTGACTCCCTCAAACATGTCCTCTAAATTTGCAGAAGAGGAATGGAAAACTAAATTTGATATACATGTTATGAAACCATCCCGCATAAACAAATCTGGCAAACAAAATGTGTCTTGCTCATCAGAAGTCTTGGAAACCAAGTCAACTCTCAAATCTAAAGAAGCATGAGATGATAGAACCTCATCAAAGGGACGATGAAAGGCGAGGTTCAAAAAACCACCAAAAACACCATCTGAACAATTACCCACACTTGATCTAGGAGAGTGTCATTAGAACACTCACCATTAGGAGTAAAATAATAAAAAGGTGTAAATATTTGCATGATGGTCAACCTTACCCATTGCAACAAGTTGTCGACTATGCAAAACACAAATGAATATTGAATCTAGAGTGAACTTAATGGATTTACCAGTTTGTGCTATTTGATATATAGAAAGAATATTATGCCGAATATTAAGAATACAAAAAACATCATGAAAACTACCATTGGGCACATTAGTAACTCCTTTACCAAATACATCCAAATAAACACCATTAGCCATCAAGATCTTCATGATTGAAGTATGCTTCAAGGATGAAAAACTATTAGGTGATCTTGCCATATGATATGAGGCCCTAGAGTAAAGAATCCAAATTTTAGACTCATCAACATGTATTAAAACAAGAGTACTAAAAAATATCAAAATATTTTAAAAAAATATATGGTGCACTATATGAGAGAATCCTCTCCAAAAGGGTTTTTTATAAAATGATAAAAAAATTAAACAAAAGTTGATCTGTCAAATGAAAATTATTAAATTCTAGTGAGTTTGAATTTAAAATGTTATTATGAGGAAAATATACATCAAATTTTTTTCCATGCATTAGATATTGAAGTTATCTATTTGGGAAATAAATTAGAGAAAATTAAATTGTTTTATCTTTTTCTTTTGTGAGGTCAACTCAATGTCACTTTCTTCTAAAATTTTCAACAATTCGAAATCTTCTCTTAAATTTATAAAATAAATATCAAAACAATTTTTTTTTGAAAAATCACAAGCATAAACTTCATCAAGAGTTTTACATTTCATTAATTTACATCATTTTTAAATTCAAAACATAAATACCACTTTTATGTGGTCAAAGTTGATTTCTTTTTTCTGTGTTGGTCGATTCCTTTATAAAAGTGTGACACAGGTTTGTACATTTACCTGAGGAAAAACCATTTTTTTTGTCTCATTAAATACCACCCAATTTAGAAAAACCTATTCAGAGTGGTTAGGATTCTAACCTTACTATCACGTCAAAATTAAATAATTATAATTACAATTAAACACTATCATTGTCATCCAAGTGTATAAAAATGTCACTTTGATTATAAGTCATGAGCTTAGCCTAGGAAGTACCACAAATAACTATGTGAAAAATTAAAATTTTCAAATATTCCTTAGCTTCTAAGTTATAGTCTAACAACTTAATAATAGATTATCAACCACAACATCTTCATGAACAAGAAAAACTATAAATCCCATCTCTCAAAGACAAATTTAATGGTTATGTTTTAAGAGTTAACCTAAAAAATATTAACAAACAAAAATAAAATGTAAAAAAGAGTATCTAATGCTTAGAAAATAGCTAGAAATATATTTATCTTGAAAAATAAGGAACAAGTGTGGTGAAATACTTAAAGAATAGTTGTAAATATACTTAAATCGATAGTTAGGGAACAAGTATCACAAACCTCTTTAAGGGAGAAACTACCTTGAGAGTGAAGATTTAGTACAAAATATGATTCCAATATGATCATCTCTTTATTACAACATCAATATACAAGCCTCACAAAGAGTTACTTATGCGGTACAATAAATGTCAGAGAAATATATCCCCTTAATATGAACTCATTGCATTATTATTTCATGTGACACATGTGACATAAATCAATATAATATAATATATCATCTAAACAACCAAACTATGACATTACAATGCTCAAAATAGTAAAAAGATTAGGATGCAAGGGTCCTAAAATGCCCTTTATCTTTGGAAAGCCCTGCCTTTAAAACTTGAACTATGGAAATTGTCATTCAAGATAGTGGAGAGTTTCCCACGTGACATGTTCTTGTTGCAATTATCATCACTATACCAAAACATATTGATAGTGGAGTTAAAAATATGGTGTGATCATAGGACCAAAATAAATTCTTGTACAATGATGATAGATCTATTTAGGGCCTAAAAAAATTTGATATATTTGGAAGTGGTTTCCCCCAAGTTTTACTTACCTAAGTGTTTTTGGGGGCTTTCCTTTTGCTCGTCTATATTTTTTCTTTTGTTTAAAACTTTTTGTATTAGCCAAAATTCTATGCATGTCTTTTGTCACCACTTTGTTGAGGTTTTGAAACCTTTGTTGGGGCCAACAAAGTTTTGAAACCTTTGTTGGGGCCAACAAGGTTTTCACAACCTTGTTGGCATCTGATAGAATTTCTAAGACTTCCTTTATCTTTTCATTTTTTGTTGTCTTTGTTTTTTAGCATTTTATTGAAGTTTTGAAACCTCTGTCCAAAGTCGACAAGGTTCTCACGACCTTGTCAAATTTTGAAAAAGGTTTATGAACTTCTTTGTTCTACTGAAATTGACTAGGTCTTTGTTTGTTGATGGATGGAGGTGGTTTCAAAACCTGTATTGACTAATAATAAGGTTCTCACAACCTTTCTAAAGCTTGAAACCCTTTCTCTAACCTCTTTATTCTTCAAGAAAGGAAAAAATTTAGAAGGAAAGTGTTGTTTTGTTTGGCGCTCAACAAAGTTTCTTTTTGCTTCACTAAATTTTGAAGAATTTTGTCCTTGGTGTTTGTTGGAGTTTTTGGAAGGTTCTAAAACCAATGTTGGATCTCAACAAGGTTCTCACAACCTTGTCAAAGGTTGACATGGTTTTGAAAACTTGTGCAATAGGCATATGAAATGGCTCAAGGATGTATTTTTCATTTTTTTTGAGTGGTTTTGAAACCATTGTCAAATGTTGATAGGGTTTTAGTAACATGCTTTTTCATGGATAAGAAGATGAAAGAGAGGTCAAAGATAAACTAAGTGCATGTTTTTTGATGAGTTGATGTGGTTGTGAAACATTTATTGGTTGTCGAAAAGGTTCTCAAAACCTTGTCAAAGCTTGATGTCCTTTTTATAACCTATCAAATGTTTGGAGGAGGAGCACCATGTGTAAGCATCTCACAATGGTTTAAATGTTGTCATACCTAAAAAGTTTAAACATTGGCCACATAATGTCAAGTCAAGGGTAGTGGGTTGCATTATTCTTATGTGACATCAAGGATTATGAGCTGATGATTATAAGAAAAATTTATCCAATGGCTCGTGCACCATGGAGGCCTTTCCAAAAGAAAACAATACAAGGTGTTGTTCCATTGGATACGATAATTGACATAGAGACACTTTTCATAATTGTGTTGCATTTGAGAAGGGATGAATCTAACTTATTTCCCTTATTGTTTTATTGGCTATTTGGTTTCAAATCATCATATGGGCCCATTTCCTTTTTTTCAATGAGTGTTTTTGCACATCACAACACATAAAAAATACTAAGTACTTGGTATCTCTTGAAAGAAAATTAACCTCAAAGACTTTAGAAAGATTACCCCAAGGCTTTAATAGTCAAGTCTTGACCTTGAAAAAATAACTCAATGGTTTAATGTTTTGTTGTTTAACATGAGGCTTTACAATTACCTTTTTGGAACTTGAGTGATAAGGGTTTTGAATAGTCTGAACTTGATATGAAACCCTAACTAGATTTCTAGATTTGAGATATGGAAATAACCTCCAACATCTAATTTTGTAATTTAGATGATGCTTTTCTTCCTAAACTAGTGCTTAAATTTCTTCAAGGTCAGAAGGCGCTCAAATTTTTGTAAGGTCGAGAGGAATTGATTTTATCACAAAGGTGGGTATGTGTCAAATTTCAACAAACTAGTTCTTGCTAACCTATATTGCAGAGCATTTATGGTGGTTGGTGGTTGAGGGTATATAAACATTTTGCCTCAATTTTCAATCATTTGCAACATTTGATTTGGATTGATGTTTTGGAGCTCATTTGCGACCTAGTTTCTTCCATTTTTGCATTCCATGGAGCTTTCTAGTTGTTTACCATTAATTTTGCTTCATATTTTTAGGTTTTTCCTCATTTCCATATCAATTTGAATGTGTTTGCATGGTTGACTGGCTAAGTTGATGAATTTGAGGCTAAATTATTTAATTTTGATTTCACTAGAAATTTTTATTGGAATATGTTGGCCTCCTTTGGAGTGTTTTTTAAAGGCTATAAATTAAAGTTGATTGTGTCTTATTATCTCAAATCAAAATTTTATAATTTAGTGGTAGGGAACCCTCATGCCCAAGGTTCTAGCCTCGTCCACTAGTTTGCAATCAAGAATTATGATTAAGTAGGATGTGGAAACTCGGGTTTTGGATAGGTCATAGCATGAAATCAATGGCGTAGTATTGCTAGGGTTCCTATTTGCTAACTTTTAGTTTTATAGAAACCCATGGGGTGAATTCCTTGCAATAGGGTGCTTTTACATTTTTCCAAGTTTCTAATGTTCATTTCTTTACATAGTGTATTAGGTCATAACCTTTGAAAAGTGTGGAAATTCAAGATGCATGGAACACCCTATCCTTCACCCAAGGTTGATTGGTTGCTAATTTTCCATGTAGCAAGAAGTTCCATCTATTTGCAGAGTTTTGGAGCTACATGGATTTAATGGTCATTCAACCTTGTATGTGTTCTTTGTAGTTTCCCGCATTCGTCCTAACCTTTGTTTTTCCTTGCAAGTCTTGATATTGTAGAGTGTTAATAGATATCCAACCTTGGGTAATTTTTTCATAAAAGGATGATATTAGTGTCTTTTTCACATTTGTGAAGTTTCTATGTGTGTTTGACCTTATCCATATTCTTTATATTTTCCTGCAAGGTTTTCTTCGCATGATTTTTTCGAGAAAGTTGTGGTCAAGTCATATCTTTGCAAGTTTTCAATAGGGTTATTCTCATTGTATTTTCTACAAAGGTGGTAACTAATTAATCAAGGTTGAGAGTGGTATATTTTTTCACAAGAGTTGTGTGCCTAAGGTTTTTCCAAAAGATTTCCTCTTTTCAATTTTTCGTAATAGAGTGGTATGTGTTAAAGTTGATCATTTTTTATAAAACAATTATTGTTATCACTTTTAAAGGTATTAGATGATATTCATGCATGATTTTCTTTAATTTCATGATAATTTAGGGATGCTTTCTAAATAATTCCTAAAGGGTAGTAAATTTTTTGAATATTCACTAATATTTTTCTTGTAGATTTAAATGGCTAGGATTGCAAAGATAAAGTTTGAATTCAAAGGTGTGTACCCAAAGACCAAGATCACTTCTGATATAAGCATGAAAGGAGACACCAATCTGGGACATTTTGATTTCAAGGAGTTCAAAGAGAGAATCTTTGGGGTTAACCCAATTGAAAATGTAAGGAAGATAGTACAAAGTGGGATTGCCCAAGTTGTTGGCCTCCCTACTTCAGTGCAATACCTAGATTTGATCATGGAATGTAGAGAGAACTACCACAAAGATTCCAAAAAGATAATAGCAACAGATGGGAGAGTATTGGAATATCTTTCTAGTGCCTCCATAACAGGGAACTTTGGTATCCCTACGTTCTCAACTATGTCCCTAACTACTAGAGAGCAATCTACAAGGTTGTTTGATCAAGGAACAAAACAATGCATGAATATTTCCAATGATGTGTGGATGAAACATCCTAAGTCTTCTGCTCTCCATTTATCCTAGTTATTGCATAGGATTGATTTCATCATGGAGGTGAATGACTTAGTAATTGTACTATGTAGAATAATGAGGATCAATTTGATCTCTACATTTGAAAATTGGATATTCTAATATGTAGAAGAGATCCTTAGGGGAACTAAGAAATTCCACTAGGCCCAAATCATTATTGAAAATATTCACCAATAATTTTCCATTGTGAAGAAGACTAGGATGTTTTATATGACTTCTTATACTGTTTACATCCTTTCCAATAATTTCATATATAGGAATTTAACATGCTTGGGCCCAGTTGGTATTGGCCTTAATCAGTAAAGCTTTATGATTGCTACCCTCAACTCCAAATCTAGAATGAAATGAATCATTAAAAGAGATTCAATGATGCATTCGTCATGATCATAGTAAGATCATTACATGGAGACTTAAACATAAGACTCTCTTCCTCTATAGAGAAAATTATCAAAAGGTTTAGATATTGGTTTATCTAGTTTCCCAAGTTTACATACTTCATAATGGAAGGTTTTTTAGGAGCACCATACAAATTTCCCAAGTACCCCAATGATAAGATTGTACTTCTAGAGATGACCAAGAAAAATTGTACGAAAAATAAGTTATTGAAATATAAACATAGGGCAAGGTGTCATGTCCCCTTCTAGTTGACATCTCTCAGAGCATAGGATTAGCCTATTATGCGACCCTCGTAGGCTGATAGGTTGGATAGAGGGTCATGTTGGAGCTTGGCTCAGCTTCAGTTGCCAGTATTTGATCAGTTGGCTTTCGTTCGGGCTCATTTGGACACTTCTAGCTTGAGTTGCTATTTTTAGCAGTATTTGGCACTCAGTGTGGGACCCCTGCTATTTTTAGCAGTATGGATTGATCACGTGCAGAATCACTTCCTTATTCGTAAGCTTTAGACGGCTCATGCATCGGGTGAATATTGAGAGATATATTAATATTTAATTGATTTAATTAAATATTAATTATTGGAGTATAATATAAAGTTATAATATTATTATATTATAACTTAAGTGATTTTGGCTGAGGGGTCGCCCATCATGGAAGGGGACGTTTTTAATTATATTTTATAATTAAAAATTTGTCAGGAGACTATGGAAATATTAAAATAAAAAGTTTGAACTTTTTAATGCTTCCCTATTATTAAGGAAATCACACTTTTCAGTGTGTATAAGGTATTTGCATTGAAAATCGAGCCCATTATGTTATTTGTGATTTGAAAATTGATCAAGTTTGACCAGAGCACGGAAGCCAAGGGTTTCAGTCTCAGAGCATTGGGGAACTAGCCATCTCCAGTGAAAGCAATTCAGAGGGTGTGAAATATCATCCAATTTATTGCCAGGCAGAGGAATTTCTTCATCCAGAAGAAATTACAGAGCATCCAGAGGTCTTTTACCTTAAGAGTTTTTTATTAGGTTTTCATCCAGTATCCATTCTTCATCAAGGTGCATATTATATTGGAGTCTGGACACTTGTTTTAAGGAGCCGTACAATTTGTACTTGCTGGTCTGACATAGCCGTACCCTGCAGCAGGCCGTACCAGCGTCAAAAGGGGCGTGTTCTTGATCTTAAGCAAAACGCCTTACATTTTGGTCTTCTATCTTCATCATTGGTGGCGCCTCAGTATCTGGATCAATTTGCAACCACTGGACAAAGGGAGAAGGGAGCATTCAATGCAGCCGTACCAGATCTAATTATTTCCAGTTGCTGATAATACCAGGTTCTTGTTTAATAATGCTGATTCATTGTTGCATGTTGTCAAATCTTTGTTGTATTGAAGCCAAATGAACAATAAATGATTTGCCATCCTTAGATCTTGTATTTTCTATCCATATTGGCAGTATAGCATTTTATTTGAATTTATTATCAATTTCTATCAAAATCGCATTCTTTCATTATTCATGCAAAAAACCCAAAAACAGTCAAAAAACCAAAAACACACAAAATAATCAAAAGAACAGTCAGATTCAGAAACAGGGGGAAACTAGGGTTTCTACACAAGGGTTCCTTATCCTTTAGACATTAGGAAAGGACTCTATGCTTGTCCTTCAACTCAATTAGTTGAAGGTTCAAATTTGGAGCCACAATTTTACAATTTTAACTTCCACAACCTTAGAAGGTGTTTTGACCTATATGGAAAAATGAAGAAATTGGTTGGTCTTCAATATAGACATAAGTTAGATATTGAAGATTTCTAGGCTAATTGCCATGATGACCCGAGGGTCGGAAAGATAACATAATCCAAGGCCTCTATGGAGTACATTAAATACCTTCACCTTTCTATTATCCCATATCATATTCAAGAAGATGGTAAAGTTCTTTAGGAGAAGGAATACAATGAGGTGGTTGATAAAAATATTTCATTTCTCGATTAAGCTAAAGAAGAAGTTATAGATCTCAATGGTGTAACTAAGAAAGTATTGAGGGGTACCGAGAGATGGGTTGAGGCTCAAACTTCTTCTCTCATGGATTAGGGAGTAGAGTTAACATTTGAGTAGATAGAATAGGAACATGATTCCTTTGATGATGAAGAACTTGCTAAGGAGCAGGTTGGACAAGGTAAAGAGTTCACTAGAGAGGAGGTGGGTACGTCTTCTAGAGCCAAAGGAAAAGCTAAGAATTCCAAAGAGGATGAAAGGAAACCCATTGAAAAGCCTAGGGTATACAAAAGAAAGGTTGAGGCAATAGAAGGAGGCAAGAAACAAATCAAAAGGACTAGAAGGGCAAGGAAAATTTAATCTAAGTGAGCTACTAAAGGTTAGGAGGATTATCCTTCTAATTTTGCATCTCTTCCTACTTCCACCATTCCTCTCACCATCTTCGCTTCACCTCCCCCACATATATCTTTATGGATATCACCACTTCTATTCTCACTCCCTCCATTGCTCCCATCACTATTTATTATTCCCCAATCCTTCTCTTATCATTCATGCTTCCCCTTCCTTCATTCCATCTCCTCAATTTACCATGTCCACCATCCCATCCACTTCTCTCCCTCCTACTTTTGTAGACCTTCCTCAAAATTTAATAGCCCACCTTTCTCGCATGCCCATGGAGGTAGTTTCCACTCTTCTATCTCGAGTCAATAGGTCTTTGTTGAATTAGCTAGTTGAGGATACCCCTCCTTCCACTTCATAGGTAACCCTTGAACCTCCAACTATGAAAAATTTAGACAAAGAGTTGAAAATTCTAAAAAGGAATGAAGATGAAAGCATGGTTAGCCTAGCCTTTGAGAAAGAAGCACCGAACTCTCCTCAACAAAAAGAGCCATCAAAGGATGTTCCCAGTCCCAAGAATGAGGTAGAGGAAACAATTGTGCAAAAGGCTAAGGTGAATGTAGAAGAAATTAAAAATAAAGCTTCTTCTCCAACTTAAACATAGCTTAGTAATAACAAAATTGCAGCCCCATCATGGTTGGAATAACAATTGAAGTAAAAAAATCATATCATAGAAGTTCCCAAGTTGAGCTTGGAAGCTATCCTAATCAAAATAGAAAATCCAAAAGAAAAGAAAAAGACTAAAATACTGTTGCATATGACTGGAAGGATGCTTCAGGCTCCAAAATTTTGCATGTGGCTACTCTTACAGTGGACAAGGATAGTAGGAGCATTTTTCTTGAAGAATTGAACGTTCCTATTATCAACCTTGGCCCCACTAATATAGCTCAAGAGATTGATGAACTACAAGGGTTAGTGACCAACATTATCCATAGAATGAACAAAGGTGAGACCACCAAGGTGGAGTTAATGTCCCAAGTAGCCAAAATCACTACCCTTTTCAAGAATTTGGCCACTTTGATCCAGAGTGAACAAGGGAAAGTAATAACTCTAGTGGTCCTATCAAGGGATGAGGTAGATAAGATGGAGAAGATGAGATCATGGGCCCACTATACCAAGATTTGGCTAGAGAATATTATTAGAATTGGTAATAAGGTAATTGATGTTGTCATGCAAGTGAATAAGAACTTCCTTATTCTTAAGGAAGAGGTGGACAAGTTATCTGAAGATTATAGCAGTTGTAGACACCTGAATTTGACCACTCCCATATGGTCAAATTCACCCTTGTATTCCTTTATCTTGCATCCCTCATGCACATTAATTAAATAATTTATTATTTGATTAATATTGCCCTGTAGCCTAATGTCCCTAAGGTATTTAATAAATTAATTAAATACCATACCCCTTTCATCTCTAAATTAAATACATATCCCAATTTATTTAATTTGGTCATTTTACCCCAAATGAATTAAATTTATTTTTAATTCATCCTTTTTCTCTCTCCTCATGTCACATCCTCCATAATCCTCTCTAATCTAGATTAATTCAATTAACCTATGATTAGGATGCGCACACTCTTAATCATCATTAGGGTCACATCCTCCATCACCTCCCACTTGCCTCTAATCTGTCATTAATTCATCTAATCAAATATTTGCACAACCTTAATCACATGATTAACCTAACCTAATCTCCATGCCATTTATGGCATGTGTCCTAAGTCAACCCTATTAAATTCTTTCTCCTTTTGGAGAAGGCACCCCTTCCCCATGTGAATTTTTAATTCACATTTAATCTCCCAATGCATTTTAAGGAATTTCAAATTCCTTCTTCCATCCCCATGAGGATTTTTGAGGAATTTTTAATTCCTCACATGTCCTCTCAAGCACATGTGGACAAGGACCTCCTTTATGAGGAGATCTTTTCCCTTCCCAAGGTACAACCTAGTACCTCCATGTCACCTCCACATCAACATAACTTTTCCATCTCATCTGCCACATGTCAAGATGTGAGGGCTTGTGAGTTCTCAACTCACCCTATCCCTTGATCTCATCCACCTTGGCTCAATTTGGGCCCTCCATTCATTTAGAGGCACTTCCCCTAAAAATGGTGGAATGAATTCTATTTGCACTATCCAAAATCAAGCACACTTATCAATCAAGCATTCAAGCTATCACTTGCATCCTCCATTGTTGCAGCCATCATAGAGCTCTCATCTTGCATCCATTCAACTACCCACATCCACCATTGCATTCATCTTCATCTTAACTTCATCTTGCACTAGGTTTTAAGCTATTTTTCCATCAAGGAGCACACATATATCAAGCTATCAAAGGGAAAACCAAGACCATCATCTAAACAAGGTAAAAAGTTTCAATTTCATTGTATTTTGTTTAGATTAAACTAAGCCTAATCTTGAGTGTTTTGTTTGTGTTTTCTAGCTTGCATTTCCGTTGTTGTTTTGTATTTCTAGGTTAGAATTCACTTGCACACATTTTTGGCATGCTCGGTGGGACCCACATCACGGGTCTATTTTACTATTTGCTATTGTTTTAAATTTTGCAAGTTCGAATTTTACACAAGGGGCGAATTTGCTAGATACAAAGGCGGATCTGCATCAGACATAGGCGAACATGATCATGCCCTTTCGTGAAAGGGGTAAACTTGTAGCTACAGGTGAAATTGTTCGACATAGAGGCAGATACACATAGAGCCACCAAAATAGGCAATATTGCTGAGTGTAGAGGCGAATGCGCACTAGTTACAGAGGAAAAATTGAATACGCCCCTCCACTTGAACATGCGACTATGACCTTTCCCATCTCCTTGAATAGGTGAACTTGCCTCATAGACAAGGGAAAATTCTTCTAACATAGAGGAAAATATTTGGTTATCTTGAACCTTAATTTTTCAATTTAAGCTATGATTTGATTTTAGGTTTTGGGTTCTAACTAGCTAACTTGTTTGTTGGTGACTTGTGGCATTTTATCTAACAATTTGTGCAGCTTGTTCACCCTCATTTGTTCGAGATTATAGGTCAAAACTACTAACGCGTGTGTTGTAGGACGAGTGGTCCAAGACTTTAGTTAGCTCTGTCTGTTGTTTTTCGCACTAATTTAGGCACATGTAGCTTAATTAAAGGGTCAATAAACCTTGTTTACTATGTTTGGGAGCGAATTGTTAACGTATCCACTCTCCTTGCACCTTTCAATGATCTTGGGTGACGAGAAATCACAATTTTTTCTAGTCCAGTCCAGTCTACCCAGGAAGTTCTAGTGCATCTAAGCTCTCCCCTTGAGCTATGTGCGAGCCTAGGGACTAGCCGAAGTGTCTAGTATTTCCTTCCTTTAGTGGGACCTGCCCAGGATTTTATCACCCGGGGGACGATTCCAACCACGTGTTACCGACAGGGTATATAAAGGGGGGAGAACTATAGTTGTACCCCAATCTAGTCATGTCGTGTCTAGCAAAGCGTCAAAGTTAGGGTGATACCTAGATAAGAAGTATAGGGTTGGTTTGAGTTTCCAGTACCTCGCTGGGGCTCCTGATTCACGCTTGTGATGGGCTAGTGTTCAGGGTTGTGCCTCATGTACCTAACATATATTGAGGACACATGAGATAGCCTATTTATCCTAGATAGAGACCCATGTTTTAGTCGTGTCTTGGTGTAGTGTAGGGGATGCACACTGTACCCCAAAGTTACTCATAACATCCTCCCTTGGGTTGAGATAGAAATCCTTGTGGTGGACTACGATAGTCTCTGAGAGAGATCATGAAGGTGAGCCCATGGTGTCTGTTGATGACCTTGTGCCACTGAATCACTAACTATTTGCCTTTGTGAGAATTGGTGATCTAGAGAACCACCTTGGTATCACAGAGTCTTAACCTTGGGTTGTCCCTCAAGGTGGTGGGCCTACATCAATTTTGTAAACCATTAACACTAATTTTAGGTTTGTGATGCCTAGCGTGTCTTCTTTGTGCGATACTAGTACTTGTCGTTAGTCCGAGTTAGTCCAGCCTTATTACTTTTTGTTTGTCATATTTTTTTCCTTTGCCATAGTCTATCCCTACCCTTAGTGGCGAGTTTTCTTCTCATAGAGGAAAACTTGCATTATGGACAGGCGATCCTGCCTAGTAAAGGGGCAATTCTATTTTTGATTCCGGTCTATGTCATCCTTTAGGTGAGTTCATCCTTGTCAGCGATGAATTTGCTCGTAGGTCCCTTAGTTAGGCAACCCTGTGTCTACCTGTTTCTTGAATAGGTGATCCTGCCAAACCCATAGGCATGTTTGCGTCCAGTCTGTACCTCTTGAGTCTGTTCGTTCCCTTACAATAGGCGATCCTATCAACTTTTTGGGTGAACCTGCAATTCACAGGGGCAATCCTGTGTCTTGTCTGTCTCCCTTGTCCATACATCCCCTAGAATAGGAAAACCTGTTGTCCATAGGGGTGAATCCATGTCAGTTCGTACCATCCCTATCCATATAGTTTCTAACATAAGAAAACTCGTTTGTCCGATAGGTGATCTAGTCATAAGCGTCTCCATTTCCCATCCGTACATTTGAAGAAATAGGCGAATTTGTCACCCCCAATAGGCAATTTTTCTCATGTTCGTACGTCCCAAGATAGAGGAAATCCTACTTTCTAGATAGGCGATTATGTCCATCGTGTCCGTCCATTTCTTTTGAGCCCCTTAAGATTTAGGCGATCCTGTGTCCTAGGAAGGCAGTTTTGACACCTAGATAGGCGATTTTGTATCTTGTTTCCACCTGTTTCTTTTGAGCACCCCAAGAATTAGGTGATCTTGCATCTAATAAGGGTGATCCTATTTCCTAGATAGGAAAACTCACTTGAAACAGAGGCAAATCCGTGGTCCTTTAGATAGGCGAAGTTGTCACCTGGAGGGGCAATCTTGTCACACACAAAGGCATATGCGCTACCCATACAAAACTATCGAGAGTTAATCCTTTGGGCCACTAAAATCCTGTTGTTTTTCGAGTCCGAATCCATGATTGAAATTTTTTTATCATCATCCATCCACCCGTAATCATCATTTTAGTTCACCTGCATTTTGCAAAAGTCATCAATCCATCAATTAAATCATATAGGTACATCTTAGAACATCCCTAGATTGCATATCCATCATCGGTTCATCAATCCTAATCTCTTAGACTTTGTTTTAGGGACTTTTATCCAAGTTGGCTTAGGTGTCTAATCCCAATCATCATCCTTCATGCTCACTTAGCATTGTTATCTGTCTCGAGTCAATAATCATCCATGACCCAATCAATCTACTTCCATCTTGAGGTAGATTTAGTATTGTAATCATCCTTTTTGTAATCCAACCCAATCATCAACATCATATGTCATCTAGTCAAATCCCTTAACTTGGTTTAGAGTCAATCTCATCAATCCAATCCAATCAATCATCCAAATCATCTCATCCAATTGATCAATCAATCAACCAATCATCTTATTCAATCAGTCCTTTAATCATCATTTAGATACCTCCTAGAGAATAGTGTCATCTTAATCACCTGGTAGTTTTGCATTTTCATGCCCGTTACCACCTCATTGCAAGCAAAGAAACTCATGGAAGAACAACAATCCCAAGGTGCTTAGCCTCACATTCCCAAAGATCAACCCACCAATGGTGGCTCATCACAATTGAATACTAAAATCCACACTACATTGCCTCCTGATGAAAGCATGGTCAACCAACCTGAATTCACAATTGATGAATATCTCAATAATCCCACCAATGTCCAAATGAAAGATTGTCTCCTTAATGAACATGGGGATAAAATACTAGCCACTTTACTCCTGAAAGGTATCAAACTATTTTCAGGGTTTGAATTATCCAAGTATGTCAACATTACACCTCTTGCGCCCTCGGTGCCGCAAGATCCTCAAAATTCTCAGAACGAGCCAAAAAATTCATACATACCCCAAGGTCCCCCACAAGAGGGTTGGTATCAACCCAAATTTGGAAATGTTGTGCTTTATCAAGTACTACCCCCTATACCATCTCCTCAAGTTCCAATTTTGGTTATGGGTGCACCTGATCCAAATGTCCCTCAAGGCCCTGAACCTAACAATCCTCTAGGTCTAGGCATGCTGCAAATTCTTCCCAATCCGCCAAGTACAAACATCCTATAAAGCTCAACTCTCATACCATTTGCACCACCTCTTCCACCAAACCAACTGGGTCAACTACTAGGGAATACTGGGGGAAATCCTTTCATTGTGCCACCTCCACCTCCTGGATCTACACCTGCATCAAAATTAATACCACCTCTGTTCACTTCTCAACCATCACCTCAAGGTAATATTCCATCCTTGCACTAGCCCCAGGGTAACCCACAACAGGCATCATCATTGCAACTACCTCATTAGTAACCACCGCAACAACCCCCATCACAACCTTCACAACATACCTCAATTCCTTCACAACCCCCACATCATGCACAAGTTACATCGCAACATCAACAACAACCTTCACACTAGTCGCAAGGTATCCCATCACAACACCCTCACCAATCATAGGTCCCTCCTCATCATCCAACATCATCCTATTAGTTACCTCCTCACCAATCGCAAGTCCCCCAACAACCCAAAATCCCATCTCGACCTCCTTATGAACAACCACCATCTTACCAACAACCTCCTTAGCATACACAAGTCCCGACACAATCAAAACAATCCTTCCAACAAAATATAGGCAACTGTCCTGCCCAATACTTGTATCACCCACAAAGTATGTATTCTGCATACGCCACCACATCCAATCCTAATCCCACATATCCTTACTACAATCCTCAACAATCTCAACAATAGCTGTCCTACACAAATCCCCAACAATCACAACCAAATCCCTACTACCAACAATCCAATCTGTAACAGCCTTCATATGCTTCCCAACCGCAAACTTCCTATAATTATCAGTCCAATCTATATTACTCCCAACAACAACCACCATATCAACAGGGTTCTTCCACCTCATATTACCAAGCCAATCCATCCTATTAGTAGGGTGCCTCCACCTCATATTATCAAGCCCCCATCTTATCACCAATCTTATGCCAATCCCCAATCCATGCGGCCTAATCCATATAAATAAACACCTTCATATCTGCCTTTGCCATCATACGATCAAACGATTATGAACCCATCCCCATCATATCAACAATAAGATCCTTACAATAAATCCAATCCAACCAATCCTCCTCCATCAAAACCTGCCAATAAGGAGTGGGAATAAATAAAAGCCACCCTAAAAGACTTGCAAGCAGGGACATCCAAAAAATCTTACAAATTCGAAGAAATTTGTCCCTATCCATTTGATCCCTCCATCTCACTTGTCCCATTTACTAAGCACTTTGTGTGATCCTAAGAATTTTACCCTGCTCTAATGTGCAAAATAACTTAAAAATGCAAGTGATAAAAGACTAAGGACACCTCAAGATTAGCCAAAAGAGTGATATAACAAGAAGGAAAATGGATAAAAGAAGATACAAACGATTTCACCTTCCTTGTTGTTGATGTCTCCTTGATTGGCCCTTGATTTGGATGATTTTGTGTGCTCCTTAGATGATTTATTGAGTGACTAAATGCAATATTAAATGTGAAAATTAATTAAAAGAGATGGATAGATGATGGCAAAGGATTGAGATTGCAAATTGGCAGCATGTAGTTATCAAATGGCTAAGTCTTGAAAATGCCCTTGAAGAGGGGGTATTTATAGGAGAATTTGAATTCTCTAGAGAATTCAACGGTCAAGATGCATCCAACAAGGCCAAGATGAAGGGCTATGGTGGGTTGAGAACCCACAAACCCTCACATCTTGACATGTGGATGGTGAAGTGGCCAAGAGAAGATGAGGTGTAAATGAGGTGTCAAAAAGGTACATGAAGTGGAGGAAGGACAAACACCTTAGGGAGTGAGAAGATTTCCACAAAAAGGGATTTCTTGTCCCCAAGTGGGAGTGAAAGGGACATTTGAAAATTTTTGGAATTCCTAAAAAATCTACATGGGAAAAGGAAAGGTGGTTGAAAACATAAATGTGAATTAAAAATTCACATTCTTAGGAGAATCTAAAGGATAAAAGGTGGGCTCCAAAAAGGTGGGACTTGGTCACATGTGGAGATTGTGACAAGTCCAAGGTTCTAGAAGCCTTTGGAAGGATAGGAATGTGAAATTAAAAATTCACATATAAGAGAGGGGAATCTAGGATAAATAAAAATGAATTAAAAATTCCTTAGGGGGAAGAGTTGACCAAGGTACCAATTAGATTAATTAATCAGAATTAGAAGATAAATGAGATTAGAAGCCAACTTGCAAAAGTTGAGGATGTGGACACATCCTAATCAAGGATTAGGCATGTGCACATCCCAATGAAGAAATTAGGAGATGGATTAGGATTAGATGAAAATGACATGTGAGGAATTAAATAAATGTAATATTTATTTAATTCATTTGATGAAAAGGGGATTAAAGAGGGTAAGGTATTTAATTAATAAATACCTTAGGGATTTGGCAGAATTAAGGATATTAATTAAATAATAGTAATATTACTTAATTAACTCGGATAAGAGGATGTTTAGACGAAAGGGATAAATTTGGATAAATTAATTGTCCAAATTTGGATGTCTACATTTTTCCCCTCTTTGAGATGGTGCTATGAAGTAGCATCATTTCAAAGAATATTAAAATATAGAACCTAGAAGAAGATGGTTAGATTGGAAAAGATGCCCCAGTCATCCAAGGGATGGCTAGGAAGAAAGATGAAGAGTAGGGATTGAGGATGCCCCCTCGAGAGGACATGTGGGTTCAAGAGAACATGTGTGTGCTCTTGAAATAGATGATGTGATGCTAGGGGAGATGAAGAAGATGATGCAAGGTGATGGGTAAGAGAGTAAGTGATATGGAGATGGATGAAGCACAAATGGATTTTAGGACAAAAGGTGATGTTTCCCCAGTCAAGGTACAAGCCAAATGGGTTGATGATAGATGGAGTATTGTCAATGAGGGAATGAAGGATCCCGAGACAACACAAGGATAGGGAAGGACACATCCCACTAAGTGGTATTGATGAGGGAAGGATACATCCCAAAACACCACTAAAGGATATGGAAGAATACCTCCCGATGATGATGATGAAATTGTTGTTGATGAGGGAAGGATACATCCCAAAACAACACCAAAGGGATAGGGAAGGATACTAATGGATGATGATGATAATGGGTCAAGGCTGGTAACAAGACTGGGAACAAGACCAAGGATATGATTAGATGATTCAGGCTAAATGGAATGGATGGGGGTTGGATAGAGATGTGAGATAAGGATGAAGGATGAATGGATGGGGGGATACATGCAAGATGATAGAATGGAGAATGAAATGCAATCCTAATGTAATTTTCCATCTTCGGAACACTAATTTTTGCTATAGCGTCAGACACAAGATGCCAGGGTATGAAGAACCAAGGCGAATTAGTGTCTAATGCATAAAACAAACACAACAGACAAGAAGGCTATCCCAACACCCCAAAGTCACAAAGACTTTGGTCGGGCCAGGTATTAAGATAACCACAAGCACAAAAGGATGCCCAGCATAACACAAGACCTCGAGGATCTTGGTGGGTACTACGTGGGACAACCAAGAAGACACAATCAAACAAAAGAGCAAGATATGCCCCTATGTTGAACAATCAAAACACACCATAATATGATAGATCATGGCGGCCTTGACAAGTGATGATAGGGAGCTCAAATGATAAACAAAATCCAAAAGTATCAAAATATCACAATCAATTTCAAACATCCTTTTCCATAGGATCAAGGGGATGGATGGGATTGATAAGGTCTATTAGGAAGGATGCATCCTGTTGAGACCAAAGATGATGGATACGAAACTAAAAGATCATTATGACGTGGGATGTTCAAAATCGATTGGATCTCATGATACAAGTGGGTCTCGTTTGTTAAGAACCAGCTAGATAAGGGCATAGCTTGACGACACGACACAAGGGAGACAAGACATGAGACTGACACAACCTAAAGACCTAGGGGGCTCGGGGGCTGATCATAGATTAGCCTTGCCTATGTGAAAGCGCAGAGCCCTCGTAGTTCGGTGAAAGGTGGACGACTAACCAAGATGGAGACCTTGATGGATTGTAAAGATAGGATGGACAAAAGGAGAAAGACCGATGATAGACAATAGAAGGGAAAAGTGGATAATGAAGATCGATGATGGAACCCCGAGGGTGGATCAAATGATCGACCTTGCCTACGTGAAAGCACAGGGGAAACATAGTTCGACAAGACCAAAGGAAAATAATGGATAAAGGATGATAAGATGATAGGATAAGTGGATAAAAAGGTGGGACCGATACGACAAGATAGGATAGACCTGTTGGATTGGATAGGATGATGATGATCAGATAAAGCTCAGGGATGGGATAGTTATCCAAAGCATTAAAATGACTTGGGAGGATGATATGATAGATAGATGAGTGATGAAAAGTGATAGGGGATTGGAAAGATGCGCAAGAGAAGTAGGGGTGATGACAATGAGATAAAACGGTACTAGTTGCATGGGGAGGCCTATAGCCAGATACCAATGACAAGGGATTGTGAGATGGGATGAGATGGGATGAGGATAAAGATGGAAGATTGGATAAAGATATAGGATAGGGATGGGGGATGGGAGGGATTGTTTGGATGGATGGGAATATAAGGATTGAGAGATGAAGATAAGGATGGGGAGATGGAAGGGATGCTGTGATAGATGGATAGGGATAGAAGGATTGGGAGATGAAAGGGATGCAAGGATAGATGATGTCTCCAAGGATTATGTCACAAAGGAAGCAGATGCCCCCACTCTAGATATGTCATATATGAGGAGGCATGAGGGATGGAAGACAAGTGGATGGGAAGATAAAGGAGATAATTAGATGAGGATAAGATGGGTGGCTAAGGAATATGATAGAGCATGGATGAAGGGAATGTATACCAATAGGTGTCCAAAGCATGCAGAGATAGGTGCCCTTATTTTGATCAAGATCACAAGAAGGATGGAGGGATGGGAGATAAATGGGATATGATGGTAGGATGCAGAAGATAGGTGGGATGGGGGGGATTTATGAAGATGATGGATAACAGGGAGATGGGTGCATAGCTAGAAGCATAGCGGATGGAGGGAATGCATATCAGGAAGTTTCCCCCAAGTGCAGATGGGGATTTACGCATGACGCCTATTTTCCAAGTTTTCATCATGGTATTTATCCAAGGTGCTTATTTGCCAAGTTTTCACCATTGGATGGATTATTTCTCTTTACTATTTTATTTTATTTTATTTTTTTGATTTTGTGGATTTTTTGACTTTTTGGATGTCATGCAGAAGGAGATGGGTAAGGATAAGGAGGTGGATAAGCAGATTTAGAAGACATGTGATAAGGATCAAGGTGTTATGAGCCCTTGTTTGAAGTGACTATTGGATGTTGGTACAACCTTATTAGGCTAAATGGATTACACATGAATTAGAGGGATTTGATGGGGTTGATACATGGGATAATGGATGGGATGCTGGAAAGGGTATGGATAGAATGATGGGGTGGATATGTGATGGGGAGATGTGTTTAGGACCAACATTGGCACATGTGGTGGTGGATGTGGAAAGATAATAGGATTAAGGAATAGAGAATGTGGGGATAATGGAGATGGAATGGTGAATTTCGGGACATAAGGACCCAAAACAGACTTAGGAGATGAAAGGGGTGTATGATTAGCTTTTGTATTAGGGACTTTGGATGTTCTCACAGATTTTTCATATGATGGCATTGCATATTTTTTCTTTGGGATCCACATGGTTTTGATCTTTGCTTTGGTGGGCCTTTGTGGCCTATGGATTTGATGTAGATTTAGATTTTTCTTTTCTTCACCATGTCTTTTGGAGGGGACATGGGAAGCCATAGATTCATGTGGATGCTTGGATTTATGCATTTTTTCTTTAACAACCAAAGTGCTTTAGTAGCAATACGGGCGGAGGAGATGGATGATGTGGGAGGATGGAGTAGGAGTATGGGGATTGTGTGTAGATGGAGGATGTTTAGGTAAGTGCCTTTGTTGATCCTGACTATGGGGTATGTGAGAGGGATGTTTATGATGGATGAGATGGATAGGTGATGAATGGATGAAAGGATGGATAGGATGACATGGAGGAGGTGATTTTGGGATATAGGGGCCCAAAATAGACGTAGGACCTAGAGGAAACATGGTCATGGTAAATGGAGGATTGGAGATGGTAGATGGAGGGATGTAAGGACCCAAAATGGATGGAGCAGATGAAGGAGGAATATGGACGGTGGTTTTGAGGTGATACGATAGAGGAGGGATGGCAGCATATGATTTGGTGGGGTGATGGGAAGAGCCTATATTTATTTTGGAAGAGGCTTGTTGAGGACGTCTAGAGGTTGTACCAACATTTTTAGATTGTGAGTCATGAGTAGTACATCCAAGACCTTGTAGATACAAATGTTCTTTAGCTTGGATGGGCTCCATAATACCTTGCTCATGAAGGCCTAAACCTTTTCCTTGATAGTTCATTCTCTTGAGTATTCAATCTAGGACATGATTTTTGTTATTCTGGAAGAATGATGCGAGTTCATTATTAGGTGAAAGAGGAGGGTTGGTGTATATGCTTTGTTTTTCTTTTGCGAGGAGACCACCATGGAGGAATGTGAGAGGACCAAGGGGATATGCAAGTGGTGTGGGGATAGCATTTTTAGGTGATGATGGGGGATCATGAGAAGGAGATGATGGGATAGCAACATCAGAAGAGGGAGTAGGGGCCATGATAGGATCTGGATTTGTGGTAGTAGGCTCATGCGATGGAGATGGAGATGGAGCAGTGGAAGCTTGAATGACAAAGGGATCATGGGATGGAAATGGATGGGGATTGTGATCTTGAGGTGGACTCAGATGGATGGTGGATCTGATCCGAGAAGGATATGCTGGCATGTTTGGATTAGGACTCGGGCACATGACTCATCATGTGGGGAGGCATGGTAATCCGAGTTCTGTTGGGACTCCTTCAAGTGGGGAAGATGGAGGGATGAAAGATTCATGAGGTTCATTGGAATGGGTTTTGGTGCTAATAGGAGTGGGAGGAGTGGATTGGATTTGGGTGGATCTAGGAGTAGAGGGAGTGGATTGGAATTGGGTGTCTTCGATGGATTTGGTGGTTCTTGGAGTAGGAGGTGGGGGGTCAATGGTTTCAATGGTTTGAG
>VDFB02193867.1:589003107-589021354 GCA_007258455.2 Sequoia sempervirens | reverse complement strand
GTAAGAGGAAGTGGCAACAACTTCAGCCCAAAACCTTTATTCTAGGCCAGCACCACTCAACATACTCCTAGCCTTCTCCATCAGTGTCCTATTTATTCTTTCTACAAATCCATTTTGTTCTGGAGAATACAAAGTTATCTTTTATATATGAATACTGCAATCTTTATAGAATCTATCAAAATCATTAGAGAAAAATTCATCGCCATTATCAATCCTCAAACATTTTATTTTCTTTCAAGTCTACAACTCAACCATTGCTTTAAATTCTTTAAATCAACTGAAAACTTTATATTTACTCCACAAAATATACCCATGTCCTTCTACTGTAATCATCAATAAATGAAACATAATATGTGGATTTACCAATTTAAGGAACATCTATAGGACCAAATACATCAGAATGAATAAGATCCAATACACCACAAGATTTATGAGAACTTGAGTAAAATTGAACATTGTTTTGTTTTCCATAAATGCAATGCTTAAATAAATCAAATTCAAGATTACAATTAGAAAAGCCTTCAACAAGGTTTTTATTTTTCAAGGTCCTTAGACCCTTTTCTCCAATATGGCCAAGTCTTTGGTGCCATAACATAGTTTTTTTCCGGAAGTAACTTTGTCTCAGAAGAAAGAGCACCTTGGGTACCCAAAATCCATGACCATCTACTGAAGGTGAAACCCTCATTCTTTTGCAGACTTTTTTTTTCATAGAAATACTATTGCACTCAACAGTCCATGCATCAAGCTTATATAATGTCCCATATCTAACACCTATAGCAATCACCATAACACCTCTAACCATCTTGCATCCTGCATTAGAAAATACTACCTACACACCCACATCTATTAGTTTGCTCATAGATAATAAAAAAATTCATGCTAATCTAGGGATATGTAACACACCATTAATCTTTTTTATTCTACCATTAGGAAACCTAATTTTTAACTTTACCATGACCAACAATAACTAAATGAGAATCATAACCCAAGTACACCTTACCTCCATCAAATTCTTCATATTCACAAAACCAATCTCTATTAAAGGTCATATGAAAAGATGCACCTAATTCAATTAACCATGCATCATTACCTGCATGAGTTGCCAAAGCTGCAATGAATGTGTCACCATCTTCCTTCTCGGTCTCGGAATCATAATCAAAATTCTTCTTTTTCTTCTTCTTTTCTTCTTTGCATTCCTTACAAACATGTCTAGGCTTATCACAGTTCCAACAAATAATTTTGGACTTTCCAGGAGATTTGGATCTCCCTTTGGACTTGGATTTGTCACGCTTCTCATTCTTCTTTCCTTTTTCCTTAGGTATTCCATGAATATTTAGGGCCTCCTTGCAGTGATGGATACCTTACTCCTCATCTCTTCAAAAGGCAAAGAACCCACCACATCTTCAGTCTTCAATATAACATAAGTACTCCCAATAGCCATAACAAGAGAATCCCATGAATCAGGCAAAGAATACAACAAGATCTGAAATTCCTCCTCCTCATCCATTTTGACACCAACTGATGCCAATTGAGCCACCAACATATTGAATTATTCTAGGTGGTATGTGATTCATCCACCCTCTTCCATTCTCAAGGAATACAACTTCTTCCTCAAGAAAATCTTGTTCACTAAAGATTTTTCCTGATACATCTCACCAAACTTCTTCCATAGTTTTTGTGCAGAGCTATCTTCATGGACAATAATTAAAATAAAGATTTCCATGCACAATTTGATTAGACCCTTGGCTTTATGGTCCATAACATCATATTGAGTAGCTTGAGTAGGATTTGCAAGCCTTGAAACATTCTCATCAACAACATCCCACAAATCTTGATCTATCAACAAATCCTCCATCTTTAACTTCCACATCTAAAAATTATTTCCATAAAATTTATCCACCTCTATTCTCCCTAATGAACTTTCCATCTAAAAATTCCTACAACAAGATCACAAAGTGTCTTCTAAACAAGCTCCCGCTCAAATTTGGTTTAGTTCAAAAAACCTAACAACCCACAACTGAAACCAAAGGTGATCAAGCTTTGATACCACTTGTAAGGAAGTTAAGGTAGTGGAACAACTTCCTACACTAATCTTGAGAGGAGAATAATACAAAAATTTTACAGATCTTTAACAGTTACAAAAACTTAAACAAAAATATCATGCATAACACAACACAATGATTTATGTGGAGAAAACCCTTTCGAGAGAAAAACCCCACACTCCAAAATATGCCCAATATATTATTCATAAATCAAAAGATTACAATATACTTGCAAAGAAAGCTTCTCACAGGAGTATCACCACCAGAGAACAAGAAACAACCTGACTGCCATCAGACTCTCAAAATACACCACCATCTACATACATCATGTCTGCTTATAACAAGGTTTTTGGAACCTTCTAGAATTAGGGTTTTACAAGGTCATTTTTCATTTGATGTGTTAAAGGGAAAACCTTGAAGTTTTAGCGAGAAAAAATCCTTGATGTGTTAGTAGAAAAAAAAACCTTGACATGTCAACAAAAAAAAAATCTGGGGAATTGCCCTGAACCCCACATCTTGTTACAAGTGTACAGTATTTGCATGATCAGTCGCCACATACCAACATACATCCTATCAATAAATCATATATAATTACAAGGTTGAGACATATTTTCTCAACAACATCGTGATCCTATCAGTATGATACTTGGGCAATCTATATGGTGCCCCTGAGAAACCTTCAATTCTAAAATATGTAAATTTTGGGAAATGGATAAACCAATACCCAAATCAGTTGACCATTTTCATGGTAGAGAAATACAATCTAGCCCCGAAGTCTCCTTGAAATGTTATGACGATGAACATTGTGAATGCATTGTTAACTCTTTTGTAGTGGTGCTTGGAATTTTGGTATTGCAATTGTGGGTAGCATTCATATACAATATGTTCATCTGGGCCTGTTTGCACATTGTCGTTGCAAGTTAGACCTCTATACTTGAATTTTTTTGCTAATAAATACACCACATAAGAGGTCATGTAAAAGGTGGAAGACTTCTTCACCACAAAAAATTGCTCATGAAGATTTTCACTAATAATCTTTGCCCAGAAAAATTTAGTCTTTCCCCTCAAAATCTCCTTGATATCGTAGAACATCCAATGCTCAAATGTGGATGCAGATGGCAGCCCTTTTATTATACTGAGGAGTGTGACCAAATCATTGAATTTTCTCCTATACAGAGTCTTTAGCAACTTGCTAGCATTTTATCTCGGCTTCTTCATCCAATTTTAATTGATAAGCTAGACGAACCCACTAGGATCAGTATCAAAGACCTTGGTTGCATATTCTTAGATGGAAACAAACATCTGAGAGAAAGATAGGATCCCAAATTTTCTTTCCATAGAACCTGGGGACAAGTCGGCAAGGACTCTCCCTTCAACAACAATTATTCTCCTGGAATCTTTATGGTAGTATTCCCGAGATCCCATGATTAACTTGGTGCAAAGCATGGAGGGTGAGAATCCCACCACTTGGTTTAATCCACTTTGTCTTATTTTCAATGAAAAATTGATCCCCTAGGCTCTGAAGATCTTCTCCTTGAATTCTTCTATATCAACATGCCCAAGGTTAGTGTCACAAAAATTTTCCCATGTGGACTTGATCTTAGGAGTGTTAATGCCTTGGAACTTATACTTCATATTTGACGCTCTTTTTCATTTTTTCCATATAATCTAAAAATATAACACCTAATCAATCCTCTCGAAGTGAGTTTGTATTTAAGAACTAATGCTATTTACTGATACCCTACATTGTTCACATACATATATAAAAAATGTGCAGATGATTATGATCAAATTCATCTTAGAAATGCATGAAATCATCCACCATCAAAAGAATCTTTTAAATTAGTCATATTTCAACCATTTGTGAGTTTTGAGATTTTGTAGGTCTCGAGGAATTGTGGGTCTGAATGCCAACTTGAACAAATTTAACCATTCATACAAAATGGTGCTATGAAAAACCTGCAAGAGATATCCTGCAAGGTTCCCCTTTGGGAAGTTAAGAAAAATAATAGAGTCCTAAGCACCTTGCAAAATTTTGAAGTTTGTGACCGTTGGGGGCATCTCAGACCTTAGACTTGACAACTCAAGTGCACAACAGAGGGAAACCCGCAATTGGATTTTCACAAGCAAAGCTTTGCAAAAATCGAGAGATGTAGCTATTGAACATTTGCAAATTGTTGACGAGATGCGTCTTCAAACCACTGTGGGATTCGGAGTGTTGCAGGGATCGAAGGTTTTCAAGATTGGAAGCAATGCGGGTCCATAGGAGATTCTAAATTTTCTTACAAATCTTAGGACTTAGGATTTTCGCACGAGAAACTTAACAAACCACGTCTTGTAGGTTTTGAGTTTGCGAGGGAAAAGATTCATTACTTTAACCACTAAATTTATCAAATGAAGTATTCTGTTACGAGACCTCCATAACAGTAATTCTTGTAGAATACCAAATAGAACAATGTTCAAACAACTTGTCTCAAATGGGGGGAATTTATTAAAGTCATGTGCAAAACCCTATTCATTTTATTAATGCTCTTGAGACTCCAACTAGGGTCATTCCCAAAAAAACCCGCACCTTAATAAAATATGAATCAGATTTGAAATCATGACTAAGTTCACTATAGAATGGCTAACAACCTTATATTTTGTGAAGGTTTGAAGATCACAAATTGGATGTTTTGAAACACCCAAATTATCACCTAGAATGCTTCTTTGGAATGCTCTACACTTTGAATAAACTAAGGTGCGGAAAAATGAATGGGGAAGCCCTATTTATACTCCCCTCCAAAACCTACCATCATAAATGCATCCCTGATAATGTGGTGCACACTACAAAGTGTGAAATTAGGGTTTGTAAAGAACTATAAAAATTTGAGGCTTGTGGGGCTTGAAGGTTTGTGGGGATTGAGAAATCCTCATATTTGCGGGAAACCGCACCACAAAAACCCATAGTGCAATCCTCATAAAATGAATATTATGGAAAACTAAACCATGTGAGGATTCATATTATGCAAAAATTTACCCAGTGGAGGACTTGGCCTTAGTGAAGATGGACTCCATGCATTTCTTAAATAAACTAGGGGATTTGAGTGACTACAAGATTTTGATCAAGGGAAGTCAAAAGGGCCCCACTTAGTAGATTTTTCCCTGCTCAATTCCGTACAAAAGCAAGAGACTTAGCCAAAAAGAAACCCAAACTCAAAACTAACACAAGCAAAGAGGGGCAAAGGACGAACCTGAAGAAAAACTAACCGAGACAAACCAAAAAAATTAGGGGGTCTTCATTTTCAACGGGACGTGTGTGCAAGGCACAATAATATCTTTGTATATCCGATTGATACCTTAATAGTGAGTGCAAGGCATGGGAAAGATACATAATCCATAAAATATTATAACTATTATTCCTTGTAGATATGGTGAAATTGTGAAGCACATAAACTAAAAATATTGATTTAATGAATTTTCATTTAATGATTGGTGGGAAAAATTATCCCATATCAGTTCCTATTTATGGATAACAGAGTTAAGTTGATAGAAAGAGAAACAATGAAAGGAAAACACTGAACCATTGATCTAAGTGTAATAACACATCACATGAGAATAATACAAATAAAACATGTTTATTTATCCAAAATAAAACTACACATTGCATAATTTCACATGTAATTACTAAAATACCATTAAAAAGATTGTAAATATTTTAAAATGATCACATGAAAAAAATTGCATTCATAGAACCAAACTTGTTGAAGGAAAAAACTATGATGTTTTGAGACATTCTTAACTTATACCTATGATCATGGATACACTACATCAACATACACTCTGCCATAGTACCTTCAAATATCATACAACTTCCACTACACACCTACAACTGAATTTCAAATATTGAAACCCTAGAAAAATTTGACACTTCTATGCTGAAATAATTGTTGAATGGTTAAAAAATGAGTCAAAGAACACAAAATATATCTTTGGGTCAAAACCCTAATCCATGGCATTATACCTAGTAACAAATTTGTGGTTTGGTATGGATCCCACTCTAAATATGCACTCCAAATTGAAGGAGGACATTTGCATTAATCTCTAGTAAGTGGATGAGCAAAAAAAATCACTACAGTTAGCTGGGAGAGCTATCACTATTAAGATGAGCCAACATACTGCATCACTATGTTGACATGAAGACCCTTTTTAAATGTGCCTAAGAGGAAATGAGCCCACATGCTAATTTGATACCAAAGAGCCAATGAAACAACAAGGGAAATAAGTTAGGCTCATCACTTCTCAAATATAGTGTGGTTTTGACAAGTGTCTCTATGTCAATTATCTTAGCCAATGGTGCAACACCTTGTATTATTTTCCTCTAACAAGGCCTCCATGATGCATGAACTGTTGCATAACTTTTTCTTATAATTTTAATGAATTAGGAACCTTGACATCACATGAGAAAAATGGTACCCACTTCCCTTGACAAGTGGCATTATGTGGCCAATGGCACAAAATTTAAAATTGTTAGGGCTAACAATATTTAAACCATTGTGAAATTTTGGCACATGGCACCCCACCTCCAAAGCTTCAATATATTAGAAAAAATATGTTGATCTTTGACAATGTTGTGATAACCTCATTAGCAACTGACATAGGTTTCACAACCACATTAACTCACCAAAAAACAATGCACTTAGTCTCTTTTTAATCTCTCTTTTATCTTCTTGTTAGTGAACAAGAAAGTTATTGAAACCCCATCGACATTTGACAATGGTTTTAGAACCACTAAAAATCATGGACAAACACATCCTTGAACCATTCCATTTTCCTATTGCACATGTTATGAAAACCTGATTGGCCTTTGAAAAGGTTGTGAGGACCTTGCTAGGATCCAACAGTGGTTCTAGAACTATCCAAAAACTCCAAAGAATGCTAAGAAAAAATTGCTTCCTTTAAAATTTTATGAAGCAACAAGAAACTTCACTGGGTGTCAAACAAGGCATCACTTTCCTTCTAAACATTTCATCCTTGCTTGAAGAATAAATAAGTTATAAAAAGGATTTCTAGCTTCAACAAGGCTATGAGAACCTTGTTGACACTTAATAGGTTTTGAAACCACCCCCAACTACTGATAAACAAAGACCTGGAAAATTTTGGTAAAGCAAAGAAGTTGTAAACCTTCATTGGACTCTAACAATGTTGTGACAACCTTATCATATAGTGAAAAAGGTTTCAAAATCACAATAAAATTCCAAAATTTAAAGATAACCAAAAGTGAAAAGGTAAAGGAAGTTCTTAAAACCCTATTGGATGTCAACAAGGTTGTTGAAAACCTTGTTGACCCTTGAAAAATGTTTCAAAACCTCAACAAAGGGTTGATAAAAGATATGTATGAAAATTTGGCTAAGAAAAAAGGTTTCAAATAAAAGGAAAAATGTTGACAAGCAAAAGGAATCCCCCCATAAACAGTTAGGAAAATAAAACTTGGGGGAAACCACTTATAAATATATATTTTTTGAGGCCCTAATAATGGCTCTATTTGGGAATGAATGCCTCCTACAAGCATTGTGAGAATCCATATCTTTGATTAGACAATAAAATTTGAACATGACCAACACAAAACACCATCTTGAAACACAGGAATCAAGACTACTCAAAAAATGTTGAAAAAAAAGGATGCAATAGTGCACTCATCAATCAAAATTTGAACTCCATTAGTTAAGCAAAGTAAAGCTTTAGATGCCAAGCATGCACTAGAAGCTCCAATAATTCTCCATCTTAATCCATGATATGGTAAACATGAAGTCCATATCTCTCAACTATTATTTTAAGTCCCAATCCATAAGGGTTCAAACTTCCCATGCTTTCCCTTATCTTCTAACTTGACATTTCATAAAAGGACTATATCACCAACTTGAAACTCTCTTGGTATTATCTTTTATCGTACATGTTTTTCATGATTTGATTGTGTTGCATATTTATATCTTGTGCTACTCTTTTTTGCTCATATAATTTAGTCAATGTCATGACCATTAAAAATACATCACACTAATCAACATCCATATCCTACAACAATTGTTATACGTGCAACTCTAAAATAACAAGAATTCTAGCTTTTGCCACTTAAACCAACTCAAATGGGCTATGAACAATAACATTTTTGAAAGTGTATTTATCAGCCCAAAGAGAATAATTGAACTTGTTATCCCACCTCTTCTTATTTTGGTCCAAAGTCCTCTTTATAATCTTCATCAAACCCTTATTGCTTGATTCAATCTATAAATTACTTTATGGCTGGTGAGGATGAATGTAGCAATTTTATACCAAACTCGAAGCACATACTCAATATATCTTGAGATATGAAAGACATAGCATTATCCACAAGGATCTTAGTAGGAACCCCAAATATGGTTATTAAGTTATTGATCAATAATTCTATTTCTATCATGGATGTTTCTTTATGGGTTGGAATTTCCTCAACCCACTTGGTGAAGTAATATGTGGCTTCAAGGATCTACAATATCCATTATTGGATTTTTAATCTCCAAGGAAATTAATCCCCCATTACTAAAATAGTGCTTCAATTGTGTAAGGTAGCAAGGTAAGTGCACCAACAAACTTCAGCTTGCCCAAAAATCTCTAAAAAGTATCACACTTTCATATCATCTATGCAACATAGTTGAACAACATTGGCCACCATAAACCTGCCCTAAGAACTTTATGTGTAGTGGTCTTGGCCTTGAAATTTCCACCGCATATGCCATGGTGAAATTACTTAATCACTTCCTTAACTTGCTTGCTATCCAGGAATCAAAGAAAAACCCCTTCACAATTTCTCTACATCAATTCACCTTGGACCAACACATACCTTTGTGATCATAGCTTGAGAGTTCTCCTTTGATTCTCATCCATAGAAGGTGGAAAATTCATGTTCACTAGATAGAAGATCACATATTTGTACCAATGATCATTACTCAACCTGCATGGAAGGGAACCATTATTTGTATTTAGTTCATTTAACTTTGCTTCTTCAAGTTGGAATTAGCCATCAACTTGGCCAAGCCTTGACCTCTGACATTTTTTGTGATTTGAATTTCCATAGCATATTCGTATATCTTATTTATCTAGAAACATCTTCTACTTGAAGCCTCATATTACATGAATATATCCTTCAAAGTTGGGTGTGGCACATATGCTACAATTTTAGTACCGACAATATATAGTTTGAAGTTTTGTATTACTTTGACTAATGTATAGACATGATTTCCATTGTAGAATACTTCAATTTTTTTGTTTGTGGTGACTTACTAAATAAATATTTCAATTGCTCATATCCATATTTATTATTGTATAGCAACACAACAACAATGGTATAAAAGGATGCGAAAGAAAATAGTTAGAGATTCTTGTAGTAATTAGGACTCACCAAGACATGAGCCTCTAAAATAACCTTCTTGATCTCATTAAAAGCTTCAACTAGTTCTATACTCCACATAATTGATTGTCCTCTCTTGAGCATTATTTATATAGCCTTGTTTTTTTTAGAAAATTTAGTAACAAACCTCCTAACAAAGTCAATATTCTTGAAAAAGGATTGTATTCCCTCAAAAAAAATTGGGTTGAGTGATAAGGATAATAGCCTTGACTCTTTCAAGCTCTATTCTCACTATATCCTTTGAAATAATGTGCCCTAGGATCCTACCCTCTTCAATACCAAATTGACACTTTTTGGGATTTAGATAAATCTCATACTACAAGAATGTTTTGAAAATTAATTCAAGGTGTTTTCAATTCTCACGTCTTTCCTTTGAAAATATAGTCATATCGTCTTGGTATAGAACTATGATCCAATCAATGAGACCAAAAAAATCAATGTCCATTTCTCTCCAAAAAGTCGACCATACATTCTTCAATCCAAAAGGAATCCTTACATAGACATATGTACCCCATGGAGTAATCAGTATTTTTTTATATTTCTCTAACTCTTTAACAATGACCTAGTTGTAGCTTAAAAAACCATCCATCATGGACATTAGTTTTGATCTTGTTACTCATTGCAACAACTGGTCCATGCTTGGAAGGGGATAATTATCTTTGAGAGACTTAAGGTTGAGGTTCAAAAAATTAACACACAACCTTATCTTCTCATTCCTTTTTCTTATCAAGACAAGATTACACATCCACTCAAAATTTCTAATGGCTCTGATGATTCCATATTTATAAATGGTTTAGCATCGAGTTGAAGAAATATAATATGCTTGTAGACATCGCAAATGTACTGAGTGACATTATGCATCTGATCCTAATTTAACTAACACCATTTCATCCTAAAATCATCCCTTTGTCTAACCATTTAATCGAATACCCTTATTTTATTAAATTCATCAATTTCCCTCTCTTAAGTAAATAAATCAATTTTATCTTGTTAAGTCATTATCCCTCATTAATTAAATAAATAATTTTATTTAATTAATTTTTCATTTTAATTAAATAACTATCATCTCAGTTCCCTCTATTAAATTAAATAAATCAAACATTTATCTAATTTAATCTAACATCACCCCTTTGGAAATAAATCAAAATATTTAACTAAAATCTAAATCATTTTTTTTCAGTTCTTTTTGATTTATTTTAATCCCTAAATTCAAATCAAATAGTCAAATCATCTAATTGACATCCTCTTAAATTAATCAAACTCGACATTAATCTAATCTAAATGCATGTCACCTCTAACTTTTCCCTACTTGCACAATAAATCAATTTATTTGATTTATAAAATTGTCTTTTCATTCAAAAAGGCATCAATAGTTGGAATATTCCTCAAATTTGAAATCTGCCCCCAAAAGGTCTTGTCCTCCAAACATGGCATTTAACATCTCTTACAAGTCCTTTTCTTGAGCCATGTGACATTAACTTCACCTTTCACCTCATCCTTCAAGCCATATTTTGAATTTGAATCTCCCCCCTCTTTGCACATTCTCCAAAATGTGCTCAAGCTTCCTCCATTCACATCTTGACAAGTGGCACTTGCCCATTGGATGTTGAATGATCCCACATTCATCCATTTTTCTCATTCCTTCATCTTGTTCTTCTATTTATAGAAGGCTTCTCTTTGCATTTTAGCATCCACAATTTGAGTAAGCTTACTATACTCAAATACATCTTCAAAGCATTCGCAAGATTCATCAATTTATCAAATCCATAGCTAGGTTATGCAGGTTTTTCATCATGGAGCACACTTGAATATTCAACAAAGTGAATCACCATCACCATTCATCATCAAAGGTTGCAAAGGAGTTGGGAAAGGGCCAATTTCCACATCAAATTGGCACCAACCCCATAGGATCAAGAGTTTGTGGCCATTTGAATAGGATTTTACACTCTTTATTGTTTTTCTCATTGCATTTCTTTGTTTTCATTTCCTATTTTGAATGATGTTAATGGATTTTGTATGGGGAACCTATATTCTAACTTACATTTGATCTTATTAATATATTCATTTGTTGTGTTCTTCCGTGTATAGGATATTGGTTCACAATGCTAAAACAAACTCTCCCTATATGCTTGAAAATATTCATATGACCACAAAACATTTTTGAAATTATTCAATAGGGAAATCAACATTTGTTTCTCATGTGGTTTTCTTAGCTTCATAATGTATACCATCTTGGCATTTCCCCATTTTTCCTCACTTTTACTTCCTCAACATTATATTCATGAGCTCACTTTGCTCTTTTCTTGTAGCTATTTCCGCTATCAAAAAATATTTTCTAAGGAACTAGCCCCTTTGTGAATGATATTCATTTTCAATTGTAATTCATTCCCAAACAAGGTTTCTTTTCCATTTTTCATTTCCACTATCATCTTCCAATCAATCAATTGGTGATCAAACCCATCTATACCATTCATAAACTTGTATATTTGGTGGCTATCATCAAATACTTTCTAGCTACATATTTTTTTGTATGGTTTGTCTTACCAAGACTTCAATGTTATAATAATACAAAGGAAGATCTGAATCTAAATCACAAAAACTACAAGAGCATAAACCTCTACATTCTTACTTCTACCAATCCATTCACTACCAATGACATCAAAAAATTCCTTTCTATCTCAAACAACATTTATATATGATCTCATCTTATTTTCCTTAGCTGCAAATATTCATTTTACCTACTGCACTACTAACTCTGAATCTTTGTGAATTTTAGACATTTGATACCATGTTTATGAGATATATTCAACCCCAAAAATAAATCCTCATGCTCAACAATATTATTAGTACACTGGAAGGCTAACCTAAATAAAAACTTACACTTTTCATTATTTGGAGATAGTATAATGATACCAGCACCATTACCTTCTCTTGAGAAAACATTGTTAAAGAACATGGTTCAAATACCATCACTCACTCCTTATCAACATTTAGTGGAGTAAGATACCCTTTTCAACTTCACTTCATCACAAAACCTATGATATGATCAATACTATTATCAAATAGGTTTATGTAATCAAGAGACTTATTCTTGTCCTCAATGTTATCTAGGAATATTTGCTCCCTACAAAAATTTGCATTTTCACCATGCAAAGAAATGGTGGCATATGATAGATCCATCTATATTCTTCCACCAATAGCTACCCATTTCATGATAATAGCATTCCTCACACGAAAAAATATACCACTATAATTTTCATCATGAAAATTTATCTAGGTAAGCGCCAACTAGACCCTACATTACCAATCGGGTACAATGAAATTCACTTCTATAGTATCCATAGCAAAAAAAATCATACTCTAATTTGATAATTTGTAGACCAAGTTCATTCATTACCCGGCGGCATGACATTGATAGATGCATTCTTGAATCAAGCATCAATTATAGAGCAAACCAACCATTAATGATTAAAGTGATATAAAAATGTCCACACCGAAGTTGATTTCACCATTGAAGCACCAAGGTACTCCATAGTATCCTTCTCTATCTTTTTTTTCATTTTGGTGTTATTTGGTTGTTCAAGCACAAAATAGAAATGTAAGATAAATATCTTGCCCTATATTAAATACAAAAATATTTAGATCCTCAAAGAAAAGTGTAAATAAATTCTCATACTTGTCTTCAAAATTTATCCAACATTGATCAAAATACATGTTAGAAAAAGGAACATCCCATGCTATGGTAACTCATTTACATATAAAACAACACAAAGTACCACTTGATTTGAAGAATAATTAAATACATTATTCTGTAACCTCCTTTTAGCTTGAATATTTACAAGTAGGTGGTTTGATGACATATCCTTATATCCCTAGATTCCTTGCATAAGAAAAAATTCTCCCTGTGGAAAACAACAATATAACTTGTTCACACACATGCTAAGCCTTTGGACCCTTGGTCATGCAATTCTTCTTTACTTCTTGTTGCTTTAGAATTTTATTTTATCAACAACCTTCTAGGATAGATCTTTCATTTATCCTCACACTCACCTTTTATTTACAACATCAACCCTTGGGAACTATCACAATTTGATTTGTCAACCTACCATTATTGTATCATTGGGGAAAACCTATTTTTTAGATGATAACCACTTTGGACCTAGTTCTATTGTACCTTTATTGCATGAGATCATTCAAATGCTCAAAATCATGTGCATGAACTGATATTGTTGTTGACTAGCATTAACTTTACATTGGAAAAATTTGTCATTCAAACCAAGCAAACGCCATGACATATTGTATTATTTTCTTGACCATAGACTAATTCTTCAAATTGGTTAATTTTATTCTCATAATATTTAGCACCACCATCCTCATTTGGATATTAGTTATTTTTTCTCAAATAAATTTCAACTATACAATTCAAAGGATCATGAGGGAGGAAAAAAGACTTGCACCATAAGTTATCCTCTTGATAATTTACATGCTCCCTCTTTAGAGGATCAATGTATCCTTTTCATGTTTCTATAAGTTTACATGTTTAATGGCAACATGCTTATCATATTTTCTTTGTCTTTTTTGGACCAATCAAGTTGTATGACCCATTGTGCAATCATTGCCCTTCACTAAAATGGCCGATGCACCATGAGGTGGAAACCCATTCTCATTTTATACACCTTACAGATAACCTTCATGGATTCCACTATTTTATCCAACATATCTTTAGTTGAGAAGTTTATTTATAACTTCCCTATTTATTATGACAAATTTGTATAATATTTTTTAATTATACTAGATGCCCCTATATTTCAATGTTTATAGTTGAATATGCTTCCCTAAGTGTTTTAATGGTTCTTATTTATTAATTAATACCCCTATATTAGAGTCAAAATCACCACAATATAATAATACAAGACACACATATTCATTAGGGTTTTGATATGTTAGTACCTTTTCTCATAGTCAATATGAACTTCAGCATTGAAGCGCCACCATTCATTGATGCTCTTTCTGATGGTACCAAGATCATGTATAGAAAACTTTTAAGGTCAATCATGTACTCTCTAATGCATTATACAATCATCTATAAATCTTCCCCAATAAGAGATGCTACTATCCATGAGATTCATATGCCACTCTTTTTTGCACTTTCCCTCAAGAGAGTACAAAAAATCATTGTTACATCCCTCATCCCTCAATTCATACTCATCTATGATATTGATGAAGTTCCTTAGGTTCTCTTTGACTACATTGTTTCCTTTAAGCTGGCACTTTTCCCCTCTTAATCTCATTTGGATTGGCTTTGAATCATTCAAGATACCATAGAAGTTAAGTTTTGTACCCTTTCTACCCTGTTGTTAGAATGGAGTAGACCTTTGAGCATGTCTCTAGGGTTGGACCCCATATTTTCCCACATTTTGGTTTTGATGCAACTTGTTGATTTGAGGTACATTTTTACCATGTATTGATTCCCATCTCATAGTGAGAAGCTTGGGCACAAGCTTGAATTAGCTAATAAATTTCTACTTGAAGTTCTTGTCTTCTCTACCTAACTTGGTTAATCAATTCAAAATTATCTTAATCTATAATTATTTTATTTTTTGGCCTCATGGAAAATTTCATCAAATATAGATCTACTAGAAATTGTAGGTGAAAAGTCTTTCTTGTCAACATGATGTGCATCCATACCTTGCTCAAGTAATGTCATATGTTCTCACATCCATATTTTCATGTTGACGCCTACCTATTCTACCAATTTCAATATTGCTTCTCCTTATATCATACTCGTCAATGTTGATCCTTCTTTTGAGTAGCTAATTAGCTAAATCTTCAAAGTTATATTGGTATTTATCCCTTAAGTCAATGAAGGAATTTCCTTTGCCTGAGGTGCTTACATTCTCTTCATTGTTTTTCCCTAATAGACCACCTCCATCCTTTATTTTCCACTTAACACATTTATTTCTTATACTAATTGAATTACCTCCTTGTACAGGTTGATCTCCACATTGTCTTGTTCAATCTATGATATAAAAAAAATTAAAACTAGGTTCTTACAATAAAGTCACCAATCCCAAAATGGAAGACAATTTGTTTTAATAAAATTACTACTACAACCCAAAACAATTGCAAACACACATAGTCCTTATGACTTGGTAGTTATCTTCAAATGTTTAATAATTCTTCCCTAACGATGATGCCATTTTTTTGGATCCCAAAACCACTGCTCCACTTCCTAGAACTAAATCCACCTCACAAGGCTAGGATTGTCATCCAATGAGTGAAATTAGTTCTTCAAGGCCAACTCAATAGGAGTGGGTTTTATCTCCTACACTTTGAACTTGACTTAAAATCAATAAGGTGTTCCTAGAGGTTTGTATAAATAAAATCATAATTAGGGATGGTGGTAACTAAACCTATAGTGCTGGTATATCTCCTAATATTTTTCACTTAACATGAGAGAAACTAGTTACCCTACTATCTTTGTATTGCTAATTGATACCTTCATAGTGAGTACAAGGTATGGGAAAGATACATGATCCAAAAATATCATGACTAATAATCTATATAGATATGGTAAAATTGTTAACTACATAAATGAAAACTAAACTAAAAGGATTGATTTAATGTTTTTTTGTTTAATGATTGGTTGAGACTAATTATCCTATATCGGTGTCTATTTATGGGTAACAAAGTCAAGTTGATAGAAAGAGATGCAATGAAATAAAAAAATTGAACCATTGATGTAAGTGTAACAATACATCACATAAGAATAATATAGATAAAACATGCTTATTTATCCAAAATTAAACCACACAAGTCCACATGTAAATATTAAAAGATCATTATAAAAACTATAATATTTTAAAGTGTTGTCATAATTTTGACAAAATTTACATTCGCAACACCAAACTTTGTAAAGGGAAAATAAATGATATTCTTACACTCTTAACTTATACCTATGATTGTGGAGACATTACATTTGCATATGCTCTACCATAATACCTTCAGATATCTTGCAAATTTCACTGCACACCCACAACTAAATTTCAATGATTGAAACCCTAGAAAATTTTGACACTTCTATGTTGAGATAATCATTGAATACCTTAGAAATGAGTCAAAGAACACAAAATATATACCTAGGTAAAAACCCTAAAATGTGGTACTATATCTAGTACCAAATATTTGGTTGGGGATGGATCTTGCTCAAAATGTGTGCTCTAGATTGAAGGAGGAGATCAACATTAATCTTTGGTAGGTGGAAAAACATAAAAAATCATTATGGGTAACTAGGAGAGCTATCAAATTCATGGTGGGTAGCGAGGAGAGTTACCACAATTAAGACAAGGTGATGGATTACATCACTTTGTTGGAACTAAGACCCTTTTTTAAATGAACTTAAAGTGTTGAAAAGTGTTTATGCATATCACAACACATACAAAATACTAAGTACTTGGTCTCTCTTGGAAGGAAATCTAACCTCTAATACTTTAGAAATATTAACCTAAGGCTTCGATAGTCAGGTCTTGACCTTGCAAAAATGACTTAGTGGTTTAATTTTTTGTTGTTTAACAAAGGTCCTTATAATTACCCTGTTGCAACTTGATTGATACAAGTTTTTAATAGTCTAAAGTTGATATGAAGCCCTAACTATATTTCTAGATATGAGATCTAGAAATAATATCCAACATCAAATTTTATAATTTAGATGATGATTTTCTTCCTAAACTAACTCAAATCTTCAAATAAACTTTGAAATATAGGGCAGGAGTATAGACAAGGAAACCATACCCATTACCAATTATTTGGTGTTTCTCAAATAGACAAATCCACTCATAAAACCAATTCTCAATTTTAGCCATATTAACCTCACAATGCCACAAGAATAGTGTAATCTTCAAAGGTAATGAAAGATTGTTAGATTATGGAAATTCATATAAATACCCACCTCTAGCATGACTTACAATAAATCTTCCTCAATTGAACTAATATCAAACAAGGTCTGCAACAAACGCTAAAAGAAATTTATAATCAAATAAACTACAAATGGTAAGGAACTAGAGATCTATCAAATATCTTTACACTTCATCATCATTATAACTGAACTCTATCTAATACTGAAGAAAAGAAACCATGCAAACATAAGAAACCACAAGTGAAACACCACAATTCAATTTTTGTTTGTATTAATCTCAAATGTCTAGTTACAACAATTCCTATTCAACAACCCTTTACAATGAGGAGAGAATTTCATTAGAGGGCAGAAAACCTAGGGGAAAAATTAATGGTGGAGATCATCTCAACACCAAGGTCCAAGATTACATTAGCACTTAATAGTTGGAGTGCATTAAATGTTTGTTATATATTCATCATATATCTCCAACTGAATTATATTACATATTTTCCTTGGAATATACAAAGGTGCAATACATTACATTAAATCATTAAATTATAATTATAAAATCCTAGGAAATATGGAGCACAACTTTCCAAAAATGATTCCTTTGAATGCATCGAAAAATGAGCTAGTTGGTGCCTAGGATCAAAAAATGTTGTCATTTATTACACACCTCTTTGATTTCTCTTTGAAAAAAAAAATCATAAAAGATGTCAAGACAGGAGTAATCTCATCATTATGTGGACTATCAATAACATGAAATTTGTAGCACTATACATCATAATGATCAATTAATTGATGATGTAGAGCCATCTAGACAACCTTCTGATTAACAAAATTATGTATTTCAACCAAAATTTGTGTAGCCCCATCCATGTAATCCAAAGA